>JAGFZM010001721.1:9234-110123 GCA_017657215.1 Limnothrissa miodon | reverse complement strand
CACACACACACACACACACACACACACACACACACAGTCTTTAAATGCAGCAGCATAAGTGGAGGAGCTCAAAAGAACCTTCTCAGTGCATACTTGGATCTGCTCTTCAGACTTTCCGACAAAAGCCACTGGAATGCATATCCATGTACTTGTGACCAACTAGTTTTTTGTGAGCATGATCGTATGTGTGTGTGAGTATTTGTGAGTGTGTATGTGTGTGTGTGCATGAGTGAGCGCTGGTAGTTTTGTCACTCTTTCTCCGTCTCTCCCCTTGGCAACACACGTTGTGTTGTTTTAAGCTTTAGGAAGCGCTCGAGCATAAATCAATGCGATATAAATCATGGTTAAGTGGTAATAAAGCCATCACATCATGTGGCCATTTTGGACAGAAACATTCCTGTCCTCATCCCTAAATCCTTCACACACACACACACACACACACACACACGCACATACACAAATGTGCATTGGCACACACACACACGCACACACACACACACACAAACACACGCATGCATGCACATTAACGCTAAAGAGAACCAGACATTTTAATAATTATTTATTTTTGCTGACACACACACATACACACAAACATTACCAGACATACATTGTGTGTGTGTGTGTGTGTGTGTCTGTGTGTGTATAAATAAGTATGTGTTAGATTATGAACTTTTGATCAATTCTCTGAGGCTTTCCGCCTGTTGCATCAGCCACTAAGGTATAGAACTTAACATATTCTCTCTGTGTTGCTGCATTACACTCCATGAACGTAAGAATGCACACACACACACACACACACACACACACACATCTCAGACACCAGAAAGAAAGACTGACAATGACAATGACAAACAGGCTTCTGTAAACTGCTGAGAAATCATGGTTTACTTTCAACTGGATTGGTCTTGAGTCAGAGAGTGTCCGATGCCACAATGAGAGTGGGAGGTTTCAGCTGGAACTACTCTTTGGGCTTTTGAACTCTCCCCCGAGTCCTTTATCTATAAGAGCCTGTGTGATGACAGACCTGATTAGTAAGATGTATAGCCATACGTATCTAATACACGCACATAAACATAGAGACATCATAGGCTACTGTATATAAAGGCAGGCTCGTGTGACAGAGATCATCTTGCGCTAGTCCATCTTGTTATTTGTGGGATTACGTTCTGTGAGGTGCTCGTTATCATGGAAAAACTCTGTTAGAGTGATTCAAGAAACCTCCATGGACGGTGGGCTCTGTGAAGAGTTATTCCACAATACTGACCACCTCACAGAACGTTATCCCTCACTTCTACTGGTTCTCTTTGCCAGCTTATAAACATATGGCTCCAACACAAAGTGCACCACTCTGTAGCGTCCATTGTCTTTAGCAGTCTCTGATTGTGTCTGATGTGGGATTTGCACTGCAACTGGAGATATGAACGCCATATGTATTAAGGAGAAGGAGAGATCAGGTGTGAATCAATCCAAAGCCCTGTTCACTAACCAACTAAATAGGGAGCAGTAACTTAGCTCATGCTAGGTGATGGTCTGTTATTTGGTCTGTGTTGGACCCATTTTTCTGGACACTTGGTGACCTTAAACAACAGAGGAATGGATTGATTCACAGACGATTTCTACTTTAATATTGCTCAGGAATAACACCCATTAATTTTAGAGACAGGAGAAGTAGAAGACTACTAAGAACTAAGTGGGTAAGATGTCCTTCATGAGTATCCATGTCTGTCGATCTGTGTCTCATTGTTTGTCTGTCTTAATCATCATTTGAAATTCTATCCTAGTCAAGAGTCCAGTCCAACCAGTCCAACTTACACATGCATAGACACATGGTGGTAGATGGTGACAGAGTAAACCTCAAAGGTAGAATCGAGGGAGGAATATCAGTGGGAGAGGCGATAAAAGCACATGGCGTGTATGAAACATTCTAATATGGCCATAATAATCAGTCATGGACACTGAGCTGAGTGGAAAACACGGTTTAGAACAGACTCATGAGTCATGTGGGAGGATTTAAAAAAGACATGATGAACAAGGGAAGGTGAGATGGAACGAGGGAGACACGGAAGGGCAGAGACAAGCAGCGCTGACAAAGGGAGGGAAGAACGGATAGAGGCTTTGCAGCTGTAAAGAAGAAGGAAAGAGACATGGAACAGTGCAAGCAAGAGAGAGAGACAGAGAGAGAGAGAAAGAGAGAGAGAGACAAAAAGCTTTCAATGACTAGAAACATTTTACTGTATACCAGCAATCCAAACAAACAAAACAATGCAAAACTGGTCCATCAGACAGAAGGATGAGTTGAGGACTGGAGGTGAAAGTATGGGTGGGGGAACAGAGGGCTGTGTACTGAAGGAGAAGGCCTGTCTTTCGTCAAGCCCACTTTCTCTGCTATGGAATTCAAGTAGACGGGGGATGTAACAAACCGAGACAGTGAGAGGGAGAGAGAGAGGAGGAAAGAAAGAGAGAGAGAGAGAGAGAGAGAGAGGAGGAAAGAAAGAGAGAGTGGCTGAAAGCATCAGACCGAGTCAAGGCAGACACAGACAGACTCACAGAGCAGAAAGAGTTCTTTTAGGGGAGAAAAAGACTTTTTTTAAAAGGGGGGGGGGGGTCTGAAAGACTCCTGTCAGGGCTCTGTGGCGGTAGTCATAGTTACTGGGGAGCAGGGGCACCAAAGTGCAGGTTTGGAGTTCAGCGAATAAAAGAACGTATAAAGTCAACTAGAGGCGAAAACACACACACACACACACACACACACACACACACACACAAGCACACACAAATACACACACAATTCCTGCATAAAAAAAAAAAAAAATGCATCCATTAACAATACCCGTACTACACGCATGCATGCAAATGCACAAATATATCTACAAACTTCTTTAAATGCACACACACAATATCACATTAAGAGTTTAATTACAATAACAACATAAGCACCTTTGATATGCTTACCGCTGTGTGTGTGTGTGTGTGTGAGAGAGAGAGACAGAGAGAGGGAATGGTTTCAATAAAACATGTACGCTGAGAGAATGCTAAAATACCTTCTCTTTCTTTCATCTCCACTTAAACCGAGGACCTGATTTTTTGGTCAACATAACACTTCCCTCTCCAGAGACGCTCTCTCTCACCTCTTTTCCTCTCCCTCTCCTCCTCCTTCTCTCTCTCTGTTTGCTGCTTTGCCCAATACCCTTTCTTTTCCCCCAGATTTCAAGTAAATATGGAAACTTCCTAGAGCTGTTACACACACACACACACACACACACACACACACCAATAAGCACACCCAACTCCTACTGTACAGACACACAAATCCTACAGATCACGACAGTCAAATATTTAGTATTACTCCAAACCTAATACAGCCCACATAATTACACAACCTTGACCCCCACACACAAACAGACACCAAAACCACAATACACCCCTACCACTAATATATATTTATATCACATCATAAGCACACATACTCACCAAAAATACTTATACACACACACACACACACACACACACACACACACACAGCGAGAGCGAGAGAGAGAGAGCGAGAGAGAGAGAATAAGCTTAACCTGGCACGTCAGGACAGGCACAAACACTAGGAGATCCCACAGTTTGCGTGAGGACCGGTATAAATCATTCTTTCAGCGCGTCTTTCTCAGAGCCCTCAGTGTTTCCCCTCTGCTTAGCAGGGCCGATGTGGCGTGGCAGCCCCTGAACTGTGGGTGCACTGTAAACTGTGGACAGATTTAGGCCATCTGGATCCCCACGCTTTCCCCGCATTCCTGCCCCCTCACGCTGCGCTCCTCCCTGGGCACCCAAACATCCACCCAACCCTCTGCTGGAGAGTCTCTTTGTGCAAACAGGAGCACAATTGATACACTGTGAGAGTGTGTGTGTGTATGTGTTTATCTACCACAGAGTGTATTTGTTTGATACTGTGTGTGTGTGTGTGTGTGTGTGTGTGTGTGTGTCTCTGTGTGTGTGTTTGTCATAGTGTAGTCATCTGCATGTCTCTATTGAATGTGTGTGTTTTATAGTGTGTGTGTGTGTGTGTGTGTGTGAGTGTGTGAGTGTGTGTGTGTTTGTATTGAAATAAAGAAATGGAAAGAACGAGAGTAACAGACATGCTGTCAGATACAGGAAGGACAGGGGAATGGAATGATATACAACTGACTAACAGCACCTCATGCCATACAGAAGATGTACTTCTGAGAGTCTGGCCAAAAATGGTTGTTTCCCACATGGTGTGTGTGTGTGTGTGTGTGTGTGTGTGAGAGAGAGAGAGAGAGAGAGAGAGAGAGAGAGAGTGTGTGTGTGTGTGTGTGTGTGTGATTGTGCATTTGGCTCTGAGACATAGTTAAAGACTGAAAGAGCGAAAGCCTGAATTTGTGTACACAAATGAAAAAAAAAAACAGTGATTGTGTATGAGAGTGTGCCATGACATGTGAGCATATGTCTATGTAAGAATGTGTGTGTGTTTGTGTGTGTGTGTGTGTGTTTGTGTGTCTCGGCGTGTGTTTGCGTTAGCAGCATGGTGTGTTTATCCTGGGTGCTGTTCTGCCACTGGAGAGCAGAGCCGGCTGAGGAGCAGGATCCCCCTGGGTGTCGGATACTACCATACACACACACAAGACCTCCAGCCAGAGACACACACAGGCCAAGAGAGAGACAGAAAGAGAGATAGGGAGAGGGAGAGAAAGGAGGGAGGATAAAAAAGAAAAGGGAGGGAAAAAGAAAAGAAGTCAGAAAAAACAGAGAACGGACACAGAACAAACTGAAAAAGACTGAGATGGAACAGGAAATTAGGAGAGTGGAAAAGAAAATAAAAAAATAAGAGCAAGTGCGTATATTGAAATGATTTATATCCACAGCACTGGGGTACAGGAAGAGAGACCGAGAGAAAGAAATGCTGTAAGCTAGAGTTAAGGGGACAAGGCAGAAAAAACGAAATGCAAAAATAATCTAGTATTACTCATTAGGTCTTTAAACTTCAGAGGGACACAGGGGACGGGGGTTGGGGGGGATGCATCCATTGAAGGGCCACATCTGCAGATACTCAGACACATTCCTTTGAGGAGGCCTTTGTTTCCTCACAGGGTTAACTGATTAAAGCCTGGAGCTGCATAATTAAAATACCCCACTAATCCACTATAAACCCCCCACCCCAACCCACCCCGTCACCCAACAACCCAACAAAACCCGCTGCCCCCCGGGTTATCAGTAAACATGGCAACTCCGCACCATGACCTCCGCACGACCTGCTCCTAAACCCTCCTGAAGACTGGAGCCCTCCTCCGACCAAGCTGAATCTTCAGGGGAGAGAGAGAGAGAGAGAGAAGAGAGAGAGAAAGAGAATGATGAAAAAGTATAGGGCCTGTTAAAAACAGCCCTTGAGGGAGAACAAAGGGGAAAGAAGAATGGGGGGAGTTAAAAAGAGAGCTAAGAGGTGGTTTACATTTGATATCAATCGTGTACACACACACACACACACACACACACACACACAAATAGGCATGCATGGATCAGAGGCATGCACACACACACACACACACACACACACACATGCACACACACACACACACACACACCTTCCTCTCTGATGCATGCTGTTTTAACGCTAACTAGAAGCATAAGAATGGTCCAAAAGAACATCACTGAGCGGCATCCAGAGAGCATCTGTAAAAGCGGCTGCTTTTTTTCATTCCCTCGCTTGGCTCTCAGGAGGCTAGGGCACTTTAGTGGCGTTGCTTCAAAGCGCTGGGCAAGGCATGAGAGGAAACACATAGGGCCCTGATCGCATTTAATTAGTAAAAGGCATCAATCAATAAACACAAAGCACACAGCCTCTGCACAGTTAAACCCTGATACAGACAAATGCACATGCATGCAGACAAACATACACACAGTTGCTTAAATGCTAGGCTTTTAGGCATAATCATGGTACTTTTGGATTTTTTAAGTAACAGCATATTTATGTAAACATTTTTAATTATTCAATTTTCAGTTAAGCATATTGCGACTGACATTTTTGAATAGGTTTACCA
Organism: Limnothrissa miodon; assembly: GCA_017657215.1. Lineage (NCBI taxonomy): Eukaryota > Metazoa > Chordata > Actinopteri > Clupeiformes > Clupeidae > Limnothrissa > Limnothrissa miodon. The sequence continues at coordinate 104,082 of JAGFZM010001721.1, read as the reverse complement.
ACATTCATAGTGGACTAAAGAAAAAAAACCTTTTTAAAACATGCCTGAATGTTTTCCTTTTGTTTGGTATTTTAAACACCCGTGTGGCCCAAGTCTGTGGGATCTCTGCCAGTCCAGGTTCAGTTCTCCTGTGCTAAGCAATCCTCCATTTCTTCATAGTTTGATTCATTCCCACACACTTTCACAGCATTACAGCAAAGGATAAAAAAAATTACAGCGTTCTAACAGGGTGCCAGTGGTGGGAACGTGAAGAGATCTAGGAAACTTTCAGTAATGTAGCAGATCCAACAAGGTTTCAGGTCACTGTGGGTTTTTTTTTAAATGTATATCTGAACTGAATTGAATTGAATCCAGAAAGCAGTTTATAGGGAGCTCTTGGATCTATATCTCTAGAACAGTGCTTGTCAGGGGGTAACTTCATCAACTCTAGGAAGGCATTCCTCTCACCATCTCAGCATAAGGTTTACAGAAAGATCTTACATCCAAACTATCTCTAATAAAAGCCTCTGCATACCAGTAGTTATATTCCAATATGAGATACATTTAGTTAATATATTATGCAGAATTATTCCTGGTTAGAGCAAACTGTCTGAAGTACACGGGGTATTCGGTCGGACACAGAGTGTCTAGCCTACACTGCAGTTAAGGCTATACACACAGTTGAGTGCACACTTTTGGATCTGTCATGTAGGTCTGCACTGCACTTCCCCAGGTCTGGCTTTGGATATTGCATTGCAGATTCTTTTCATTTCATTGTGTTCTCTTTCATGTCTCATTCTGACATTCTTACCCTGTTTCTGTCCCTCTCTCTCTCTCTCTCTGAAACCTCACCCCTTAAAGCCTATTTACCCATCTCTTTCTGCCTAATTCTCCCTACCACAGAGAAAACACAGTCAGACCCCAGCCTCCACCATGTATAAACACTCACACACTGCCACAATTCCTAACACACACACACACACATACACACACACACACACACATTTGTGAACAAGCATGGGAAGAAGCACAGCCACTGTATCAACATGGGTGAGGAGTCTCAATCCCATGCTCGATGCTTTAAATCAAAACCAGATTAAAAAATACCCACAGTTTGGATTGGGCTTACACTCATGGATAGCACTTGCTCCACTGCTGACAACAAACTGGGAAAAGTGGTTTTCAGCAAGTCTGGTAAAATAAAGAAAAAAGGTTTTGTAAACCTCATGGCAATACTGAGAGAACTTAGGGCAGACCTCCTGCCTGCTTCTCTGTGATCTATATTTAACAGAGCTGCCAGGAGCTGGGTAGGTGGGCAGGCCGGCCGGCCGATTTCTCTTATTGATGTCGACGGAGGCCTGTGTCTATTAATAATCCACCACCAAACAGCACCCGCTCCTCTCTGAACTCTGGCAGCACATCTTTTATGGACTGGTTGATTTGGCCTACAGACAACACCAGCCCACCCTCGCTGTGATGGTTGCTCTGCGATCGCTTGATCGCCGCACACGGTTCCTGAGTAGGCTTCAGGATCCAAATCCTCAGCCTTCTAGTCTTCCAGTGGAAATGGAGAAGGCATGGCAGGGTCATGCTTCCAGTGTCAAAAGGCACTGGTGGCATCACTGAGCTTTGGGGGGGAGTTTTAGGCAATAGTGTTGATAAGCTGCAGAGTGACAGCATGTGGTTGCTTCCTTGGTGGTCCATGGCTCGCTGGGAGGCCTCTGCTCGTGATCCCTTAAAACATGAGGGACAGAAGGCTGAGAGTCGGAGACAAAAGAAATCCACTTCAACCACTTCTACTCATGTACCAGGTCTGCGCTTTAACGCTGGTTATACTCAACCACTGTCTAAAATAGACATTATCTTTTGATGTGTTCCCTTGTCAAAACAAGGTATTTGCAAGATGTTATTGTAGATATTTATTTTAAGACGTGTGATAGGAGCACAACTGTTACTCAGAAATGTATATTAAAAAACTAAATATGAAAAAGCCAAGCAAAATAGGATCTTCCTCTTCAGTCTTAAAATTTGACTTATTTTACTGAGAGGAAAAATCTTTAAATGCATGCTTATAATCTTTTGTCATGATATTCTGAGGACCAAAGCTGTGTCCAGACCGGTTTTCATCACTGTATAACAGAGTTAAACGCTTTGTGTCCATACACCTCGTTTTTACTGCCACAATCAAAACCTTGAGACACTGGTCACATGATCATTTTTTAATACACTGCATGCAAGATCACATGATACAAGTCCAGCAAATCACAAGTGTCTCCAAGTGAGTTTGAGGAAGCTGTTGTATTCAAATGTTTCCACCCTGAAAATGGGAAACTGGTGGATTAAATTGTATAAACTAAACAGATTTGTTATAGTTTCAAATGAAACACAAGAATGTGGATGCCTCTAAAGGGTGGAGTCTTGCAGAGCCCAAGAGTTGCTTGAAAAGCATCCTTTCCCACATTGCTTAATAAAGGAAAGGAAACATCATTTATTTGGTCAGATAATTCAATTATAATTCACATGTCAGCTGTTTTGCTTTTTCTACTCTGTAAATGTCTCTTAGTTTAAGTGAGGCAAGACCCCCGTCTCCACATAAATGCTCCCATTTTGGCTTCTGTTAGCATATACAGTACACCCTACTAACATAACCTTCAAACCTTCAAACCTCATAAAAGGCCTACACAGACTTCTCTGTTATTATATTTACCAATTACATCTATTAAATTTAAAGATTTCTGGCTTGGCTTTTGCAGTCATAAGCTTTTCCCAGCCCATTAGAAAGCAGTCCTGGCTGAATCCTCTCCACCCAACCACCAAACGAAGCTTCATCCAAATGGTGACTCTGTTACCTTACCCTAACCATAAGACAGCAACATGGTGGTGTAAAGAATAACATGTTGTTGTTAGAAAGAGAGAGAGAGACAGGTAATGTGTGGGCTTTGGCTCTGAAACCATGCTCTCCCTGCTAACATGTAGTGCGCTGCAGTGTGGTGCAATCTAGGTGAGGGGGTGACTTATTTGTGTCGTGTGTGTGTGTGTGTGTGTGTGCATGTGTTTAGGTTAGCACTGTTCAAATGAAATGCCATGTTAACATTTTACAGTGTGCTTGCGGGGAGGAGGAGAGGTGTAGCCGGCGAACGCTGAAAATGTGTCTGTCAGACTTACGTGGGCTGACATGGAGTTGCAAACTGGAGGTTGCAGTGTGGAGAGGGAGGGCACTGAGGTGAGGGAGAGGTTATCGCTCGCAACCCCATCTTGCCTCTCTCACACAAAAATGCACACACATTTACAGAGATAAAGGATCTGACTTGTGCTTCAGCTTTACCATCATTACACAGAGCTCTGTGTCTTACAGCAGCTTTTCCCTTCTGGGCAAAAAAGAGACACTGCTGTGTGTGTGTGTGTGTGTGTATGTGTGTGTGTGTGTGTGTGTGAGTGTGAGCAGACCTCCAGGGCCTCCACCTCACATAGCCGACCCCTCTCTGCATACTGGAGGGACTGTGAAGAGGTGTGGGGGAGGAGAAGGAGAACTGCTGAAACAGAACAGTGGAAGCTCATGAGAGAGAGAGAGAGAGAGAGAGAGAGAGGGGGGGGGGATAACATAACTAAAGAAACACAGCTAACTTCACTCTCACTTACTGCAACACTAAAGTCTATAGAATCTATAAGCCTAATATAGTACTTTCCATTGAGACCGGTTGAATTTGGCTGTAAGGTGACCTATATGTGGAACACATCAGGAACTAGTCTTGAAGGAAACTACAGGCTGAAGGATTGTTAAAGAAACAAGATGGCTGTCCAACTTGGCATTAAATCCATGATGCCCAGCTGTCTACATCTTCTACAGTCATTTAATCTGATCAGGAGTCAAGTCCCCAGAATAACCCAGCAGCTACAGCTAGGATCTTATGTCTTTTGTCAGGCTAGCACAGGCCCCAAGACTGAACCACATACTACTCCACTCAGTTCTATCTCTCTGAAAAAAACAACAACCAAACAGACAAAACATTTAAAAAAATTAATGTAGTCATATGTAGTCAACTTCAGTCACACAGACCCAACACAAGTAGGATTTTTTAAAAAAATGATTAAGAAGCAATAGTCTGATCCTGTCAAATAAAATAAAAATGTCAGGATAGGTAAGTACACACACACAGAGAGAGAGAGAGAGAGAGAGAGAGAGAGAGAGAGAGAGAGAGAGATTCAGTGAGATGTTTGCAATGATAGTGGCCAAATAGTTTCTCCTCGCCCATTAGCCATCCTCCTTAATCCCATGTGAAGGATTGCAGCAGCAAAGCCTCCTAAGTTCCTGCATTCCACTATGATTTAGCGCTGGCCATCCATACACTTAGTCATAAACAGATCTATAAATATAGCCATTATTATGGCGGTTTGTCACTGGCCTGGCTACTGGCACTAGCCTGCACCCACTAAAAGGCTCTGGAAAAGGAAGCACACTGTCTCAGCTGTAAATTATTTCTGGCTTACATTGTATAGCTATGGCTCACCAATGCAGTTTTTTGGCCCATGTGTTTCATAAATCATTCACATCATCATGAAATATGTCTTGTCTTGTCTTTCCTCGGCAGTGATTCATTGCAGTTAACAACTTTTGAAAAATACTGAAGAATTTATTTCAAATTATAAGTATACATTTCGCCATATAAAAAAACTGTAGGCTACTGCAGCATAGTAGAACATAGTAAAATGATCACAATATTTTTGTCACCAGCAGAGAATATGTCTTTTGCGGTTCTTTTTACATAAGAGATAGGCCAATTAGGTAAATTATACGTCGTGGTACATGTATTTAAAATGAACTCTATTGCTATTATAAGTAAATGAGTAAAATCCACAACAGGAGCTTTAGCCTACATTTCACTTCTTGACTTTGAATATCAACAAGGTCTGTCAAGAAGGACCAGACCAAATGTTAATTTCCTGACTCGAATTTCTCGTTTGTGGCACGTTGCATTTGTTTGCAGTTATGTGGTAACTCCTCCCTTTTCAGCACCTTTCTTGTTATACTGATTAGCGGCCAAAATGTTTCTCGTTATCGAAGTGATGCTAAATTGCCTTTAACTTAATTGGTTTTGCAATGCGTCAGTTAATGTAAAGTCCCCAAAAATCTAATTTCCATTGTGTTTGGCTACTTAGTCCTTAATTAAATTAAGACATGTAGAAAAAAGAATTTGATAGTCCTACAGACGAGTAACTTTATAGCTTAGGCCTACAGGCCTTATTCAATTTAAAGAACCATGTTCATATTGTAGTCTAGGCCTAATTGTTAAAAACACGTTATTCCATTTTGTTTTATCCGGTTTATTTTCCATATTATCTATCCTATAAACTACTAGAAAACAATGAGGAACTTTCTTCACTCCACCCCGAGAAATAAGACACCAACGTCCCCGATTTGGGAGTAACAGATAGCCTACTTTCTTAGTACACCTAGGCATCCCTTTTACAAGTAGACTAGGCCTAAACAAAAAAAGTTTGATATTGCCTATTCTGTAGTCATAGGGAATCTTTGTAGCGACACAATTTGAAAAAGCACTTCATTAAAGAAACCTCCAACATCTCCGCCCTTTCTGACTCGAGTTCTGTTATCCAATGGGAGATGTAGCGCTAAGAAAAACAAAGCATGCGATTGGCCAAGAGGACTAAGTTTCAAGGCGCCCCACAGGGCGAGTTGAGGTGTTGTGAATGGGGGGCTTCTAGAAACCGGCGTATCATCGCTTCGGGATTGTGGAGCCAATGTAGCAACTTTTTAGAGAGAGGATAGGCGTTGATGCTAGAGAGGAAAGCTCATAAATCCGGTACACGCATGTCCATTGTGGATCGTTGTGCAATGTAGGATAGGGCAAAACTCTCTGTTGTTGAGTTTTACGCGCAGATGCACGTTTTCTTCACGAAAATGACTGTTGGAATGCCATGCGGATTCGAATGAACTTTGCGGTGAAGTGGCTTGCTTACCTAAGCAGTGGACACAGCGAACCCCGAGGAAAATTGCTTGATAACGTTACACGTACGACTCTGCGGTAGCTAACGGTATCAAGCACGTCGATTAAAGGATTATAAAAGCTCAAAGTACGCAACCATCTTCTGCGCTACCAACTTATTCACTCTGTTGGACTTAGTTTTCTTTGCACGTTCTAATTGGAGCATGGAAAACTTAACTATCCACCATTTTCCTTGAGTGCCTGAACTACGGGGATAAAGGAATGTGAAGGATACCAAGGGCAGCTGAAAAACAGCTTAAGGTAGACTGTATTTGTTCTGTGTTGAAATAACTCTTTAGTTAAAACTCAAGAAAAAAACACGTTGTAGTATTTGCCAAGAAGTCTCGTTGGACGAGTTCGACACAACTTTTTACATCTCACGGTGCTGAGTTTGTTAGCAAACGTTATTCATCATCATGGCGGTAACTAAAACCTGGGACTTTGTTCTACTGGCGAGGTGCGCACTGGTGGTTGGATTCCTGCTGTTTCAACCGTGTGGGGGTCAGTATCACGGAGAGAAGGGCATCTCCATACCGGAGCACGGCTTTTGTCAACCTATTTCGATCCCCTTGTGCACAGACATCGCATATAATCAGACCATTATGCCAAATCTACTGGGCCACACTAACCAGGAAGACGCCGGTTTGGAGGTACACCAATTTTACCCACTAGTAAAAGTGCAGTGCTCACCGGACCTCAAGTTTTTTCTGTGCTCAATGTACGCACCAGTATGCACAGTGCTTGAGCAGGCCATCCCGCCATGCAGGTCGCTGTGTGAACGGGCGCGACAGGGCTGTGAGGCGCTCATGAATAAGTTCGGCTTCCAGTGGCCGGAGAGATTGCGCTGCGAGAACTTCCCGGTCCACGGAGCCGGAGAGATATGCGTGGGTCAGAACACCACCGACACCGACACTCCCACGTCCGACCCGACACCTATCCTGCCTGATATCACGTTTCCCCCACATATTGGCGGCCGATCAAGCCAGACTTTCACGTGCCCGCTGCAGCTCTCTGTACCCCCTTACCTCAACTACCACTTTATGGGGGTAAAGGACTGTGGCGCCCCCTGTGAGCCTAAAGAACCCCATAGCTTAGGCCTGATGTACTTCCGTGAAGAGGAGATTAAATTTGGTCGTCTCTGGGTGGGTATCTGGTCCATTCTCTGCTGCGTTAGCACCCTGTTCACGGTGCTCACGTATCTGGTGGACATGAGGCGGTTCCGGTACCCAGAGCGACCCATCATTTTCTTATCCGGCTGCTATTTCATGGTGGCCGTGGCCTACGCAGCAGGGTTTCTCCTGGAGGACAAAGTGGTCTGCATTGACAAATTCAAAGATGACGCCTACAGGACTGTGGCACAGGGCACCAAAAAGGAGGGGTGCACCATCCTGTTCATGATCCTGTACTTCTTCGGGATGGCCAGCTCCATCTGGTGGGTCATTCTGTCGCTCACCTGGTTCCTGTCGGCCGGAATGAAGTGGGGGCATGAAGCCATTGAGGCCAACTCTCAGTATTTTCACCTGGCTGCCTGGGCAGTTCCTGCGGTGAAGACCATCACCATCCTCGCCATGGGCCAGGTGGACGGTGACATCTTGACTGGCGTCTGCTACGTGGGCATCTACAATGTGGACGCTCTGCGAGGCTTCGTCCTGGCGCCTCTCTTCGTCTACCTCTTCATCGGCACGTCTTTCCTCCTCGCTGGCTTTGTGTCCCTTTTCCGCATTCGCACCATCATGAAGCACGATGGAACCAAGACGGAAAAACTGGAGAAGCTCATGGTCCGCATCGGGGTTTTTAGTGTGCTGTACACAGTTCCAGCCACCATCGTCATCGCCTGCTACTTCTATGAACAGGCCTTCAGAGAGCAGTGGGAAAAAACCTGGCACATGCAGACGTGCAAGCGGTTTGCCGTGCCATGCCCAGTGAACAACTTTGCACCCATGACGCCGGACTTCACTGTGTTCATGATCAAATACTTGATGACCATGATTGTGGGAATAACCTCCGGCTTTTGGATCTGGTCTGGCAAAACACTTCAGTCCTGGCGCAGATTTTACAAACGACTGAGTAACAACAACCAAGGCGAGACAACTGTGTGATTTCTCTCTGTATGCCGACTATGTTTTGTGGAATATGGAAGAGACATTTGAATTGAACTCTAAGTTAACACAGTGCTGAAATTACGAACAATAATGAGGGTGGGTGGCTGGTTTGGGGAGAACCCCAGTGTTTCAAAAACGAAGGAAGACTGTTTGTTTTAAGACAAGGCCTCTCAAAACTTAGCTGAGAACCGTCCGGCCCAAACCCTTCACAAGCCGAAAGACTTTCTGATAGGAGAAAGAAAGAACTAGGTCTTATCCAAAGAATTTTTCTTGGGAATTCTGATAAAGAATTCTGGACAATTTTATTCAAAATGTGCCATAGGCTATATGAAAATTGAAATGTGCCAATTGCAGTGAACATAACCCTGCTTCATAGTTAATGTTATATCATTTTTTTCACTTTATATAAGCGTTTCTTATGTTTTTTTCAGTTGTGAAGCCCATACCACATCATGTTTTGTTGTTTGCACTTGTCTATGGTTGTTGTGTCAATAATTTTGTCCCTTGCTTCCTTGTCCTTTTGATAATTTTGTGTTTTACAAACTTTTTTTATGTTGAATAGCAATGTGTCCACTTCCAACCATTTGAACCATTTTACTGAACGCATTATTTGTTTTTAAATGTGCTTTAACAAAGTGTTTCAAATGTTTTTACCCAGTAATCTCTCATGCAGTTGCCCCTATAGACAATCACCACAGGAGTTAAAAAGAAAAAGATGGGTTAGTGTAGGGTAGGCTGTATGCATGTGAATAGTTGTAAGATTATGCAAACTCGCACAGATACATGTTGTGTAAATAGTCACATTTTTGTGCAAAAGAATATATGTATTTATAAGAAAATATTTGCTGTTTTCTACCTGATCTGTTTTTGATGCAACAAGGTCTTATTTGTATCTGTACAGTTTCATTGAATAAAATGAATAGGTTTTTAAAGTCTTGCTTACTGTGCTTATCTGAGTAAGAGAAAGGAAATGGTGGCATGAACACTGACTTGCATTTAGCTTTCAACTGTATACTTGGAATTAAGTTCTGCTTTGGACAAAATGGAACTACTGTTACCTTTATACTGTAACTATAAAGAATTGTATTGCCATGTAGGTTTAAGGATAATTCCCTTTAATGACCTTTTGTAGAGCCATTGCTGGATCTGACGTGAGTTCTTTGCCTTCAGCAAAGAACTTCACAATTCAACCCTTTCTGATTTCAACGTCTACAAGATTACATGCAAGAACCACTCATAAAAGCTCAATCACTTACCTCTCTGTCTGTAGCATTATTGCAATGCCAACCTTAAAAGATATAGTGTTGACTAATTTGATTAACAAAACATGTGAGTGTAGTGAGGTTTAGTGCTTTAGTCTTTTTTTTTTTTTTTTAACTTCTGAGCAGTTGAAACAAAAGTTTTGACTTTAATACATTGACATGAATTTTTTAAAGTTTATTCACTTTTTTTAGGGGGAATTTGTTCAAGTAAGGCTTTTGCTTTATTAGTTTTTAATGAGGTTAAGATCTGCTAGTATTACAATCTTCCAAGGGAGGTTGGTTACTTGTGTCATTTGGGTGTCTGAGAATAAAATGGAATATTCAAGTATGTATTTTCTATCAATGAGGGAGCTTTCACTAATGATCTTTACAGCTGACTAGCATGGCATTCCGTGTCAAAAAATTATAAAATTATTTCTCTTGCACTCACAGAGAGAGAAGTGGGTGTGCTGGGGATCAAATTAGAATCCAACAGGTGATAATCACCAGACCACAAGCTCCATCACACTGCCTTGGAGTCGACAGGAAGTCCTATAGTCCTCAGAGACAGATGGTCCTTCCTGTTCTCTGTGAAACACTATCCTTTCCTTTTAGTTTACTTTTGTTTCTTGGTTCCCTCCTCCTTTTTTTCTTGCCCTTTGTCTGGCTCTCAGTGCCGAGTGAATGATGGTAGGGGGTAGATGCTGTTTCAGAGTAAAGGAAGAGGTAGTAGATAATGTACTCTTTGTGTTTCTGTGAGAGAAAAGAAGTGATTGGGAATGGGGACATGTTGACATTCTTTAGACTTTTGTGTCATGATGGACACGAAATTTAAGTGTCCTCTAACATTGTGGATTTTAATTGATTTCAGCCATATTATACAAGTCATGCTACATTATGAAGAAGCCTTATGTTTACAAGAAATGTTGAGATTCTACAGTTACATGGGTGTGTTGATCAACATCTGACCAACTCTTATGTAAGTTGTCCGTTCATATGCATTGGGATTGGGATATTTGCATCCCTCTCTCACTTTGACATTGCGTGGCAGGGTCCCTCCCTGGAGACCCTTGTCCAAACACTTGCAGTGGACACTATGAACAAGATGTCTGCCCGCTGGATGGATAGGTGCACACTAACCTGGAGAGGTGTTATCAGTGTGTGAAATCTCAAGTGTGTATGTGCGCTCTCTCTCGTCTGCCACAGCCAAAATGCCCGTCAGTGTGACTGACAGGGATATGCATGGAATCTCACACATTAGAATGCCTATGGCTACATACACACACACACACACACACACACGGTCACTCTAAAAAAAACACATAAGTACAAAGTGTAAACACACGCTCAAATACACAAACATGCACAGACAAGTGCATGCGCACATGGCACATAGACAGACACACAGAGACACACACATGTATACAATACACACTTACACAGACATAATCAGCACCTCTGAGGGGGGATAGAGTGAGAGAGAGTGTGTATGTGTGTATTTCGAACCCTCAGCATTGAAGTGTCTCTCTTGTATATGGGACTTGACGGGCATTAATCCTCACCGACACACAAAGCATGACAAATGTGTTAGCACTTGGTCTCTAGTGAGCTGGAAAAATGCTGGTGAAATGCTCCGTTTCCAAATTCCAGGATATGATCTGAGGAGAGGGGAGTTGGAAAAACACTTGTGTCCCAGCGTTGCTTTGATCCTCACGTGAACGCTAATGGTGTGTGTGTGTGTGTGTGTGCTCACTGTAGATTTAATCTGAAATCAGGGCACACAGCATGATGCCAGTCACGTCTGTGTCTCTTTTGGTTGTTCGGTCCTCACAAGCTGTGTCCTCTAGGCTTTCCCATGAATTGAGTCTCTCTCTGTGTATGTGTGTGAGTGTGTGTTTGTCTTTGTGCTGAAAATGAGCTGTGTCCCTCTGTCTGTTAGAGATCTGCTCCACATGGAGCCTTTTCCTTTTGCAAATACAGCAGAGGATTCTGGTGCACAGCGGGATGTGTAGCACCTGGACCCATGCCAGATCAGGGCCGTAAGTGGGCCATGTCACAGCTACATGTCAGATCAGAGATCTATGACGGGATCACCGAGCCTCATTCACCTGAATCTGAATATCCACACCAGTATATAAACCGTATTGGTTTTAGGATCACATGATCTTAACCTGCAGAGCCTTAAAAGAGACAAGGACGGAAAAAAATGCTAAATGTTAATGGAGCGCACATAAAACTGGTGAGCATCAGAAACTTTGTCAGATGCTATCGGAGCACACTGTCTTTAATAAATCATAGGATTAATTACATTGTTCATTAGTCTCTCACACGAGTGAACAGACTTGTCTAGGCCTCCCACAATCTCTCCAAAAAAATCGTGGAACAAATTTCCACTCAGTTTTACACCTAAATTTCCTGCTGCACGATGTTTTGCTCGTTTTAATATTGTTAAATCTTAACTTACTCGATTATCTCCTGTCACCATAGCTTGAATGCTGTTCTTAATATCTGCCAGTTGTAAGAGATATTACCATTATCTGGCCTTGGTCAATGGGTGATCTAAGATGATCTCTGGGTGAATGACACCCTTAGGACAACAACACCTTACACCTTTAGATAGACTGGTACAAGTGGTGTTCAGTGTTTGTAAAAGCACTCTGCCACACAAAGCCTAAAACTCCCCTAGCATTGTCAAGCATGTTTTCAGCGTAATTAATACTGTTGTTATTGTAGAAGTGCTATAGAATTACCTGTTTCTTCTCACTGTTATGTTGTGTGGTTAGGTGTGCAATTTCTGTTTAAAAAGCAAGCACGTTGCAGCCAATCTCACCCTGTGAGGTGCACCATACTAATGTGTAGACAGAATAGACTCAGTGTAGGACCAAAAACAGGAAAGCAATAAGAAAGAAAGAACAATGGATCTTTTCATAATCATATAGGATGGCAAACATGTTATTGCTTTTCACCCTCTATCACTATATTCTTGTAATGCCTCAGATAAAATGGATTTTCTGATTGCAGCGGTGCTGCAGACATGGAGGATGTTTGTTCTTATACAGGAAAACGTTAGGGTTCAATTCACGCTCTGTTTCACATTTTTATTGGCTGATGTAACAGATTTGGAGGGGGGGGGGGGGGGGGGGCACCTACAAAAGGAGTAGTATGAGAGGTGGAGTAGAACTTGTGCACCCCCGCTCACACACTCACTGCACACACTAAAGCCCTCGCAGTCACACACATGCTTATAGACACACAGACAATCTCCAAAACACACACTTACAAGCTTACTAACACAGCCACACATTCAAGGTCACACATATACACACAAGCAATTTCCTTTTCGCTGCTAATATATATATATATATATATATATATATATATATATACTGTTTATACTTTGCTCAAAGGCTAATGGAACTGTAGGTAAAAATTTATCCAAAACATATTGTACAAATATGCAACCACCTTGTTCATCTTTTTTTAAAGGCATAGTAAGCACGCAATCTCACTCCCTCTCTCTCTCTCTCTCTCTCACACACACACACACACACACATACACACACACACACACACATACAAAACCATCCCCCACCCTGTGACTGGCCCACATCTGGTTGTGGTTATGGTTCTGTGAGGTATCCCAGGCAGGGTAACTGGATCCCCCCGTTGGGCCTCTGTTCTGCCCCAGACCCCGTAGCTCCAGAGTCTAAACCATCCCCCCGCCCTTCGCTCGCCCCTCGCTCCAGCTCCATCCTGCCCCGCTTCGCTTCGTCAACACTTCAGACGGAGCCCAGTGCCGTGGACATGGACGCCAGGGAGGTGAGGAGAGTGGTGCAAGCACTGCCCTGTTCTGAGCAGGCTGGCGGGCGGTGGCGACTGCCTAGTGGAAAGGGGGGCTTTGGGGTAAGGGGGTAGCTCTGTTGTCCAATACACAAATCTTAGAGCTGTCATCTCCACTTATTCACAACCTTTTTCACCCAGAGGAACCCTCACAACATCATCTCCTCCTTTCACAGACACACACCCCACATTCAATCACACAAGCATTCATTCCATTAGGCTAGTGTTTCGGGTTCCTCTTAGCCATGCGCTTTTGTTCTCTCTAACTCTTCCATAGGCTCCTATCTGGATGGAATCAGATACCACCAGTAGCCTAAATGACTACTCAACCACACTACATTCAACTGTTAAAGTAAGAAGATTGAGGACACTATATATTCTTCCACACTCACACACCCTCCACCATTTTAATGGCCCAAAAGCCCCTTATTGTAACATGAAACATTTTCCATTAAGGAAGTTTCAGTCAAGTCAAGCACGCCACATAAATCTCCTTCCACATTACAAAAGTATGGGCTGATAATAATGGAATAATCCATCTCTCCATCAACACGTGTTTTACAGTTAGGTTTCACCAGACGTGAGAAGTACCAGAGGCGCTGAAACCAGATCCGCTTTTCTAAGAAAATGAGACAGTGTAGAGATTGTAACTGCTGCCACTGAACTCCTGAGCTTGTTGTCGAGTTCCTTTTCAGAGTGACTGCATCGCAAATCACATAGACCTATTCCAATGGAGCTTCCACATCATATTTGGAAGTGCCAGGAGTACGTGGCCAATGCACCTTCAGCATCGTCTTGCCTACCACTGTGAAATATTGCCATCTAGTGGTTACAAAAAAGTACATACAATTAAGGTAGGAATCAGACAGGATTCTGGGCCAATCAATGCCCTAAAATATGCTATATTTCTAGTTGTTTATCCACCACATAGAAAGTATTGAGATGATAAAAGTTTTGTATAAGGTGACTTCAAATGTGTGTATGTGAGGTCAAGTATTCTTGGTGTCCATGGGTCTTTGGTGCGTGATCATCTACTAGGATGTTATATTTCGAAACTTTAAATTTCAGTCTCAAGGAAGCCTTGGATAGAAGTTAATGACTTCAAGTCATCATCACAAGCCCTGGTAAGAAGTCATTAAATTTTTCCTGGCGAATACAAGCTATTGCAGAGCTAGAAAAGTATTGTTGACCAGGCCTAAAGTGTGTTCAATTTTGGTTAAAGGGAGCTTAAAGGTGCTCTAAGCGATGTGACGCGTTTTTAGGACTAAAACACGTGTTACATACAGCAAACATCTCCTCACAATCTGCTAGCTGCCTGTCCCCTTAACACACGGTAAAAAAACGCGGTCTCTGTAGACAGCCCAGGCTCCACAAACGGCAACAAAAACACAGTGGGCAAACCTAGCATAACAAACGAAAACGAAACATAACAGTGTTCCAGCCAATAAACGACAAGAAGGAAATGCACGTTCATGAATCTTTCAGGAAGCATGGAAGGGAGGGGGGAGTGAGCTATCCTCCGTTTTGTTTGACAATACTTCGAACGTCAACAAGAAGTTCGAACCCCACTCTACCTGACACCATCGAGGTGTCCTTGAGCAAGACACTGACCCCCAAATTGCTCCTGGTGGCAGGCTGGAGCCTTGCATGGTAATCCCCTCCACTGGTGTATGACTGTGTGTGAATGGGTAGCCTCGTGCGCATCACTGTGGGATTGCTAGAAACGTAATTTCGATTCCTCTGTATGTCCAGTATATGTAGAGAAATTGACAATAAAGTGACTTAAGAAGTGACGTGAAACAGCATCTCTTAGAGCGCCTTTAGATATGCGGTACAATGGAAAAGCATTCACTATAGGGTCACCACTTTAGAGGTTTTATGACACATTTTATTTATAAAAACAAGATAAAAGAAAAATAATGTTCTTTTCATGTCCACAAAACCATCTGGATCAGTTATCCTTTGTGAAGAAAAAAAAAAAAAACGATAAAAATTCCTATGCTGCTTAAGTAAATTACCAGTAAGTCACCATTAAATGCCATTCAGTTGCAAACAGGACACTTTTTTGGTGGCGGGTGTCTTCACTTCAGAGAGCTTAAAACAGAATGTGACCATGAAACAAGATGTGACCACTGAAAAAAAAATAATGAAAAAAAAAAAAGGATTGAGAATAACACAGCTAAAATAAATATACATAATTACTGGGTACGTGCACTGCAAGTAAAAAATTATCCTGTTTTCAAATGAGTGTTTAAAAAAACACCATACGCACCTCACAGATTTATTGACATACCTCATCATTGTAAATGAAATCTTAATCGCAAACATGCAAGCACTTTTCACGGCTCATTCACTCTAACTAACTGAAACATTTAGACTCAACATTCAATGTTTTTGTTTTGATTTAAAAGAAAATCAATTTAGCAATCTGTGTCAGTGATTGCATAACATTAAGGGTAAATGCACCAGTCCTCTCAACGTATTGCATTTAGAGATCAGATATAAAAAAAAAACAGAGCGCCATGACATTAGACATTAGATTAGAGCTGTATGGACGTAACCCACAACACAACTCTGTTTATCAACAAATAACTTTTTTTATCATCACAAAGGCATAATGACACTCTCTGCATGGTCATTCACTCCGTCCTCAGCACCGGATGAACTACATGTTTAACCTGAACACACACACACACACACACACACACACACACACACTTGACTCAGAGTGGGCATAATATTAAGCTCATTAGAAGTGTGTTAACTCAAGGAGTGGTTCTTGATTACGGTGCAGTATCAAATCCACATCACAACAGCTTTGGAAGAGCACGGAGGATGGAAGGGTCACACTGTGCTGTTGACATGCTAGGAGTTGCCTAGAAAAACGCTTCTTCTTTTTTTAAAGAATTCAAAATTACAGACAAGCAGAGACATTCACCCCCACATCTTCACTCGTTCACTCAACTCTTTCTCTCCCACACACACACACACACACACACACACACACACACACACACACACACAGGCAGTGGAGTATCATGAGGGATCATCCTGAGCTTTTCACAGAACACACACACACAACAAGTCACTCGATCTGATCTCACCAAGCACACGTCCGGACTTGTATCCTGTCTGGGAGGTACACAGGAGAGATGAGCAAAAGGGTTTAAGAGAGAACAGAGAGAGACAAAGTCAAAGGACACAAGGAGCATGATAGAAAAAACGAATGAGCACTGTTGAAGAAGGTATTATCCATCCTCTCACACCTTCTGGCTCAACATTTTCTGTTAAAACCCTGCCATCATAGGAGCAGGAAGGGGATATTTTGATCCAGATGGTTGAATGACCTCTGTTTCTATCAATGGGAATAGCAAGTAAAACCCGAAGATAAAGTCATACATACAAAATAAAATAAAATATAAACAAAGCAAAACAAAAAAACAATATTGTTCTTCTAGTCATTCCAATGGCCGCCAGTCTGTTCTTGGTACACTTCAATGACATCCTCATCTTCCATTCCAAGCTACAGAAAAAAAATGTTTATAAAAAAAATGTACATAATGTAAATCTAAAAATCTAAAATCACCATCATCTTTCCTAGGTTATTGTCCCTAGGTGTGTCATGTCACCAGGCATTTACCTCTTTGGGAGTCTGGTTGTCTGCAATTCTCTGTCCTTCAAAAAGAAACCTTAAGGTATTCATGGGGACACCCTGAGAAAATAATAAATACATAAACAAACACACAAACATAAACAGAAGCTATCGGTTTTGGCATCACCTTAATATTAGCTTTCATGAGTTTTATGAATAGGAAAACCTTTCCCTGCATTATGTTGCAAACTGGTCATCAAGTCCCCAGTTAGCATGTAGCATGCTTCTCACAGTGCAAGCTGTCTTCAAGGTTTAGCATACAAAGCTACAGCAGTGTCTGGACCCAGCTGTCTGCATTATTGGATTACTGTGTGCAATACTGCTCACATACAGTACCTACAGTAAGTAAATTCTGGAATGATGGGTGACTCTTTTTCAGCGAGTCAGTCAACCAAAACTACCCACAACAGTCTGGTTAAAAGATTAGCGCACGCCCAGGCCTTATATAGATCAGTCTGGTATTAAAGCAGGAAAGCACATCTCACCTGTCTCTGACTGTAGGATTCTTTCAGCTTCTTTAAATGCGTCGTCATCTTCACTTTGAAGTGAATTTCACTGTTGTCCTGACAAAAAAAGGGGGAGGTGGGCATCATCAGTGGAAGACTGTCACAGAGGATTATGGCATGCAGTCTAATAGCTCCCAATCCTTTGGCATGCCAAGTGTGAATTCAACAGCTAGTGCTGACTGCATGCATGTCAGATCCTCACAGAATAATGAAAGTGGTCAGTCTTTGTACAGAATCTGTTAAATATGCAGACCTCAAAACATTTTGAATGATGGCACCGACAAAAGCATCACTGCGGTTTTTTTTTTTAGACAAGAATGGATACTTGACCAGGCTTTACAGCTGCTTGCTAAGTCACTGAACACCACCAAACTCTGTTCCAGGGATCCTCATAAACCCTACCAAGTGCAAAGTGTTCTTTTATGAGAATTTTCAAGGAGGCATGGATGCATCCTTGAGGTTAAGGAAATACCCACAATGTGCACATACAGAAGTTGGCAGATTCTACAACAGCAGCAGTACTCATTTATTTCAAATGCTAGAAAGACTCATATCCTAGCCTCAGTATTCTATTTTGAGTATTCTATCTCAGTACATCTATTTTGTTCATCTTTTTATTATCAATTTTCTTTTAAATTCTCTTTTAAATTTTTTTCATCTATTTTATTCATCTTTTTATTATCAATTTTCTTTTAAAATCTCATTAATGTTCATTTTATTATTTATTTTCTTTAATGATAATTTTACTTCATATATTTTATATTTCCTCTCCTTTTTTATTTTTTTCATCTATTTTATTCATCTTTGTATTATCAATTTTCTTTTAAATTCTCATTTTTAACACACACGTTTGTTGCCTTGTATTGTATTTTGTTTTGGTCTCTGTACAGCACATTGAGTTGCCACTGTGTATGAAATGCGCTTTATAAATAAAATTGCCTTGCCTTGCCTTGCCTCAGTAGTAACCAACTTGGAAGTGTTCTACCTAGGAGTCGGTGAAAAAGCGCCAGAGTTGGGACAGGGCTTTCTTTGTGTTTTTAAAAAAAACTGCCAAGGAGGGCAACTGATGTTTGACGATAGACAACTGATTCATCCTGCATGTCAAAGCATGTTCCTTCATTTCCTTTACAGTCTTACCTGACCGATCACTTTTAATTTAATATATTCTCCGTCCTTTTTCTCTCCACCATCACTTGAGGGTTTGGTCTCCTGAAAAGGTAAAGAAGAAGAAAAAGAAAGAAAACCTTATTTATCCATGCTGTGGAGTACTGGATTATGTTTAGATAATAATTGTTTAACACAATTATTCAATTACCTTAGAAACAAAAATCTTTTACAAATATACATTGTAAACTAAACAATCAACATTCAAAAATATGGGGAAGGACATTATACACGGCAGCTAGGCTTACAAAAGTCCAATGTTGAAAGTTATAATGGATTATCAATTGATCTTAAATAAAAAAATAGCTTGCACAGTCCTAAACAATGATTACACTTTTTGGATACAGTGTAAAACTATGCAAAAGCTATGACTAAAACAAATGTCATTATCATACCAATTACCAAATTTCTCCTGCCCTTATGGAGGTGAGGAGGCTAAAAAAACACTTTCACAAACACGATAGGCAACCTCTTGTGGGTATCCACTGAAACTCATCCCAAACCTATCATAGACTAGCCTATATCCTACAGTACCTACTTCAGTACCTACTAAAACGCAACTGCTGAATTTAGACAGGTGCTCATTTAACGTTAATGGGGCATATCATTCATACGTCAACACAATAACTACACGAGGTGCAATAAACAGCCTACAAGCAAGTTTGATAGGCCTGACTGTTTGTATGACTGCTGCAGTGGTGTATCTCGCTAACAGGATAAGTAACGTTAACGTTAACATTACTCAAGAGAGCCCACTTTTACTCGCAAACATGACGTAATCCATATCAGCTCGCAAAAGGTCTAAGCGTTACGTTTGACAACCCATAAATGAAGAAATCGAAGTCGTCCAAACTTTGCTCTGGTAGCTGAAAGTGAAAGTACAGTGACTGCACAGCTGAACGAAGTAGTCAGCTAGCTAGCAAAACATTCCGCCACTTCTACGTTCACAGTGCTTGTGCGCTAACTAGCTTATCTGGTAGCTAACAGGACTGAACACTACAATTCGGCCCAACAGCTTCTTCCGTTAGTTTGTATCAACCCAATCAGTAATGGAAGAAAAAGCACACTTCCCCACCAACTCCACTCACCGTATCTGACATTGTATTCCACAATGCGAGACCTTTGGATAGAGTTTTTTATTTACAGTGCAATGATCTTGATAGGTTATCTTCACTCTGGCTCTACCTACACAGCCAACCCCTCAACTCAGAATGCACTGACCTTATTGGAAAAGGTGGGCGGGACTTCCGTTGTCACTGCGAAAGCTAGTTATTAAACCGTAATAATAATAATAATAATAATAATAATAGACTTATAAAAACGTAGACACATTTTATACAATCGTCCTGTAATTTCAGAATTTCTAGTAGTTATACAAATCACAAACGTCCACAAAATATCCAAAATCCTGTTGAAAGATGTCTAAACGAAAAAAGTTCAAAACGAAACTAATTTATTTTGATGATAAACTTTTTAAAATCTTTGCTTAAAATCAAATTTGTGGAAGCCTAAATAAATTGTAAAACAGTTTATAGGCCTGTCTACCTATAAATTATTTCATAGTCTATGGTTATGCATGTTTTTACAAGCACTAATATTCTTAGCTTGTTTATTAAGACAAATATGCATTGACACCATCAAGTTTACACAGTGCGCAAACATATGCACAAAAGCTCAAGATGCATCCCTTTAATGATCCTGTTGCTGAACACTAGATGGCCATACTGTCACATAAAACACACTGACAAACACTCACAAAACACAACTACCATCAACTTTACCACTTTTATTTCACGAGGACTCATGTTTAAACTTCTGGATCTTTTGGACATTTTTTTTGGTTGGCGCTTTGGAAATGGAATTATACGGCGTCAGTAGGCTAAATCGTGCATTTGAGATGTGACAAGCGCACTGGCAGATTAGGCTACCTAAACTAAATTTTCAGGCACTTCAGCCAATGGGCTAGGCTAGGGGCGCCCTGATCGAGCCCCATCACTCCGTCACCCACCATGCTAGCGGTGTCTCATCGTGAATGCTTTGGTCATTGCACCTCTGAACAAAACAAAATTCCGTGCTTTTAAACATAGCGATAGGACTATAAAGTACATTATGACAGCCCCTGTCTATGAAAGTGAAAGTAAACTACGTAAACGACGACATTAGCCTAATTATCTGTAGAAATGCCTTCCATAGAAGTGGGGCGCTAAATGACTATCTAAGAAAATCTTGAAATTAATAAAAAACATCCCTGTGGAAAAAAACTGCCATTTCAATCTCAAACACAGTCCTAGAGGAATTAAGTCTTCTAGACTGCTGTCTTGCTAAGAATGACCCCAACATGCATTTCCCCTGCGGTATTATTTATCAAACATGTTAAAATCAGCCAATCAGATCTGATTCTTGGGATGCCATTACATCAGGGGGCTTGCTCTTCTTGGGCCCCTTCACAATTATTTGGGGAAGCAGAGAATCATTGCCAAGTGACCTACTTAGAGGACAACAGGGCCGGTTAATGATTCCATGGGTGCATAGCCTCAGTGCACTTTTTAACGGAGAAGACTATGAGAGGACAGGCCAGAGTGCATCTGTGCTTTCGTTTGTCTGAGGGAGTGTGTGTATGTGTGTCTGTGTGAGGGAGTCTGGATTTCCTCTTGGACGGGTAATTGTAACTCCTGCCATGGCACAGCTTGTTGAGTGCGTTCCCAACTTTTCAGAGGGTCGAAACAAAGAGGTGAGACCTGATTAGAGTAGAGACTGTGATTTTGTCATCTAATTAGGGCTTTGACAGAATCAGATTAATCATGCAGCTGCTTGGACTTTTGACACCTTCCGAGTCAAGTATGAGTGGTTTGATGTGTAGCCTAACATATGCAGATCAAACCTACAGCATAGTCTATCAGTCATATATATACTGGAGACAGAGGCAAAGGTCATATAGGAGGAAACCCTTTATGGAAAGTTTGATTACCTGTGTAACATACAGATCACTGATATACAAAGGATTTGATTCTCACTCTTTGTAGGTGATTGATGCTATCGCAGAGGCCATCTCTGCAACTGAAGGATGCAGCCTGTTGGACGTGGATCCAGGTTCCTCCACAAACCGAACGGTCTACACGTTTGTGGGGTCACCTCAGGCAGTGGTGGAGGGGGCAATGAATGCAGCCCGTGTCGCTTTTCAGCTCATTGACATGGCCAAACACTCAGGTGACCATCTCCACAACACATCATCCTTACTCTTCTAGGAGCGTTGTCTTAGTCTACCTGCTCTAGGTCAGTGAAATCAGATGCCCAGAAAAATGTTGATACATACTTGTATTGTCAATGAAAATCCAAACTACATTAAAAGTATTAATATTTTTGATCCTCATTGTAAACTGGGTTGTCTGTGGTCAATCAATAACCAAGTTCATTTGGCCAGTCATGGTGTATATGTGCTGCATACTGCATTTTATCTACAAAATGTAACTTGCAAGAAGGGGGTCACTTGTGCTCTAGCCTCTTTGGTGCTCTCAGAGGAAACAGGCTGGGCTACTTCTGGGAGACTAAAGCAGTGGATGACTGGAGGATTCCAAATAATCAGAAAGCTTTAGCTGGTCCTTTTTAATCACCTAGAAGTAGACCAGTCTGTTTATTTTAAATAAATACAACCTGTCGGTAGATTTTTGCCCACTATTTATGTCCAAGTTTTTTGCAGGAGAACATCCTCGGTCTGGGGCCATGGATGTGTGTCCCTTTATCCCTGTGCAGAATGTCACCATGGAGGACTGTGTGACCTGTGCCCACCTGTTTGCCCAGAGACTGTCAGACGCTCTACATGTCCCTGGTGAGATGGTACAAATGAGTGTGTATAGATGTTGGGGCCTATGTTGCTTCCTCCATTACTCTGTGCAGAGGCAGCCGTCAGGGACCTGGAACAACAAGGCTATAGGATATAATTTCTTATACACACTATTCATTTCCTACTTGTCTGGTCTCTTTCTCAGTGTATCTGTATGGAGCAGCTGCCCGTCAGGAGAGCAGGAGAACCCTGCCTGCAGTACGGGCGGGAGAGTATGAAGCACTGCCAGAGAAGGTCTTTGTTGCACATTTGTGAATAGAATATTACACTTCTCCGGATTGACCCTAGTGCTAGCCAAGATGTAAACTTGAAAACAATGTAAATGACCAAATGACCAAACAAACTTTAGATTGCAGACTTGTTTGGAGATACAGGCTTCTGTAGAATATGTGAATATTCGCCACTTTATGTTCCTACAGCTCAAAAAGAGTGAGTGGGCCCCAGACTATGGTCCTGCCACATTTGTGCCCTCCTGGGGAGCCACGGTGACTGGCGCCCGAACATTCCTCATCGCCTATAACGTTAACTTGCTCAGCACCAAAGAACAGGCCCACCGCATCGCCCTAGACATCCGGGAGCAGGGTAGGAGCAAAGACCAGGTAAGCAAGAGTCCTAACACATTTATCTCATAACAAATGATGTAAAGCGCACTGAATGTGGGTGTTTTTTTGGAAGCCAACCCTCTTGCCTGCGATGCCCAAATCTGTGCTCTTTGAACCATTTGAATGTTTGCTCTGCTGTGCTTTGACCCTTGCTTCAATGGGCCACTGTTTGCTCTGAAACTGTGAGAATTGCAGATTAACTATGAAAACAAGTTGAGTAACAGTTTAGACATTGACATTGAGACAGGATATTTGGATGTGTCTTGTGCATGAACTGGATCACTATATAAACTGACTCACTAATGTTTATGCTTAAGATTTTGGCAGTCGTGTTAATTTAACCAATTTAAGGTTGAAAAGTTTACTGAGTCCTATAGTGTACTATAGGAGATTGTGCTAGAGGAAGCTCTTAAAGGATCTGTGTGCTGATAACCACACACCTACAGTATGAAGAGATTCTACATTTGAAAGTATTTTTAGGTTACGTTAGTAGAATAGGAGAGTAGAGTAGGAGACCAAGCCAGACCGAGTCAGGAGGATGGTGTTGATCATCCTAGCTGATGTGCTCCCCATGATTAGTGCCAGGGTGAGCCAGCAGACAGTGCAAGCACCAAAAACAAAACAAAACAAAATATTGCACCTTATCTCCAATGACTGGAACAACAGGAAAAGAATGAACTAAAAACATTTGTAAGACAGTTGAGTCAGGCCAAGCTGAAATAAAACATAGTCATAAACTGCATATGGTTATGAATAATAATAATAATAATAATAGTAATCAGACATACATAATGATCCCAGTACTCTCATATTGTTCATCAATATTCACCCAACTCATTGTGTAGCCTGATTGAATTGTCACCATAATTATAATTAAGCAGTGTACACTATGGGCCGTGGCCTAAATACCTCCATGATAGTGCATTATTTTTATTTTTCAGTATCCCCTACTCATCATGCATCCATAATGGGATCGCTTTTCAGGGCATAGTGCCGAGTCAGCGTCTAAAAAAAGCATTTGTGTTGTAGCCGGGTCTTCTGAAGAAGGTGCAGGGCATGGGCTGGTTTCTGGAAGAGGCAAACCTTGCCCAGGTGTCCACGAACATCCTGGACTTTGAGCTCACCCCACTTCACACAGTATATGAGGAGATCTGCAGGGATGCCCGGGTAGATGTCTATACTATCATTAATACAGTATGACAAAGATAAGAGAGTATGACACTGTTACAGTTATTCTCTGGGTTGGTTTGCCCATGTAGGATCTGAATCTGCCAGTGGTGGGATCACAGATAGTGGGACTGATTCCACTCAAAGCAGTGCTGGACTGTGCCGATTTCTACATCCAGAAGGAGAAACTATTTATCATAGACGAGGAGCACAAAGTGCGACTGGTGAGTAACGCTGATGCCATTGGCTGGTGAGGGGAAGGCGGGAGACATCAAGTTGACCTACCATTGGTTAGTCAAAGATGAATCCCCCAGCGGAACATGCCAGCAGTGATCTGATTTTCTGGTGAAATGGCACACTGTTGTGACACCACAACAATCTCTAATATCATGCCTGTAATCTAATATATTGCCACATAACTCCCCAAATGAAGAGTTTAATGATCTCCGAGTGACAAGGGCAAGCAATTGTGTACACAGTCCTTTGAACAAGCAATCATTTTGATTTACACATCACTCACAACACTCAACACTTAAAACCTGTAATTCTCACTTAAAACCTGAAACATGCTCAAAACTCTTTCTGTGTAGTGACCTATATAATGCTGAAAGTCTAAAGTGTGTCATATTGTACAATATGATGAATGATGAAGTGCTGATTGATGTTTAGCTGAACAGAAGTTAGTCTAACTCTACCTCTCCTCCAGGTCATCAGCAAACTAGGCCTGGACTCCCTGGGACCCTTTGTACCCAAAGAGAGAATCATTGAGTGAGTGTCTGACATTAACCTGGCTTTCTTAGAAACTACTGTTTAATGTGTAAAGCCCCTACAATACAGACGGCCAACTGGATATAAAAACTAGAACAAAGTTAGAAATGCTGAGAACAAGATACAGAACACCATGTAAAGAACAGCCCTTTGAACGCAAAATCAAACAGATATACCAGCATTCACTGGAAATACTTAAGTTTCATATATCAAAAAGGCAAGGCTAATAGATTTACCTTTAATAATTTCAGTGAATGATTTAAACTAATAGTCCAGAGTCAATCACCCTGTTATAGCCCAGCATTGTTTAGCAACTCAGCATTGTGGGCATGAAAAGGCAGTTTCATTTTTATGTGCCACATTTACTTAGGAATAGCTGGCTGTTAACAAGAGTTGTACCAAATATTTCCATGCTTGTATCTATCTCAGCAACTCAAAGGACAGGAATATTGGGTGATTGACTTAAGATGTTTCCCTTAACAACCAATCAAAAGTGGGTATTTAATGGATGTATAATGATTGTTGACAGCAGTGACCAAGCCTTAAGTTTCATAAAGAAATTTGCCTTGGACACAGGGGCACAACTCTGACAATGTTTACATATGGTCACCACAAAGGTCTATGGCATAGACTCTATGCACTAAGCAACTGTAGGTAGTGTGGTTTCAATAGCAAAGATTCTCTAATAGTTTTAGCCAGGTTTACACTATGATATATTTTTACCGTTTATATTTATAATCTTCAGTTATAAAAAATGATCAGGTTATTCCTGTTAATTACCATTAATTCTTGTGTATTTCTGTTGATTCCTATGAAAAATGTCCAACTTCCTAGAATTTTGCCCCCCTAATCAGGTACATGGTGAAGGGTGGTGAGGAGGATGGACGTCTGGTGTCCCAGTCCCTCCGGCAGTTTGTGCACAGTGTGGGGGCCAGGACTGCTGCCCCAGGTGGAGGTTCCGTCTCAGCTGCTGTCGGAGCCATGGTAAGGGTCCAACATGGAGTATTGAGTATGAATGTTGCCCTTGTTCAGGTTTGTAGTCTCCTCACTGTCAAGGGCTTTATCTATGCCAGCATCAGCAAAAAAACGTACAGAACAACATGAGCAACTGGTTGACAAGCATCTCAATTTCCAGCTATTATATTTTAGTTGACCAAACTTGAGATAATGAGTTGTGAATCAGCACAACTCATTATCTCTGTGTATTTTATTCTACAGTGTATTTTTTTACGGTGTGGATGAAAAATGCCCTGTTTGGTCACAACTCTGCATATACTCAGTATAACTACCATGCTCCAGTATAACTACCATGCTCCATTGACACTGACTTTCACCCATGACATACTGCACTGAATGTCCTTGTGCTGTGGCAGGGGGCAGCCTTGGGGGCCATGGTTGGGCAGATGACTTATGGGAAGAGACAGTTTGAAAACCTGGATGGGGTGATGAGGCGTCTGATCCCCCCGTTCCACCAGGCCATGAACGAGCTGCTGGACATGGTGGATGCAGACTCCTCTGCCTTCAACTCCTACATGGTGAGTAGGGATAATTCATAACAAAACTAATTCAAAATTACAATTATTCATCACCATCTGAGAGACTGAAAACCTGCCCTAGGACGTTGGGCTAGCCCCTTGAGCTGTTGGAACTGCCCAAGGTTTCTTCCTTTACCATAACAAGTAAAAACAAAAAACGCTGCTAGGGAGTTTTTCCTTGCCCCTTTTGCTCATTGGGCCTCTTTGTGTTAAGCGCTTTGACACATGCCTTTTGAAAAAATGTGCTATATAAATAAAATTGAAAATTGAATTGAATTATTTCATTCTGTAATCTCTATTACATGATTGTGGTTTTATAGGCTATTATTACACATTATCATTTGGTTGGGTAGACTAAATATACAAAAATGTATATAGTTTGTCATTGAGCAGTGATAAATGTATTTGCACTGTAAAGGTGTTTCAGAGGTGCCCCTTTTCATCATGCTTCTAAGTAAAGCAGATAGAAAAGAGTTGAAAAAGAGTTTCAAAAAGTTTGTGGGGATACTGTCTTTCATTATCTCTTATTACTGAATTTTATTATCTTATTTCCTGATACTGATGACACATTTGATTTTTTTGTTATAGAAAAAATAATGATAAAAACTCTTTACTCTATACTTTAGGGCTCTCAAAACATCTTTGTTTTTCATTTCAGGCAGCTCTGAAAATGCCTAAAAGCACCCCTGAGGAAATGAAAAGGTATTGCATTAACAGTACAGCATCAAACAGTACAGACAATACCAGAGACCTAATTTATGAACATACAAGAACAAACAGGAATTGTCTATGATAGTCTAAAACTCTTGCTCAGTTCTATGATTTAGCTTATTGCCATAGTTGGGCATAATTTTGGTCACACAATAGAAAATATATTTATACTATTGAGAGTGTGTGTGTGTGTGTGTGTGTGTGTGTGTGTGTGTGTAGAGGAAGCTATGGAAAAAAATGAAACAATTCCATTGAACAATGCTGTGGTGACAGTGTTTAGTCTACCACAAAAAAAGGCCTGTCAATCAGGCTAAATAAGTTGAAAAGGGTGTGAAACAATCCAATTAACATAAATTACTGGATTAATGTGGACAGACCCTGAGGATAACAGACAGTGAGACTCACAGTCTTTCTGTCTCCATTTACCCCAAGGTGCTCAGAGGCAACCTGACACCTAATTAAAGTATTATGTAATGCCGGAGAACCTGTTGGAAGTTGACAACTGGAGTACTGAAATACCAGACGTTTTTTACTCAGGCCATCATACCTGACAGGCTTGTCTGAGTGTTGCTCTGTGTTTGTGTTTGGTGGTGATAAAAACAAAGACGGTTCACACACATTCACTCAAGCATGCTTTGCTAGAAGTTACATTTTTGCAGAAATCAGTGGTGAACAAAGAGATCCCATCCAGTAACATGCTCAATCTCAGCTGATATGTATGAAGACGTACCTGGCATAATATGACCCATAGCCCATTTTTCCTCAAACAAATCTCCCCCTTCTCTTCTTGTTCAGGAGGGAGGCAGCAATGCAGGAGGGTCTGAAGATGGCGGTGGGGGTGCCCCTGGGGCTTGCTGAGAGAGTCACCCTACTGTGGCCGTCCCTCCAGGAGATGGTTCTCCATGGCAACGTAGCCTGCAAGTCAGATGGCCAGGCGAGTGTCAGAGTAGGCTGAGTATGTGAGTGCTGTCAACATTGCGTGTAAACACCGGAAATTCAAGTGGTATTATGGAACATAATGGCAGATGTAACCACACTACAGATACTAAGGATTATCAGAAGCTAGAGCCTAAATGTTAAAACCATTAGAACAGCAATGCATAGAAATTACGACTCCACAGAACAGAATCTAAAAGTTAGAACCTAGTACAAACTCAAACACCATTTATGGGGCATCATTGGTTTATGACAATGTTTGGTCATCTTTTATTTATGTAATGTTTTCTGCTTTATGGTCTGTGTGTTTATGGGGCGAATAGGTGGCAGCGAAAGCCCTGGAGACAGCCGTGTTTGGTGCCTACTTCAATGTCATCATTAACCTGAAAGACATCAAAGATGAGTCCTTCAAAAATACCGTAAGTGGGGGCGGCGTGGCTCAGTTGACTAAGGCGCCATACCATAAATGCTGTAATCATCTGTGCAACTGTAAACCCTGTTCATCTCCTTGTGCTTGACCCTGTAGATCAGGCAGAGAGCCACAACGCTGCTTGACAAGGCTAAAGTGAGCGCCCAAGCCGTCTTGGATGCTGCAGACACAAGGCAGTAGAGAGGAAGGAACACGGCCAGGATAATGTCCTGAGCTCACTCAACTGACTCAACTCTGCTGGTCCAACAACCTTGGACACAACCTTTATTGCTACTCAATTAAACATCACCCCTCTGACAACTGCTTGCTGTGTGTCATCCTTTTCCACCTTGTTGTGTTTTGCTTTGTTTTGATTTGATTCAACCTCAATTGCTGTTAGACAATAATTCATTATCACACAAGTACCAGAGCAAGCGAAATAGCTGGCTATCCTCCTGCCCAACAGGTATCATCAGGAACAGTGTGTGTTTGACGGTATGTGTGTGTGTGTGTGTGTCTTTTTTGAGTGTATGTGTGTATGTGTATCTGTATATCCAGTGTTTCTGAGTCACACACATACACACAAACAACCAACCAACACATAAAACTACATGTCAAGGTGTAGAGTTCTGAGTTCCTATCCCTGTCAGAAGAACCTCACCCAGTCCTGCCCCACCCTCATAATTTAGAATAAAAATAAGAGACAGAGCTGCTGTTACTCCCAGTGTGCTTCGGATGCCAACAGAGACTGTACCACTTTAAAACTAGCTCTTGGCTGTTTTTTGCTGTTTTTGTAAGTTAGTACACATCTGTGTTGATTTCTTAGATGCTTTAAACAGGGATTGCATTGAAGCTGTGTATAGGCTAAAATTATAATGCTCCTGTAAATGTACTAGTTATTTTTTGTATTGATTAAACCTTTTCCAGAAAAAAAACTTGCAAAAAAACAATTGTTTGTGTAAGTAGAAATCATATAACTTTATGGATATTTTGATGGATTGTTAGGCTACATGTTCTTTGGTTTGATTTTTTAATTTCGTTGTTGTTTTTACATGGGTGTGTTTCAGTAACACAACTGGCAATTAGACTGTAAGGATCTTGACTGGTTTAGGGGAGTGACATCTGCCTCTCTGACAGAACATGTCCAGCAGTTCCTGCTCAGGTATCGTATAGTAGTCTTATACAGTCAAAAATAATCAAACCTAGGCTTAGTAATAAATAATACTAAAAACTATTACTGCTAAAAGGTTTAATAGTAAAAATATAAATATGAACTGTAGACCTATATGTCATGAACAAATCAATTCAACACAGTTAAAATGCATTAGGTTGACCTCTGTATCTTTTACAGGTGAAGCAAATCCTTCAGGTGATGGCCTAGACTTGGGTGATGCCATGGCATGTGACCCCAGTGGACGTCCCTCTGGCCCACCAGAGCAACAGGGGGTTGACTGTCCCCATGGAGGCGACGATAAACACCGTCATGACAAGCTTAGAGGTGAGAAGAAGCACGGCAGCGAGCCTCGTGGCCACAAGCAAGACCGCAGTGGAGGCAATGAAGGTGGTCATCAGGGCAAGCACGGGCGCCACCGCCACGGGAGTGGGAGTGACAGCGATGAAGGCCTTGGCCATGATCGCCATCAAGGGCATGGCCACGGTCATGGGCGTGGTCATGGGCATGGTCGTGGGGGCGGCCGTTCCTAAAATATCTGGAATGGTTTCATGCAGTAACTTGTGTGGTTACCCCTTTTTCCTCACAAATGTATAACTTTAGAAAGGGAATTTTTTTAACCAACTTAAACATTTTTTCTTTCTCTAGATTTTTTTCTCTAATACAAGTCTGTGTAATCTGAATACCCACTATGGACTTTTATAACTTTTATATCGCCCAACAAATGGATGAATTAATACAGTTGATAACTGTAAGCCTCCTTGCAGGGTTACAGCTGCAACGCTATGAGGTAGTAGTGTTTATAATGGCAGAATCCGCATTCCAATAAAGACATGTATCATCCCAATAAAGAAATTTAGATAGGGTGAAGGCCTAAAGGGTAAATTGTTTGTTTTAATCATCTCTAAAGGCAAACAGATATTAGACTGTATTATTTCCACATATCACAGGTCCGAAATGGCATTTAGCTTCCAAAATGTAATGAATAGTTCTGATGAGCAACTCATGTCCTGTCCATGTGTTGACAGGCATGTAGGTTACTTTAGGGGTGGGGTGGATCTTATTTCATATTTGCTCTATCAAACTTACAAAACTGACTGAGCAAAAGTACAGCATAATATGGATTCTGGAGCCAGCTGAGACAGGTGTATGTCCATCCATAAGCAATGTGAGGAGGAACGTGGTATGAACAGGATGCAAAATTACAAAAAACTAAAGGCTTTGAATACTGGAAATAGAAAAATCCATATGTCTCATCACTGAAAGAACATTATGGCAATTCACTTCTTCAGCAAAAACTTGTTGTCCTCTGCGTTTTCATCTTAATTGACATGATGTATCAATTTTACCATCAACCACAAAAAATCTTTGTAGTCACTGATGTCTTGGTATGGGACTTTGACTTCAAGCATCTGACATACTTGTCACACTTGCTAGGCCCTGGGGGCCAAAGCTTCGGAGGGGGCTGTGACAGGGGCCCTCAACAGTAACACCAGCTGGACATTCAAACCCATGATCTTAGGATGCTCTTCAAAAATAAAGTAAAAAAAAATTGTGGCCCTTGAGAGTGTGTATGTGTGTGTGTAATGGGAACAAAAGTGTACGATAGAAAATGTGTGCACAGCCCTGAGGCAGCATATGCATGCAAGAATGCCTCAAAACCTGATCTAGTTACACCGGTAGGCCAATGTAAAAACTAAATACAAAACAATATCTTACATTTCCTTTTTTATTCTGTCCTTTAAGTAATAGAAAAATACAATAAAAGTCATTTAATAAACAGAAAAGGTTTACTCCAAATCAAAGTTTCACACTGAAAAAAATTTTAGTAAAATTATTTTCAAAAAATTTAGTAAGTAAATTAAGAACAATGAGTCTGTGCACAACACGTTAACTTGCTAAAATGTAGACTAATGTCATTTTGGTTTCAGAGAACTGTCAGGCCATTAGAGAGGCCTGTCAATATCTCAAAATAATAAAAATACTAATGACAGACTAATTTACAATAAATAATCTCCTAACCTTAGTAAAGCACTAGGTCTGCGACCATGGTAGCGCTTCAGTCTATACATCCCCACAAGGTGGCAGCAGTGGGAAATAATATGAATGGATCTCAGCGTTGTGGAGTGCCTTTGATCTGTGCTAGGTGACATTGAGTTGGCTTTTGTTTGCATGTCCACATGGGCCACCTTGAATGGTAAATGCCACAGAAGCGAGAGTGCGTCAGCTGAGCAAAGGTCTTTCTCAGCATATACAAAAAGGGAATAATCCTTATCAGTAGATTTTGTCTGAGCTCATACCTAACTTTTAAGTCTTGAGCCTACAGTATTGCATTCTCTTGTGGTTGGAAAGACACACATGTAGTTTATATTTGTTACAGTTGGCTGCATTATATGGCAGATTGTGGAGAGCCTGGTGTTCAACATTTAGCCAGGCTAACGCCGCCTAGTGGTAACGGTTAATTTCATTAACCTACATACTAGTCAGGGAACTCACGATAAGCTTTGGTTTTCTCCGACAAGAAATCGTGTCGGCGAATCGGCGAACAGATCGGTGGCTAAAGGCGATGACGTTGAACTCTAGCGCCCAATTTGAAATAGCATACGTCACGACCAAGCAGTAGCCATTGGTTGAAGCAGAAAGTATCCCGCCCACCGTCATGAAAACGAATGCCTATGGCTGGTTCTCAGACGCTTTGAAGTGAAACAAAGTGAAAGCGGATGATCATATCAGGCTATTCAACATTTGCCCTGCATGGCGAACATGCCATACCTAATGCCATAAAGATAACAAACATGATACAAAAGAAGTGCTGAGTCAAATTCTGGAACAGTCAATAGACTGTCAAATCACCATTTTATTACTAGATCTATTCAAACCCTCCAACGACCCCCACATACATTTCTAATTTACTGGGATCATCCGGGGCACAGGTATGGGGGCACCCTAGCATCAATACCCTTCTGTTCCACTTGGCACGGGATGAGAGCACTGACTTTCCCTGCATGGGAAGTTCCTTTTTGGGGATTATGAGCCAGAGAGAACACTGACAATCACCACATCAACTCGAAAAATGTTTCAGTCATAGCATCAATGCAGTATTTACAAGTTATTCGTGGTTTAAGTGAGAGGGGGTACTGTTATCTGAACATGGCTTATATTTACACTGCAAACAAGTAAAGGGCAGAAGTAGGCAAGTCATAACAAGGACTACTGACCAATGATGGCCAAATTGACCAATGTCCATTCACATTAAGTTCCACAGAAAGCAAGAAAAAAAGAAATTCAATCTTGAAAAATAATAACCAATTAATAAAAGTAGTATACAATTTAAGGAGGAAAAGAAGTCTGTGAAATCCACTCTGTAATTTCGGTAAAAGTCAGGTTTCAGAGTCAGATGACTGGTCAGAATCGATGTAAGGGATATCTCTGAACTGTCTGTCTAACTCATCCCACTGCCGCACAGCCAAAGCGACAATCTCCTCGGCCATCCTGTGCGCGTAATCCAGCAACAGCAGGTTAGCGGTGGGAGCAAGTGGCGAGCCCTTCATCAGCCCACCGTCATAGTTCCGCAACAAAGCTGTGGTTTCATCTAGTACTGGGTCTAAAACAAGAATAGCCTTCCCATCGAAGTTGTGGTCATGGTCGCAAGTGCTGTACTTAGATCCGAAACACCCCATGGAACAGTATTTTACAGTGAATCCATCTCGAAGGAAGGTGGCAAAGAGGGTGGAAACTTGGCCCAGTAAATTTGTCGACGGGTGTCAAAGACAAATGTCTGCAAATTTCAACTCCACTTCACCTCGACAGACACAAGGATTGTTTTTGGATTGTACTTAGGATACTTGATTACAAACATGCAACTTTCCAAGACGCAAATATTGCACGACTGATTACCGACCATGACGTGATAATTTATAAATCAAGTTATGGTAGATTGCAGGGATGTGATTATCCTTGGAAGTACATATTTACTGCATATAGCCAACATACGCCTATTAAAACAAACATGTAGGCTATATTTACCAGTTCTGCATTCGTGTGATGATTACGCTCAGTTGTACGCATCCACACAGATAAAAGCTGGCATGCTGTTTGAAGTGTAAGGTGCCTCCTAACTTTTCCGTAACTGTGACGAGGCACATCGAGGCTGGAGTTTGTGGAACAGTAGCGCAGCCAACCGGTGTGACAGTGATAATGGATTTTAACAATGAACAGTCTTGTGGCCAAGACGGATTTTATTGTTCATCAGATAATTACATAGACTAATAAATCCAGCACGCAAATCCAAGTATAGTAGGCCTAATACATTTTGAAACATTAAAATAGGATA
This sequence comes from Limnothrissa miodon, assembly GCA_017657215.1. Classification (NCBI taxonomy): domain Eukaryota; kingdom Metazoa; phylum Chordata; class Actinopteri; order Clupeiformes; family Clupeidae; genus Limnothrissa; species Limnothrissa miodon. Next base: position 70,123 of record JAGFZM010001721.1, on the reverse strand, counting down.
CTGTCTTAGAGCATAAGCTATATCCTTAATGGGTAGTCCAATAATAATAATAAAAAAAAACATGAAAAATTAAATGTCACTTTCACTTGCCATATTAAGGACTGTTCCGATTTGTAAATGTAGGTGTTAAACCATAGACCTTGACGACTTACATCTGACATAATTTCGGCCAATCATTGGATTTTGACGACAGATCAAGGAAGTAGTCAGTATAAAGCAGTCTGTTGTGCAACACTGTGCCGTTCACTGTAGAGGGAGGCGAACCACAGGGCCGAGGGAAATCACCAATATCATCACTACACATTTAGCAGATCGCCTGGCAGACAGAATGCAATTCTCTGTGTACCTTTACTTTTGGGGGGCGTTCGGTGCAACCTGTTTGGGCAATTCTACCACACCTCAGCCAGTAACGACAGAGGACACCGAGCAGTGTTCCACATGTGAGTTCAGGCACCAGAGCAAGCTGATGAGACTGCACACCATCAAGTCGCAAATTCTTAGCATCCTCCGGCTCGAACAGGCTCCAAACATAAGTCAGGACATGATTAAACAGCTCTTACCGAAGGCACCGCCCTTACAGGAGCTCCTCAGTCAGTATGATCTTCAGCTGGATGACAGGAAAGTTGGGACGACTGACGATGGGGAGCACGCCACAACTGAAACCATCATTACCATGGCCACCGAGCGTAGGTTTTACGCACAACATATTAACTCACATTTACGCACAACAAATACATTTACTCAATTAGTTTTTACTTTTATTTCCATGCGATGGCCAGTTACGTAACAGAGCACAAAAAAAGTTTATTTCACAAAATAGCGCACGGCTGCGCTGCGTCGATGTGCACACGGAGAAATTAGTAGGCCCTAGCCATGGGGCAGTGCCATGTACCCTACAGTTGTGGACGTGTTTTTTGTGCAAATTGAAATTACAATAGAAATTAATATAAAATACATGTTATGTTTTTCCCATTGTTCATTGCCTTTGCGCTGCATGCTTGCCTGTAGTCGGCAAGTTTATTCTGTCTTGCATTACCTATGTTTACCAATATATTATTTCTCTTTCAACAGCTGGATCCAGCGTTCAGATAAACGGGTTGCCAAGATGTTGTTTATTTTCTCTCAGTCCGAAGATATTACCTAATAACATATTAAAAGCACAGCTGTGGATTCATCTTAGACGGACAGAGGAAGCCACTACAGTCTTCTTGCAAATTTCTCGTCTAAAACCACGGTCAGAAGGCAACACAAGGGCTATTATCAGGTCCTTGAAAATCGAGGTAAATGCAGAGACTAGCTCTTGGCAAAGCATCGACATGAATCAGCTCCTGCAGTCTTGGTTAAAGCAACCTGAGACCAATCTTGGCATTGAGATTAAGGCGTTTGATTCCAAAGGAGTGGATCTGGCCATCACCTCTGCTGAATCTGGGTCGGAGGGGCTGGTGAGATTGCTGTTAACTTCCTTATAAATTATAAGGCTGTAGTCTGTATATTTGTAGGCTATAGTGAGGCATGTGTATGACGTGTACATTTTAGCGTTGTGATTTTGGTTAATTGAGCATTTCTCATATCTTAGAAACCGTTTATGGAAGTGAAAATAGCCGAGACGCCCAAGCGGTCGAAGCGGGACAATGGGTTGGACTGTGACGAGCATTCCCCCGAGTCCCGCTGTTGCCGTTACCCCCTCACCGTGGACTTCGAGGACTTCGGCTGGGATTGGATTATTGCGCCGAAGCGCTACAAGGCCAACTACTGCTCGGGAGAGTGCGAGTACATGCACCTGCAGAAGTACCCGCACACCCACTTGGTAAACAAGGCAAATCCGCGGGGTACCGCCGGCCCTTGCTGCACTCCTACCAAAATGTCTCCCATTAACATGCTCTATTTTAACCGCAAAGAACAGATTATATACGGAAAGATCCCCTCGATGGTTGTGGACATATGCGGCTGCTCCTAAACATATATACCCAAATAGGAAGGTATGACATGGTCCTTCAAGATTTCATGCCCGTGTCCATGCAGGGTTCCCAAATGTTGAAGGACGCAACAAAGTAACATTTAGCATCTTAAGGGGAAAAAGTATTCAATTTAACAATATAATCCCGAAGACATTAGTCTGCGTAATACAGCATGCAACAAATGTGCGTGTCAAACTATTTCTAACTTGAAGTGTATTCATTTGACGTAAACAAAATACTGTCCTACATGCAAAGCACTTCCAGTTGATGCAAATGTTAAATATGAAACAATTGAGACCAACACCCGTGACCCCTTTCTGTTTTTCTGTCCCGGTTACTGTGACATCTGGCCGGCCTACTTTGTTATGTAAAGGACAAATGGCTCTAAGCAGTTCTCCGTGTTTGCAACTTAACCCTGAAGTGCCTTTCCACATGCAATGAGGTCTCGCTCACCATGCGGACTTGTAAACAAGACCGGAGCTCTTTGATTTAAGGACACGAACCTGGCTGTTATCCTTTAGGATTGTTTTGCTGTAGAGCACACTCTGGCTGTGTCCTCTGCAAACCAGAAGACCTCTATGAGGACACGCCAACATGCACACCAATAGATGTACAGATGTTAACCATCCGGAACCCTTTCCCAAAAACGTTTACACCACTAATCCTGTGTTTTTTTTTTACAGACAATCAGACGTAGCCTAATACGCCTACACATAAAAATAAACAAACAAAAAAACAATGACGTGTACGACTATATGAGGAGAATACTGAAATCAGCTTCCCCACCTAAAGAAAGTCCAAAGATAGCCGAACTTAAGTTATGACCGACTTGCATGAAGTAACAGTTCATGGAACGCAAGGGGGAAAATAAATATTTTGCAATCCCGAATATGTGACCAGAGTGTGCAGAGGGCGAGCAGGGTGCAGTCGTGAATTTGGAACATAAGCGATCATCATAATATAGCGTCCAACTGTTTGGGGACCAAAGCTGTTATCTTGAAGCAGCCAAGATAACCAAGCCTTTAGAAATATGTGTTGTTTGAGAAAATATTATTGGGATCACTTCTAACATGCCCAGTCAGCATTAAGTGCTTGGAAGGGTCAGTGGTGAGCTTGTACCAAGCTTTTGTTGTTTCAAGCTTTTGATTCTGACTTTCTAACAAAAGTCCACACGAAAACGGGCACTCACTGATTACAAGGGTTTGAAGCAAGTTATTCATATCTTGCATCTGACACTGTTGGCGGAGCGTGAATCCCCAGAGGCGCCGACAGTGGGTGAGAAGTTAGGATGATTCTGAGGATTTGGACATGGGGCACCAAAGAACATTCAAATAATGTAATCAATGTAGGGTGCGCAGTTATTTTGTCAAAATTTCTAGTGTCCCCAAACTCCCTTAGCTTGTAAGAGAATACTGATATGTGGAAAGGGTGAGACTCCTATGACACCCACAGTAATTTTAGGACCAACCACTGTTGTGATGATCAATAGTCATTCATTTCAAGAGGATTGTTATTATCAATTTCGGGTAGTAATTCCTGAAACTATATATTGTTCCTTCAAAATTATGTAAATTACAATATCTAAAGTGAAGGACAGTTAAATTAACCAGTGTCACTTGAATAAAATATGCACTTATAAATATTTTATTGCAGCGAGGTGCATCATTGTCCCCGAAAACAAAACAAAAACAAAAAATGATAAAAAAAGATATAATGGAGTTGGCAACAGTATATTCTTCTGGAAGTTTAAAGGGGATATCAGTTATACGCCATAACAAACAATAAAAAGGAAATGTACCAAAAGGCCTCCACAACTATTTTCAAGTATGAGTGACCAGTTTTTAATTGAAACATCGGTGCAACATTATTTCAATGTTACATCACTGCATGTCCTGTAAGGTTCACAATATTTACAAAAAACAAACTCGCTGCTTACAAGAAATCATAAAAATCTAAAAAATAAAATAAACAAAAACAAAACAAAAAAAGCAAAACTTAAACAATTAGAAATTATGGACTTCAACAAACTATTTCTAAACACCCACATCAATGCTATCGGCAACAAATGAAATCAAGTGCACAACATACTTTACAAAGTCTACGGCTGTAAAGTATATATTGGTGAGAAAAATATATACTTAGTTACATGTTGGAAAGCAACAACAGTGAAAACAGAAAGGAAAGCGTTGGTCATACCAATAGGACAAACAGAGCAAGCAAAAAGGAGAAAACTGAGAAATTCGCTCTGAAAACACACACACACACACACACAAGCTTACAATCATTTTAAAACGAAACAAATCGGCATACACACGCGCTCATCAGTTAATGCTTATGGACAAAAGTCGACCATTCTGAAATTTTTTGACCTCTAACAGAAAATACTAAAAAGACATTATCAACAAAACACAGAAATACAGACATATGAAATGGACCAGACCTTCCACACAAGGGGGGGGGGGGGGGGCTGTACATGGGACTACTAGTCTCCATGTCATTGCACATACCACAGAATGAACTTTACCACCAGAACTGACCTCCTAGGTACATCTTTGTTGGGAAGATACGTTCTTTGACCCAGGTTATATTAAGGTCCCCAGCATTGCCTGCTTCTTGAGCAAGTCAAAAAATGCATCCCCTGTTCACACTGATGTACACGCCTGACCCCAAGCTTTACTTTTTTTTTAATATATATAATTTGTTGTTGGTCATGAAGGTTAGTGTTCATTTTAACAAATCACTAATTGCCGAGGACTCTCTCTAAACTGTTCAATGTACACTTAACACAACCCTGGCTCCAGACAACCACCACCAGAGGGCTCTCCAACACTGCTTGAGCAGCAACAAACAGAGAGAGATATTTGATTGGCTGTTGCGCAAGAGCTTTTGCAAGCAGGACAGGCCGGGCTACGTTGCAAACCAAATCCAATGCATACCCCCAATGAGACAAAAAGTAGCACCCAGCGCTTAGAGGACAGGTTAATATAAGTTTGGGTCAAGTTCTCCTTCAAGTCTGTACACATCATGCGCGGCTGGAGGATATTGCAGTCTGCTTTAAGTTTGAGTACACTGGTGTGTAGCACAAGAAAAAACAAACAAACAAAAAAATAGCAACATCATAACTAAAGGAGGCTACAAATATTCTGATAGTATACCAACATGACTGAGATACGTTATATTACGTTATATTGCACTTGACATTTTAGTAGTGACTAGTTTAATGTGGCACCATGAGGACATGCTTAGGAACAAAAAAAAACAAAACAAAAGCCAACACATGACAAGAAAAACAGAAATGAAACACTCCAAGTTGAGTTGTACACTCCAACACTCCATGTCGAGTTCAAAATTCTGCTATGCTAGTTCTTTGTAATTGAACAATAAAGACCTATCGCTTAGTGTCTGCTTTAGTTTTGATAAATCTAATCCGTCAGTGACTTTAATGCTAGTGTTTCTATACTGACTCATCCCTCATCTTTTGACTGAATGACAAACACAATCACCCCCCAACAAGTACTTCACAAAAGCCTTAACAACTGAACAAAGGCGGATGGATTAGTAACAAGATGAATGATGCAAGCTGGTTTGATAGCAGCACTTTTTTTTCTGTAACATGAACGTTATTCCCTTGAAGTTGATGTCATAGTGTGCAAAGAAATCCAGTTAAGATTCCGATAATCTCTGAATTGTAATTCTTCCACCGTGTGACCAAATACATTTGCATCACTTTTGCTTAGCACACACTATGGTTTGAAGTGGCATATATAAAAAAGTGAAACGTAGTGTTTTGTTTGTTTGTTTTTTTTAAATAAAGCTCTCGGCTGCCGTCACAGTGCAGAAAGACTGCTTTAGCCAAAGAGTTAGCTGGACTGCAATACAAACTGCTATATGTAATCATACAAATGGAGCGGACCCCTCAAAGCAACATACACTACCTAAATCACACTAACACACCATTCGCAGTTTCTGTCAGGCAACTGAATGGTAGGTTTTACTGAGTGGATACTGACGGGACATTTGTATATTATATATTTAGAAAATGTGTGCGCGCACACACACACACACACACACACACTATAGAATACAACCTTAGGATAGAATCGTTCTGTGAAATGTGGCCCCGATGACTGGTCTTCCTGAGACAACCGCGAGACTGTTCACTGGAGACAGTTTTGTCAAAGGGAAGCAACCATTTTGCTCTTGCACGCGTGTTGCCACAAGCGTACCATGACACAGCGTAACAGTGCTGAAAACTGCACAAGACAATATGACAACAGCACCCAGAAACACACTTTAAATAAACGGAAAATCATATATTTTGTTAACAGCTAAAAACTGAATAATACTGAATACAAAGTTTGTTCCTCTCTGTGCAAGATATATATATATCTATATATCTATATATATGCTTTGTACATACATGTATAAGGCTTTCTTGGAGTATTCAAACTCACGGTTTCTATTATTGCCAACTCTATATGTGATTCAAATAAATATCCGAATACTGTACATAAATAATTTACAACAAAAAGACAAAAATTATAAGGCCCCTTAACGGCAGCTCCAACATCCTCCACCTTGCTGACATGGACCCGGCCGCTGACAGCATCAAGCACTTCCCAAATGGTGCAATATGGTCATTACTGCAGAAGGGGTAGGACTGAGCTCAAGCTGAAAAAGTCTCATGTGGTGATTAGATCACCAGCTATGAGTAATGGGGAATGATGTCAATTCAACCAAAGACAAGGTTTAGGACTCGTTCAGACTGTGTGTGGTGGGCTTTGATGCGTCTGACCAGATTTTTGAGCATTTTTGAACATTCCACTCACTGCAGAGACCTTGTAGCATCCACTGAGGGCTCGGTGCCGTCAGAGCAGGCCTCCGAGGACCTTGTGCAGCTGGTAAAGTTCATTCTGTTTAGACTCATACACTTATGAACGCATTAGTGTGTTTGTGTGTGTGGTCGGTCATACATCGAGGTGAGTGGGGGTAAGCAGGCGAACCCCTTCCACTCTTACTTGATTAGGAGGAAAAACAAACAGCAATAAACAAACAAACAAAACAAAACGACAAACAGCGCATTCTGTCATGATCATATAAAAGCTGTAGGCTGTCTTTCTGTTTTTTTTTTTTCTTCAGTCCGTTATCTTGTGCACGTGGCCATACTGTCCGCGTGCTGAATAAAACCTAAAGACATTGGTACACCTCTGCTTGGTTCGAGAGGTTTTTTTTTTGTTTGTTTTTCTGTTTGTACAATAAAAGATAGAGTGTGCATCAAGTCTGCTTGTACATGGCATTATTGTACATTATTTACAGGTCTGCTTTTTCACTGAATTTCACCATGAAATTTTCTGTTTTCTATATACATATTGAAAATGTATCAGAAATATTTGGACTGTCTATTTTTCTTAAATGCAATATTTCTTTCTTTCTTTTTCCCAAGTTTTTGTCATCATCTTGTGTTCTAGAAAAAAATAGTTCTTCAGCGAGCTGTAGAGAAATTGCAATCATTTCGAGTTTGTTTTTGAGCCCCACTCCCCTTGCTCTTCCCAAAAAAACATTTTCTTTGCAGTTTTTGAATTGGCTTATCCAGCACCTTCAATGTCAGTCTGTCAGCCAGAGAGATAGAAGGATTTGGGACAGCACTGTACCACTGTGGGTCGTAGCACCTAAAGGGACAGAGGAGAAAGGATGGGGGGTGGTGTGTGTGTGTCTGTGTGTGTAAATGTGTATGAGTGTGTGTGTTTTGAACACAACCCCTTTTTGAGGCTGAATACCACACAGACTGCTACCCCACAGAACTCAATGTTATCTGGAGATCTTCCTGCGCTTCGGTTTGGGCAGCCGGACCTGGCGGTCTCGCGTTGGGATCTGATGAACCTGGAAAAGCGTGCACACACACACACACACACACACACACACATTAACATCACAGGAACACAATGACAAAACAATGACTATTAAATAAATGTATGCGTCCTGCCAGATATTATCTGTCATGCAGCATTTAAACAAACACTATAAACAAATAGACAAAGCTGTAGAAAATCTCCTTTAAAAAAATGAATTCTAACATCCACATCACACCCAGCTTTGGTTCACTGGTCCCACAGCATATACTCACAGTGCTAATCTTGTCTAGCTCACTCATAGCCTCTTGGATAGCAGCTTCCAAATGATTATTCAACTTCCCAGACCTGAGGGGGACAACGGAGAAGAAAACATTCATATTGCCAATCACTGTGTGTGAATGAGGTTAGTAACTTTTGACATTGCAATAACCTCTTTATTTTTTAGGAGATTTTAGGCAACCCAGAACACAGCAACATGGCATCAAAACTCACATGGAGTTTTAGCAATGACGGTACGGACCGAAGAAGCAGATGAGCTCAACATCAAAGAACTGGCAAGCAAGACTGTACACTCTGAAATGTGTTTGTCTGTGGACTACGCTTCCAGAAACCGTAAATAGAATTTTACAGTTTGCTGTGTATCAATACTGATGAAAAGGTCACCATAGGAGCAAAGAATGTGGAATACACAACATTACCACATATCGACCTCTGAGCACCAAGTAAAACAACACTGAAGACACAAGATAACAGACGTACAAACAGGGTTCATAATTCTGAGTAGGGTTCGGTCACTGAAAGTCAACTATTACAAGGGGGTGTATATGTTTGCCAAGAGCCGATTTCATATGTTGCTTTTATGAGCTTTTCCGAGCGGTTCTGACGAGATGGATGTGTGGTCCTCGCCAAACTGACAAGCAGCCTTCACGGACACTGAATGACAGGCTAATGTATTCAATTCAATCTGAGGAGCAGGCAATGAATCAGTCAGCACAGTTTAGAACCAGACCACAGGTTGCAGACACGTAAACTGGAGGGACAAACACAGACATGCATATTGGACAGACAACTGCATATAGTGCAGTTTTCAGATGAACACATGGACAAACACACACACACACGTAACGCAGGTTTCAACATTTTGGTACCGACATGCACAAATCTCAGACGCCGAGATGATTACATGCATGCACACACACTAATGGAGGCTTGTGCCACACTGGCAGAAAAATATTCACAGTACACATTGCCATTGAGCTTCAAACATGCTTTGTTTGAGGTGGCTAGCCTGCATAGGTTTGGACAAGACTTCATAGGCTTCTCACTACGTTCTGTCTGAAGCAAAGCTCTGCTGACTAGTTCATTAGCACAGCAGATGTCAGTCAGTACGGTCACCCCCATGTTAAGAGAGGCCACTAGGAATAAAGGGCCTTTAGAATGGTCATCAATACGGTGATGAGGATGTAGTCATTTGCCGTAACAGCAGAGGGCACCTTCAGGATCTGGACCATTTGTGAGATGACTATTAAACGCAGGTTAATGTAAACTGTACCTTTATATAATAATGTGTATTTTTAAAATGTACATTTTTCTACAAAAGTTTTGGGAAGGCGTTCCTCCTTTTCCTAAAAGGGGAAGATTCCTGAGGCAGTATTCAGTATTTGCCTGTATTGCCTGAAGCATGAGAAGGGGGTGTTATGTAACATCATTATCACTGAGGATACAGCCTACTGGTGCCACAGGGCCCAGCAGAAGTTAAAGGGGTCTGAAGAATCCCGTCAGGTTATTTAAGGGAGAGAAGCTGAAGGATCATGCATTTGGGATCAGAGGCAGAGCAGTCAAAGGTGGGTGGGAGTAAGTACCTTATGGTGTGGACCTCTCTCCCCCTCTCTCTGTGTGTGTGTGTGTGTGTGTGTGTGTGTGTGTGTGTGTGTAGGACTTACTTTCTATTCATCTTGGCAACCCTCTCCAAAGCCTCCAGGTCTTGCGTTAGTGTTTTTAGTTTCTCAGGTTCCACCTTTGAAATGGGAATAAAGTAAGGCATCACACAAAGCCCATTACACTGACGAGGATTAATCAGAAATACCAAAATACCTTTTATTGCAGTAACTTTACAGTACAAGCAAATTCAGGGAATACTATTCAGTAAATCGTCAGGCTTCAGTGAGGGCTGTCTTAGTTGCATAAGCACTGAACAGTAGCCTACTTAACCAGGGAGATATTTTAAGAACCAAAAGGGACAAAGCCCAGGCCCACTACTTCAAATGAGCCCCACTGGCAAGGAGGTCTGGAAGCAGGAGTTTCATAATGATCAAAAATGGCCGCATGTGTGCTCATCTTCCTCATCAGCTGAGGATGCTCCAGAAATCATGTGGCCCGTTTGGCTGCTGCACCTTGTTCTTTGGAACTCGCGCGGATCGACATGGTGATCTAAAGACACTCATTTTCCAAATTAGCTTCAGAATGGGCTGACATAACAAAAATGTGGTTCTGCCCCTCTCCCTCTCGGTCTCCCTCTCCATCTCTATTTTAACAGACTCTAAAGTAGGGGTTGACTGCATTTAACAAAATTTAATAAAAAGATGAAAGGAAATGACAATTTTGCTATATCTAGAAAAAACATTAATTACTATTACTTACAATCTTAAAAGCTTTAAAACTAAAGTTCTCATAGCTAGCATTAGCTGCCGGTTTGATATTCAGTATGCTCTACCATATTTATGGTGACTCTGGAATATTACTTTTAAGGGATGTAGAAGTTAATGTTACCAGTGCGTTGACACAACCTCATTATAGTATTATTAAATTAAATGTCACTGCTAATAGTGGCCATTTAAACAATCCTAATCATGATAAAGAATGCATATTTTTATGGTTGACTGGCATGCATGAGCGAGTCTGAACTTTAACTTTGTGGTAAGTGCATCTCTACAACATGTCAAATGAACCCACAAAATGGCCAGTTATATAGCGGTGCGGTTAATTACTTTTCTGTGTAAAATGCAACCCGATGGATTACATTTTCGAAAGCGAACAACAGTGTGCATTTCTTTGCCTCGCATACATAATGGCACAAACACATTTTGGTAGGCCAGGTGACTTGGCTGCATAGCGTGTTTCGGGCTGTTACTTTGTAGGACAGCTGTAGTGTCGTAGGCCTGCAGTGCCAGATAGAAATATGAAATATTAAAGGGTCTATATTTGAGGAAGTAACTATAGCATTTAACTTTAGAGTTTGTATTGGAATGGTAAGTTAGCAAAGCAGACATTGTTATCCATGTTTGAAGTACTTTGAAATGGGACAGGGCGAGACTGTAGATTAGACAAATGCGTGATGCTCCATGCCACAGAAAGGAAGAGCTCCAAAAACGCCTCCCTCTCATGACGCACATAGAAAGCTCAAGAGGATTGCTTTTTCAAAATAGTTCCTACCTTTAGGTCTTGTAAATCATTCCTAAACAGCACACATTTTTGAGCAACAATATATGTACTAACACATTTACTACTAGTTTCCAAGTTGCTATTTAAAGAGTTTTGGGTGTGGGGTCTCACCTTGCCCGACTCAGAGAGCTGCATGGCGGGCTTGTGCAGCTGTTCCTCAGTCCCCGCTAGCTTGCCGGGCCAGGGGGGGAAGCCTTTGATCTGACTCCAGACCAGCTCCCCCATGCTGAAGGCCCGCTGGCGGTAGTGCATCAGCTCGGGGGCAGGCGAGTCTGGGTGGCGCAGCTCCTCCTCACTGCTCAGGCTGCGTGTGTCTGAGGGGCTGGGTGCGCAGTGCCCGTTGTAGTGCCCGTTGTAGTGGCTGTAGTCCTTGGCCAGGGGGCCCTCCAGGCTGGTGGAGGAGCCAGGCGACTGGTCGTCACCAGTCAGCTCGTGGCGCGGGGGGCCCAGCGGGTCATTGTAGGTGCCGCGGCCGGATGGCACCGGGGGGCCGCCGCCGTTCATGTGTGCGCAGCGCTCCACTGTCTGTTCCAGCCGCTCCTTGAAGTTGATTGCCGTGCGTTGACCTCCTCCTCCTCCCCCTCCTCCTGCGCCGCCGTAGCGGAAGGTCTCCTCCAGGTAAGCAGAGGCCGAGCGGTCGGAGGGGAGGCCCATGTCGTGTGGTCCGCCATCAACCGCAGAAGGCAACTGGGCGGGACTGCTGCGTACTTGGGTGGAGCATTCCAAGAACTCCTCCCCAGCCCCAGCTCCAGCTCCGCCGCCCTGCCACTGGGCCTGACCAGCCGTGTCCAGCCCTTCCCACTGCCCCCTGGGAGTCCCGCCGCCACCGCTGCCACTGGACGGAGAGCGGAAGTACTCGTGGGCCGTCGCGTCGGAAGCCTCGGGCGGGCTCCGGCCCTGCTCAGAGTTTTTGCGCAGGCGGCCAGGCCGTGGCTGCCTAGTGCCGGGGCCTCCTCGAGCGGGAGGGTTGACGGTCACGGAGGGCTCCCCCTGCTGGCCGTGCATAGTGGCTGCAGAGGCTGACGCGTTGACGTTTCCTGGGTGGAGGCCTGTTTGCCCGTGCTGTTCGCCGATGGAAGCTGTGAACGCGCTCATGGCGCTCAGAGCAGTCACGGGGCTGGACTGTGTACAGCTGCCGGACGTCGCCGTGGTGATGGTCACGTGCACACCCTTGCTGGCCGCGTTCACGACCGCTCGGTAGATGGCGTCCACTGCCTCTGGGCCCTCGTTCCCTCCTCCACCACCGACGCTGCTGCCTCCGCTCGTTCCAGGTCCGCGGCCACAAGGCCCTGGGCCAGCGGTCCCGGCGGAAACCATAGCCTCATGGCTTTGAGCCTTCATGTCTCTCAGCATCTGCTGATGGTGCTGCTGTTGAAGGTGCTGCTGCTGTTGATGGTGCTGCTGCTGCTGCTGGAGATGTGCAGCCTGGTACTGCTGCTGCAGGGCATGCTGCATCCCAGGGCCCTCCTCAGGGAGGGAGCCGAGAGGCTGAGAGCTCATCTGAGGATGCGGCTGCTGAGGAAGCATAAAGGCACCATTAGACGCACACACAATCACCAAGATATCCATCTGTTGTTTGAGTTGACTGAATGCTGAAGGTAGAACAAAGAATAAGATCTGGCACAACTACTGACCAAATAGTGAACCAGCACCCAACTCTTGAGCCCTGTTCACAAACGCCGCTACTTGCTACTCACTTCCTCGCTTAGTCACCACTCGCAGACACACTAGTTTGGCGGATGTCGAGCGGCCGTGTTCAGGAGAACACGGATTGCATTCGGATTGGTAATCGCTTACTCACATCGTGCAAAAGTTAAAATAGTTCCATCTTGGAATCTGCCCACATCGCATCGCTTGTACTCTCCTCGCCTGTCCAGCGCTTGCATCACTGGAACACATTCACATCATATTGATGATAGATACTTGATTGATCATCATATTGACTCCAACCACTCAGCGAGTAGTGACGTGTGTGGATTAACTGACAACTGATGTTTGATGATCCATTTGCTACCAAATTCTTACGCTTTTAGCAACCAAAGGCCCTCCGCAAGGCTTGACAAGCACCAAACTAACATGAAAGATCTGAAAACCGGCAACTTTGTGGTTAAGACAACACTATTAAAATATCTAATCTCATGGCCAAATAATTAATATCCAAAGCCATGCACTGACTCACTTGATAGTTCTGGTAGAGGCAGGCCATGGAGTTGGAGGAGGAGCTGTCCATATACACATTTTCCTGGTATGAGTGCTGGGCCTGGAAGGCAGCTGGGCCCCCATGCATGCCCTGAAGCCCAGGGTGGAGTGACTGCTGCTGGGCATGCTGTTGCTGGAGTGTGGCCTGTGGAGGGTACATTTGGCTGGAGGGGTTCACGTGAGCCTGCAGGCCGCCCATCTGAGGGTTTGGCATGCAGTTCATGGACGACCCGTCACCTGGGAGAGGGTAGAAAAAGGGGTGGGGTGTGGGAGTTTTGTGGTTAGAAAGAAACAATTTTATGGATGTCTGATACACAAACCACCAGCGCACAGCTCTGTTTTTGGAATTATTTCCAAAATGTCTCTGCAAATGCAATTTGCTTGATACTATAAAGTGAGAACAAATTAAGCCATCACAATCCAACTGGAGATGAACTGTAAAGGTTTATCAAAATTATATTAATGTATTGCTGTGAATTCATTGCATATTAACTCTTTTATACTTTTATATACATGTATACACAATGTTGAAGTATATATTAAGTTTGCTTTGTCTTCTGACCAATATACTTGGACTGCTAAACGTCCTTCCATACTGTATACTTTTACTTAAAACAAAAAAACATGTTTTTGGAGGAACAGAAGGTATTTTATCTGGGGTATGGTAGCCGTTTGCGCAATCAGGTTTGAATAAGATTCAAAGAAAAAGGTTTTGCCTGCAAAACCCTCACCTACATTTACAAGTGTACTAGAAGTGCAGATCAGGAATGGTAATCAGCCCCAGCTGCGAGAGATTTTAGAACTATGCTTTAACCTCATGTCAAGAGCAGTCATTCAACTACTCACGGCAGGCCTGACAGCAGTGTCTGAGCATCTGTGTTTTCAGATGCTATGGATAATGTGCATCATGCCACTATCCGTGCTTGCATCACAACGGCATAGATCCAATGATGGTTCCCGGTTAGCAACTAGAAAATGTAACCCAAAATTAAGGAGTGAGGGCTCGTGGTTTGGTGTAGTACCGAAGTACCTCAAACAGAGGGCGCTCTGCTGTCCCCTGCATCTTCCAGATGGCTTGGTGAGGGTCTTTTCTCTCAGAATAAAGGATGTCCAGACGCTGCCAGGACTTTCCACCAATGGGGCGGCTGCCTTTGTGAATGCATCTGAGACAATAGCTTAATCTATGAACGGCACGGGCGCCTACAGCCACCATATTAGGGAAGCACAACTAAGCCATGTGTGACTGCTTCAGCTAATGGGGAAAAGGGCTTTTACTTTCAAAACACCTCACATCATTTAGATTATTTACATGCTAGTCGTTGCAGAGTTTAAGACGTCAAAATATGAGTAGAAATCTGCTTGACTGACATCTAAATCTTCCACCCAATGATTACCTACCATCAACATCCCTTGTCTGCCAGATCTGAGCAAATTGCAATCAAGCACTGCCAAGCTGGTGGCAGACAATCGTGAAGGTCCAACAAACACAAGGCAAGGCGTGTCTTTGATTTCCTTTTTTTTTTAATCTGAGAGATACTAGCATTCTAGTTTTGTGGGAAAGATGACTCAGCAGCTTGAGCAGTAGAAACGGTGGCACGTCAGTCAGACAGCCGAGAAACCCTGAGTCGGCAAACACACACAATTTTTATGGACGTCTGATGGAGAGCAAACTGCCAGCGCACAGCTCTGCGCTCTCCCAGTGCTAAACGCTACCGCAGTAAATCACATTCTCTACATCCAGGGGTGTGCAATTTCTTTTTTTTTTTTCCATGATCACCATGACCAGAAACTGAAGACTGCAACAGTGTCATAACCATGATTATAATGATTAATTTTAAGGGAACCAACCGTGTGTCAAAAGAAAAAGCTGAAAGCCGAACGGTCACACTTAAAAGCCTTTGAACAAAGCAACACTATATCAGTATTTCCCCCCAGTTTCGAGACCCTCTTTTGAAAACACAAGAAAGCTACAGCATGACATCACCAGAGATGCCTGTTAGCATGCTACATTAAACATAATGTAGCATTATTCAGTGCTAATTGCTGTGGGCGTTTCCATAGTTTTGGTACCAGCCATCAGAGTAGGCCTTGTAGCGCATTTTTTTTTTTTTTAATTTTGTTTAAACCTCAGCTCCTTAGTGATGTTTTAAATTGTGTGACCGCAAACATTAGTCTCATAGCGCTGCACTTCTTTGAGAATGTCAAGATGGACAACATTTACAAATTGCTACAGATGACCACGGGAGACTCTTTGGCGACTGAAGCCTGGCCAAAACATGCAAACAAACAATTTAACATGGAGCAATAACCATCACAAGGGAGGTGCTGGACTGGGTCCCGACACGCATTCCTGACACTCCACCAAGGAAATGTCAGGGAAAGACTCCTGCTGCTCAGGAGAAATGCCTTACTACTTCAACAGCTCGGACAGCGAGGTAGAGACACACGTCAGATCCACAACCATGAGATGGGTGGCCTGTGACTGCTGTTTGAGTTTCTAATGCAAATTGCATTAATATTAAACTCAATGCAAGTTAACACACACAAAAACACATTAATATTTGAATGCAAAACAAGTGTGTCTGTGTGTGTTGTCTGTGTGTGTCTGTTTAAGGTTGAATTAGCTTTGGTGAAAGATCTTTCCGCTTTTGCCCTCTCCAGTACAATACAAGATGACGATCAGCCAATATGGGGTGAGTGTGTCAGGAGAAATACGGGGGGTGTGTTTGATTTTGGTTTGTGTGTGTATAGGGTAAGACAAGGAGGCCGTCAGTAATGTTGTGTGTAGTTTCAGGATGTCTGCAAAAACCTGCGAGTGTGTGTGAGTACTGATGTGCATGGCATTGGGCCCAGGTGGTGACTAAGCCGAGTGCTGGCCAGCAGACCCAGCAGCTGCTGCATTACTGGACAGCCTGCTGAGCCCCTTGTCCCTTCAACCCCTTTTTCTCCTTGCCTGCCTTCCTCCCTCCCTCCCTCTGCCATCAGCGAGGGTTCGCCCAGCGCCGACTCCACATATGATGTACCGATGGCTGCTGGTTGCCGAGCAGGTTGCCATGGGAACTGAGGGATGATTGGTGGCGCTGTCCGAGGCTTGATTCGGGCACACTGGCCGCTGGGGGTTGTGGGACATGATTTAACAGGCCGGGGGTGGGGGAGGGAGGGAGGGCTAGAGTGATTGTGGCTGGGTGGGTGGGTTAGTGTTAGAGGGGGGTCACACACAGTACCTTGTAGCTGGGGCCATGGAGGACCAACAGCCACAGACTTGCCTTGTCTGACACTTAGATAAGCCCTGAATGCTTTATGGTGAACCAATTATGGACTGTTCTTTAGACAGTTACACGTACAGCCAGTGTGTTTTATTATCAGTTTGAAACAAGGACCGCTGGTAAATTAAAAAGACATTAATCCTATGACTACAGTCATTACCAACTGGGAGTGGCCACGAGACTCACGTAAAACATGAGTCACGGCATTATGTGATATGTCAGTGCAGCAGCCGCCGCTAGGAGACAGCACAAGACCTCTCTAATGATTGCACAACATTCGGAGAGTCAAGCGGAGCAGGAGACGTTAGTTTACTTCCGTGTTCTATTTTTGCAATATGCAGTTTGGTCTGATATGGTTAAATTTTTATGCTAGAATTACTTTACAATTTTGGACCCTATGGCTTCACAATCAGCCTGCGCCAAGTAGCAAATCCCCAGCTTTATTAGGAATTATAACACAAAATAGCTTACCGAGACATCATTTCCAAAGAGAGACACAGAAAACATGACTGTTCCTTGCCCACAAACACACATGAAAAACGTTATATAATCATATATATATATATAAATATAATATAATAATAAAATGTTAATTTGTGTTCTATTTTCGCAATATGCAATATAGACCTAAATGTGCCAAATGCGGTTTGCCCTCTGCTCATATTGCGTTCAGTAATGCTGCTCCGGGCCAGCGGCATTTTTTATTTTTATTGTAAGACAGGCATTTTTTTATTCTAAGTTCTAAATGAGCATGTAGTTCATTTGTTGAGAGGCCGTTGTAGTAGAATTGTATACCGAGTGACTGGAAGCCACGGCGGGCAACTCACAGGGCAAGCAACTCTTATCCTGTCCCATTTTGTTCGCAACAACTGCACATTGCAACATTTGCCAGCTTTTTGCCCTCCCATCCAATTGTAGCTATTCTTACAAACGTGGATATTTTAATTTACTGAGACAAAAGGCACAGTAGGCCTACTAGGCTATATGTTCACAGCGAATGAACAATGGAATCATTACCGGACTCCCGTTACTACCGGACTCCCGATTATATTTTCATATTTCTAGTTGGTTTCATGCTTTATACTGACAATATGTGACAAAGACCCCTTTTAGTCAATGCTGCAGTTCTCATAATATTTAAGTAGTTATTAAACAATCTTTGTTGCAGGCAAATTCACGTTGAGCTGACCCCAGAATTATTACCGGACTCCCTTTAAACCAGCTTGGCTGCCGTCGTCCTTTGATTAGGCTATATCTTCATATTTTAAGTTGCTTTCATGCTTTATACTGAGGAAAATGTCTATACGTGATCATATTGAAATACTGGAACAAAATAGTCGAGTAAAGGGCACAAACAGGTTTCAAATTGTACACTAATGGATGGCGACCGATGAGGAGGGATGGAAATTATTTGTTATAGTCAGTGCTTGAAGTGGTCCGAACTTCAGTATTTTCGTGTTTTGCGATCCGCCACTTTTTTCTGCGTCCCGGCAGTGCTTGAAGTGGGCCGGAGCGCAGCAGAACGCAGTTCCTTACTTCAGTATTTTAGTCTTTTGGGTTGCACCATTTAATTCTGCATTCCGGTTGGCCTACTTTGCTGAAACTGGTCCGACACAGCGACAGTGGCCCGAGAATAGACAATATCACAAGACCGATAAAAGACTACATTACCCACGGCAGCCACTGTCCCAACCAATCGCATCAGGGAAGCAATGCAAACTGTCACAATTTATACTGTGAATGTCATGACGGCGTTGTTCACAATGGCACTACGGCCCTATACGTTTCCCTATGATTAGATGTATCACGCTGGGATGACAAAATTTCATGTTTGAATTGTGAATGGTTTACGAGAAAATCTCAATGGTTAATTCGTCCCCCAGTTCAATCCTCCCGGCTCTCCCCCACAGAAGGGACGTTTTGCGCCACCAGGCTCTCAGCACCCATAATCTCACCTGCATTGTGTATAAAGATCGGGGGGAGGGGGGAGGCTATACGTGCAAACGATCTGCTGGGAGAATGGGCGACTAATTGTTTACAAAAACTGCAGAGTGAGCCTACCCTAAAATCCCTCATTCGCAAGCAGCACAAAATGCATGTCCGTGTGAAGACTTTTATTGAATTTAAACTCAAAATTACACATCGCAATAACAGAATCTTAACAGTACCGTCACCTTAACAGTACCTTAACCTTACTTAACAGTACCTTATTGTTTAAATTGTTTTCTTGTTGTGCATCTGCACTTTATTGTTGTCAACGTCTACGCATGGGACAAGTGTGAAACGTAATTTCGATTCCTTTTTATGTCAAGTACATGTGAAGAAATTGACAAATAAAACTGACTTGACTTGACTAAATCAAGTAAGTATTGCAATAACAGAACCCCGTTCTGGAGCCATACTGAAGTCCATAGCCAGGTGAACACGCGTGTAGCCTAGTTCATTTATTGTGAGGCGCGTCCTTTGCCACAGAGTCGGCGGCAAGGTGGGGCATTTGGGTGCCCCACCTAACAGCCATTGCCCCCCCCAGCAGTGGTCGAAAAAAGTTAGGCTTTCATTTTATTAATAGTTTTAAATTAATATGAAATTAAATAAAAGAAATAAACTGGAGATCGGGTCCGTGTACTTTTTCGTTCATTCATTATTGGATTGTGGACGTCACATGGAAAATGAAAAAGACTTGTATATGAATTTTTACAGTTGCTATGACTTGTTAAATACTGAACATAAAATACTAAACAGACTGCCGTTCTGAATTAGGCTGATTGTCTATTTTGGACTTGTGACCTGCCTGGAAGTTAGGAGCCTAACTCTTTTGGGTGGACAGGGCATTGCCCTGCATGGGTTTGTGTTGATAGACTACTGTTCAGAAATCGCCGTTTCTGAAGAGCAGCCAGAGACTGTTGATGAAAAGATCTTTGGAGTAGCCTACCGAATTTTGAAGCCAAACGTGGACGCTCTTCATTTGAACAAGTTTCTTAAACCCTAACTGCTGAAGAAACAGCGATTTCCAACTGTGCACTTGTGAACATCACGAAATCTTAGAACACACATAATGTCCTCCACAGGCATTTTTTTTTTATTATTCTAAGTTCTAAATGAGCATGTAGTTCATTTGTTGAGAGGCGCGTTGTAGCAGAATTGTATACTGAGTGACTGGAAGCCACGGCGGGCAACTCACAAACCTGGATATTTTAATTTACTGAGATAAAAGGCACAGTAGGCCTACTAGGCTATTATGTTCACATATGAACAGTGGAATCATTACCGGACTCCCGTTACTACCGGACTCCGTATGATTATATCTTCATATTTCTAGTTGGTTTCATGCGTTATACTGAGAATGTGTGACAAAGACCTCTTTTAGTCAATGCTGCTCCTTAGATGCTGTGAAATATCTGCATGCGCTGCATGCCTTCGCGACATTATGTCTGAATATGCTTAAACAAGCGATGTGATGCGGGTGACAGTATCAAAACAAACCTATGCAATGCCCAATTCACCCAAAAGAATTGCTAACGTTAGCCTACTTCCAAAAGGGTCACAAGTCATAATTCAGAACGCCAGTTTTTTATATTTAAGTAAAGACACGCAACCATTGCTTTAGTTTCTGTCTTAGAACTAATACACTGGCTACCTGTACAAATTCATATTGCCTTTTTTCGTTTCCCATGTAACATCCACAATCCAATAATGAATGAACGAAAAAGTACATGGACCAGATCATAAATTGCACTTGCATAACACGTTCGTTCAATGATCATTGGTCGCTGAGTAAACTTGTTTCATTTGATTTCAACGTGCCTGTAGCCTATGCGTCAGCATAGTTCACTGTATTAATTATTTTTATTGAATTGAATTATTAATTACTATATTTAGCCTAGGGTTGGTTAACACAAACACGAAAACAACACTCAAATAACAGACTATTTACAGTAACAAAATAACAGTAGGCTATTCAGTATAACTAGCCTATTTCAGCTCAACTTTATTTCCTGACAGCTGTATGCTGTTAGTACACTCGCGCCCGCGACCACGGGCGCTCTCAAGTGCCACCTGGTGGTTGTTTGGGTACACTGCAGCTTCTTCAGAAAAAAATAATTAAATAGTGCGTGACACACTCATGACGCACGTGAGGTTCGTGCGTGCAGCCGGGCCATTTCATGTGACAGTGACTGTAGGTTCAACCAAAGAATTCAAAATCTTACAACAACTGGAAGTAATTCCTAATCAAGTCCTTCACATAGGGAAGGTAACAGTAAACCATCACTCTTAATGAGTCTTATTTGGAAGACCTGCCTTTGCGGCTTCCTTCTGTCAGTGGCATGGTGGCCAATGGCCATTCCTAGTAGTGTGGGGGTTGCCATATGGTGCTATAACGTACTACCACCACAAACCGCTTATGAGTCATGCCGTACAAACACTCTCCCTCTCTCTTATTTACATACATACATACATACATACATACATGTATATTTGAACGTACACAAACGACACACAGAATTGTAAAGACTGAATCACATACAGGCCCAACACATCTGTTTCTGTCCACCTATGCCCCAACCCTCTCTGCTGAGTCATCCCTGCCTCCTACTGTCTGGCCTCCTGTCACCAACTCCTTCTGAACGGACTGTGAACACCTTCACAAGAGATCCATGTCAGGACCGACCCTGTTTTCTAGAGCCCCTGATCCCTTCTCAAAATGGCACCACCTAATTTGGATCATGTCAGGCTGCTACTACACAAGACAGAATCTTTGACTGCCTATGTTCTGACCATCATATAATGATAAATTACTATATTTGGGATAATTGTGATTCTCAGCATTAACCATAGACAATTTGCAGTCCATCACAATGACTGCTAATTATGATTTTTCTGCATGACTTTAGGCAGTTGGGTTAGCCCTGTGTGCCAGGCATCTACCCAAGGTTTCTACTTAAACTAATACAGAGAAGTAGATCATTATTACAAGTAGTATATCATTATTTGTACAAGTTTCGATGGACATACTTGAGTATCACATTACTGCCTCAAGTATCGATACAAAACCTGTATAGAAAATATAGTAATTTCTTTCCTCTCGTCCCTAGTTACACACAAAAAAAAATCACAAATGTGTGCAGACAAATGTCTGCTACAAAAACTTCTGATTCTCCGTGACTAATACAATTTACAAGCAATGATTATTAAAACAAATCCATGTTAAATTCCCTAGGCATCTTTGGCATGGAGCTAGGTTCACATTGGTCCGACCCAACAGGGGAAAAAAACCTGAGTTAGTTTAAAGCAAGTGTTCTGGGACTGGGGATTTCTGACAACAAAAGATATTGCATGTGATGTGTTAAATGCTTTTTATGCAGCATGTATTGAGATTGCACCATCAGGTTGCATCTTATATAGCAGCAGTTATTACATAGAATAACCACGGTCTACCTCTTACCGTCAGCTAAGATGAGCACCACCCTCTCCTAGAGGTGTGAATCTTCACTGGTCTCACGATTCGATTACGATTATCACATCAACTTTTCGATTTCTCGATGCATCGCGATGCATTCCATGAATGCAATTAGAGCAATTAAAAATGCTCCAAATATTTTAAAAGCTGATAATGACACATTTCGGATTTTTT
This sequence comes from Limnothrissa miodon, assembly GCA_017657215.1. Lineage (NCBI taxonomy): Eukaryota > Metazoa > Chordata > Actinopteri > Clupeiformes > Clupeidae > Limnothrissa > Limnothrissa miodon. The sequence continues at coordinate 47,775 of JAGFZM010001721.1, read as the reverse complement.
GAATAGATATGGAAGCATGAATTATACAAGTCACATGGCTGCCACAGTCACTGCTGGGTGTAAGCAGTAGAAAAGACGGAGGAGACCAAGTAGAATTTAACAAAATGAATTCAGTTTTTTTTTCCTTTTTTTCTATAAAGTGCAATTATTTACAAAGTGCTACTATTTACACTTACAAATATATAGAGAGAATGTGCAAAACAAAAACTAAAAGGAATAATTGGCATGCACCAAAATAAGTCAATGAACACACAAAATTGCATATAAACTCCAAACTACTTAAATACCCCCGTGCCAATGGGTTACCCCACCAAGAACCCGAGAAACCCCTCTATTTCCTCCCAGTGGAACAATCCAATTGTTTCCTCAACGTAAGTTTGCGTTTTGTTTCCCGGTGAGTGAATTGATTACGGAGTTGTTATTACAAAGGTTTTAACCAATAAATAAAGTTTTAAACAACCAGTGTGCATTATTTAACTTGTTATTATTTAACTTGTATACCAGACAAAGATCATACAGATGTGTGATGAACATGACAATGTAATTTAAAAGAACATTTCACATAACTCGCGTACACTTAAACCGGCACTAAGCAACATTCTGTTTTTCTCTCTCACGAGCTCCCTCTAAAGCCCGCTGTATTGTATTGCATTGTATTGCACTGCATTCTATTGGAGGCGGTCCGCGCTGCTGAACATTGCAAGTGCTGTATCTACCGCTATTGGCCACGGTGGCGTATTCTACACCGTTCGTTCGCCGTGTAATGACTAATTTTAGCATCCTAAACAGTATGAAACGGATTAATTAAATGAAAAATGTTGCATAGTGGGCCTTTAAACTTAACCCTCTAGCAACGCAGGTAAGCTTTTCCCTGCACCCTTAAATGCTCAGCTAAGTACTCTATGGTAAACAATAGTTAGTCACAGTGTGAAAAATATCATGAACAGAAGGCAACATACGGTAGTGCAAGAGTGGGTCCAGCTGAGGCAGAACAGCATGATTTAAAAATGCCAGCTAAGGCCTAAAAAAATAAATCTAAGTTTCCGGTTGCCGACCGACCCTGTTGATTTGTGTGCGACCCAAATTATTTTTTTGGACTTAGAAAAAAAAACAAAATAATGTGAGACTCAAATTTATTTCACAAACTTCGGTTAAAAAGAAAAGTATGTATTTTTTGAAGTAGGCCTAGCCTAAGCTGATTCCGATTTCCACGGGATGATGATTCACCACAGGGGCGCTGCCAATGTGCTTCTGTTTGTATAGGAGTCTATGCTCTGTAGCTACGACGAAACAAACAATGGCGACATTGCTGGAAATATGCGTGGTCTCCGTGAATTGCCCTTGCAAAGAGGCTTCAAAAGTTGTTAAAATTGCTTCCAAAACGTTGTGATTATGTGAGAATAAGACAGGCGGACAAAAAAAACGAAAAGTCAACCAAAAAGAAAGTATGATGCGTTTGCATTTAGGTTCATAGTTGGGGATGACGAGCGACTCTGACAACTGGCAGCAGACAGTATCAGGCCTAACATTGCGCAGACACTTGGAGACTTCACACCCAAATCACGCTGATAAGCCCATCACTTTTTTCAATGAAAACTCGCAGAATACCGTTAGTAGGAAAAGCGAATGGTGAAAGCTGCATTAGCGAAAGATGTGCGATGTCTCCGCTCTTTGCGAGGATATGGGAGCTGATCATAAAGCTGTGCTGTTTCGCAGTGAAGCCAGGTGGCTCTCCCGTGGCAAGATGATGTCGCGTGTCCTTGACTTCAGGAGATACAGGTGTTTTTGGAGGAAGAGGGTGTGTGTGTGAGTTAATGTTAATGTTTTGAATGGTAAAGTTACATCTGGTGCTGTAATGTTAATCCTACTATTTAGAGATGGATGCTGATGTTGTTGAAGTACATCATTGTAAACCTGGGGGGGGATGATACAGGTCAGGTGGGGCACGAAAATTCTCCTTCTTTCTAAGTGGGGAATGATCAAAAAAGTTTGAGAACCACTGATTTAGCTAGACTAACTACATTTTTGATCTCAAACCTGACCATAATTCCATTCGCTGCGGAAGGAAATAAAATAAAATATATTTTTTTCCATGTTCCCATGGGGGGAAAAAATAAAAAATAAAAATAAAATAAATTCCCTACCTACCCATGTTTAGAATTGTTAACAAATCGGAAACCAACATTTATTTTTTTTAGGCCTAATGACGGTCCATGCACTGCAATACGTGAGCGTCATGGAACAGCCCATTTTGTCACTGCGAAATAACCGATTATGTTCTTTCACTGCATTGATGCTGAATCGTCCACATCTGCATCGCAATGCATTGATTATATGATTAATTTCAACACCTTTACCCTCTCCTTCACATCTATGTATTGAACTGTAGGCATATCTTTTGGTCCACTATAAAACCTGAATACAATTGCATTCTCAAACACTAACCTTCCCAACTTTTCACCATTTTGATGTAGCCCTTGCATAAGCATGGTCCAACAGGGTCGATTATGTTCATACAACATCTACTTTTTTTCCTGGAAACAAAGCAAGCATTTGATATGATTATTCCACTGCTGTAGTTGTCACCAGAAGAAGTCAAGGTGAAACTCTGAACTATACCAGTGCTAGTAAGCTACAAGGCTATCTATATTATGACATTTTGAGGCTTTCAATGGAAGACTAGTTTGCTGCATTTGCAGTAATGATAGCATCACTTTTCACAAGTTGGCAGGGCAATAAAAATAATATTTGTGCAAAAACTCACAAATGTAACAATGTGTCAATATGAGAAGGCTCCAAAAGAGAACATTCAAAGAATTAAACCTTTGACTGAAACTGAACATCCCCAGCAAACTAAAAGGAGAGAGAGAGAGAAACTTCCAGGAAAAATGTCCCACAAGAGGATCTGCTGAGAAAACAGCAGAGGCTCCCCTCTGGATTTCCAAGAAAACGTTGGACCTTGGGGCAAGCGGTTTCACTACAGTAGATAATGTATGCATGGAATCTTGGACACAATATAACATGGCCGAAAGGCGCTGGTGATTCAGACAAGCTCAATGAAAGGAAATACAATCTTATCTCGGTCCAAATCCAAACGCAGTGGACACATTAAAACTGAACGGGATGAGTCACACCAAGAGAAAACACTGCTAGGACAAACCTCCTACTTCCTATGAAAAACAACCACAATATCATAACACCAGTCTGTGCAACCAGAAGGGATTCTCCTACGTCTTACCTAAACATGGGAGGGCAGATGTTTAGCATGGTAAAAAAGCGTTAAACTTCATCTTACAAGGCTGCAGAAAGCCATTCTTCATAAAGACAGGGGTTAAAGAAAAAAAAAATCCTGAGCCTGAACTTTTTGAGTTCTCTCCCCCCGCCCCCCCCAGTCTGAAAATTACACTGGAGTAGAACTCCGGACCTCTTGATAGGGGTGCTACTGTCAGTTGAGGTGTTTAACTTGGATCATTCATTTATACTTAGGCCTACTATTGTAATACAGGAGTGCTTCTGTTTTGCTGGGTGTATAGTATCACATTTGTTGGTTACAAATTTGTGAATTATTTTTATTTTCTGTCCTTATATTCTTTTAACTTTTTTTTACTTTTTACTCTTTGTATATTATTAATTATACCCTTGGTGTAACTTTTAATCTTATTTGTTTCTTTTCTTACTTTATTTTATCCACTGTTTTATCTTTGTAAAGCACATTGAACTGCCTACTTTGTGTATGAAATGCGCTATAAAAATAAACTTATAGGCCTAACTAAACTATAATAAAAGTATAATAAAAAGTATGCTGCATTCTTTTAAATGTAGACTATATGCTGAAAGAATAGCCTATAACGAGTCTGCTGCATCTTTTGAGGCAATATAGTTAACTATATTACAGTATTAAGAAGCCTATATTAGAGATAATTTTAACCATTTTTAAGTTTAGGCCTACACCAAAATTATATAGGCCTACCAAGTCATGGAGCAAAGTAAATCCTTTGGAGAGAACACAATGTGGGCTAACCTGCTAATGTGAATATTTAAGTATTTCCACTTATCACAGGTAGGCTATTGCTGCTAATGTTGTCATGTTCATTCTCGGCGGTGAACAATTTCAGAAACGTCGGCTTCTGCTCATAGGGACGCCTGCTTTCGCTTCATTTTACGCTTTCTTTCCGTAACGTTAAGTCTCACTTTCCATTGCCAAGCCAGCCTCCCGGCCTCGACACCATAAGTGATAACTTTTGTGGCTGTTCGTTGTTTTTAGGTTCCGTTGGCTGAAGGTGATTAGGTGACGTTGATTTCTTGATGGGTGATTTAATGCTTTCAAAAGTTGTTGACACTAATTTGCCTATGGGCTAGGAGAACATACAACCATTCAGTAACGTTTGTTGAGTGATTGGTTTCAGAATTTCTTTTGATAGGCACCGTATCTTTGCCCAAGTTTTATTGGTTATTCGCAAACCCAATTTCTTTTAAGATGGTTATACTGCGTATCATGTAGACTAGGCTTCAGCACTGGTGTCTAACATACCGTATTGCAAGGACCCGCCCTTCTCTGCTTCATAGAGATTTGTAACGTTAGTTAAAGCTGCGTTTCTCTCATATGATTGGTAGGTGAAATAAATTGGCTCGAAAATATTAAACTGCATGCGCAGGCTCTAAAACATTTTCCCCCCCTCACGGCCGCACGCCGGAGACCCAGCATGGTGCCAGGATACTTTAAGCCCTGTAAAGAGTAAATCGGACTAACTACCGAGCAATTAAACTGATTGGAGAGCAGAGCAAGCCAGCCAGGCTACTGCCAATGCATACAAGAAATTCTTCTATGCAAATATTTGGCTGAATGCCGAAAACAAATGGTTTCTTAACTTTGAGCCTCAACAAGGACACAAACGCACACACACAAAATTAAATTAAAATCAAATTTTAGAAGAAAGCTATGGTTATGTGAATGTGTGTGTATACATATATGAAGTAGGGTTATTAACCCACTATACCTACTTATTTGGTACAAGTACTTGTCTTGAGTGACAATAGATTATTGTCTAACGACAATAAAAGTTGATACAAACATGGCTGGGGTTTGACCTCGTTCTCCAATTGTCTCCAATTTTTTTTTCCTGTTCTGCAATTCTTTATATGATCTTGGTCAATATTGTGTATGCTTTTCATGTTTATTAATTATCTCTTTCCTTCTTATATATCAAATGATTAGGATTAGACTGCTTTAGTCCAGCTATTTGCATATAAGACCTCTAAGAGAGTGTGGTATTGAGCTCTGGGTTAAGATGGGAGCCAAACTTACCTGGCTCGGAGATGGCTTGAGCACAGCCTCCATCGTTGCTGCTTAGCATCATCCCTGAGACATTTGCACGTCCATGGCTAAGGGGATGTCCCTGTTGCTGCTGCTGTTGATGCTGTAGGTAAGACAGTTGCTGTGGGTGAGCCCCTTGGTGGGCCATTGCGGGGTTACCCATGGGGTGTTGCCCGCCTTGCCCCATAGGGCCACCACTGCCCGACATAGCCGAGGCCTGGATCTGGTTCATCATCCCGCCGCCGTAGGGCATCTGCTGGCCCTGGCCGGGAACACCCATGCTGGGGCCGTGCATGCCATCGCCTGGGGCGTGGAGACGCTGCTGTGCCTGGAGGTTCTGGTGGCCCGGTCCACCTGGCATCATTCCATCACCAAAGTGCATCTGAGCTGGTCCGAGACCAGACCCCGGACCCAGTCCAACTCCAGGCCCAGGGCCCATCCTGGCGTTCTGGGCCATGTGCGAATTCTGGGAGCTCATGGACTGGAGCAGCTGAGCCATGGAAGTGTTGGGGGGCAGGTTGGCCAGGCGCGATGGGGCTTTCCTTAGCTGCTCCGTCGGAGGAGGAGGGCCAACGGGCATGCGAGGGTGGCTGGCCATGTCGGGCTTGAGCATGTTGAACATCATGCTCTCGTGGTGACCGGAGCCGACATTGCCACCACCGCTGGGCTGTTTGCGTTTACGGAGTGGGTCCCTCTGCTGGGCCATCAGCTTGTCTCTTAGGGCTGCGCGCCCACTCTGCCCGCCCTCACTGCTCACGGAGTTGAGCATCATGGCCGTGTTGGGAGGCGGAAGCATTGGGTTCAATGCGCTGTGCCCATCAGCTCCCTTGCCACAAGGTAGGCCACTGCTTAGGCCCGTACTGCCACCGGCACCACTAACACTGCCACCCATGCCAGCAGCACCACCACCTGTTCCACCACCACCACCCATCTTGTTTTGATTTGCTAGCTGTGCTTTGGCTGCCGCTGACAGAAGGCTACTGGCTGGGAAGGAGGCCGCATTATGCTGGTTGAGGATCTGGTTGAGAGGCATTCCCAGAAGGCCTGGGTGGTTCTTCTGGGCACTACCCACACCACCACCACCACCAGCAGTTACACCCCCTCCACCACTGCCACCACCTGTGCCGCAACCAGCACTGGCCACTGAGGTGGGTGGGGGAAACATGGGGTTGTGCTGGGCACCAAGAGAGTTGCCCATACCACCCAGCAGTTGATTGGGCATGTCTTTGTATTGGTGCAGACCGTCTGGCTTGCCCGAGGAAGGGCTGGAGGGTAGTGCTGGCCGGGGGGACCCCAGGGAAGACCTGGGCGAGCGGGGAGGGACCTTCATGCTGCCACAGGGTACCTGGGGCCCCGTGGGCATGGCAAAGCTCCCATGGTCAGATGAGGTGGAGGAGGAACGGGAACGCTGTGGTGATGACTCCAAGCGGCTATGAGGTGGGGGGGCCGTCATGTGCACCGGGGAGGTAACAGGAGATGGGGAAATGGAAGTAGTTGCCGCCGCCGAAGGTTGAGTCCTCTGCACATGGCCGCCGTGGCCGACAGGGCCAGGCTTCACCGTTGGCAACGGGAGGTTGCTCGGCAATGGGACGATAGCAGGAGGGATGTTTACATTCATCATTGGTACCTGAGAGTGGACGCCAGGAGGATAGCCGGAGGAGCTGTTCGGGTTGGCCATGGAGTTGGGGTTTGCAGGCTTGCTTGGAATGGGGTCCAGGATCCCCAGCGGGTCCTTCTCGGAGCTGACCGGCTTCTTTTGGAGGATGCATGCTGAGGGCATGGCAGGGGGATTGGGGGATGGATGAGGTGCAGGCTGGGCCTTCCCATGGTGAAATACGGCTCGGGGCATGTCCATGCCAGAAGGAAAGTTGCACATGGGCTTCTTCATGATAGGGCTTTTGTTGGCATTTGGGGGAGAGAGGGGTGTGTTAGTCCTTCCTGCCATGACGCAGGATGACTGTGAGGCGGGTGAGCCATGGAGCAAGACTCCCGGTGGGGACAGGGGAGTCCGGCTGTTCCCCCCATGGATGGGGCTAGGGCTACTGCCCCCTTGGAAAGCACAAGGGTTGCCCCCTGCTCTGACAAAAGCGTCCGGGCTGCCCAGAGGATCAGTCCTAGGAGACAACGGGCTGTCTCCGTACACCTGCGAGCCCCCGGCGGAGGTCGGGCTGAGCATGCCGGTGTGGTGATGACCTGCCGTGCGGTAAGGAGACTTGGGCCCTGGCTCTCCGCTGGCTAGCCTCTGTCTCTGGTAGCCAGAGTAAAGCTCCTGCTGCTGCTGGTGGTGGTGCTGGAGCTGGAGTTGGTGATGGTGGGCTGCACTCATGTCCTGGGGGAGTGGGTATGGCCGGCCGCCTGCTGCCATCATCATCTTAAAAGGGTTTTTGCTGTCAGGACCAGGGCCTGTCCCAGGCTGACCCTCATGGGACTTATTCCTTATTGCTCTTGGAGTTGCTGAACGCGTAGAGGCCCCTGATACAGCACCTGGGGGGACAACAAGGGTTAAAGCTTGTTAGTTAAGGTTGAGGTTCAATGACTGAACGTTCCTGTGGATGTAAGGCAGTAAAAACGCTGTGAATTGCTTGGTACAGCGGCTCATTTTGTGCTTTCGCATTCTGTTCATTTCTATGACAACTAGTTTGAGAGCATAATGACCAGGGAAGTGCTTCACTTTTTATGAATGTGTCAGCTGCTATATTACTTGAATATCTTTCTTTTTAAGAATATGCAAAGCCAAAACCTGAAAACTTGCTACGCTGTACTTTCTAAAATTATTTAAGTTGTCCAATATCTTAGCATTTCATGCATATTATTACACCTGCACTGGTAGATTTGGTTATTGTCCTTAGGTGAACTAGCTGTCAGTTGATGAGGTTGCTTCTGCTTCATTATGCTGAAAGAGAGAACCACACACACACACACACACACACACACCTGTTGCCCCACCTGGACTGGTCAAGCCTAACGGAGGATGAGGCATCTCCATGCTTTTATGTAGAGTAGCCACAGCGATGAGCTTCCTCTTATGTATGCAGAGTTTTGTGACGTCCTCATCCGCCTTCACATCCTCTGCCGTCCTCTGCTTCACGGCAGCCCCTGGGTCAAAGTTAAATACCTGGACACACAACAGTTCAAGCAACTCAATGTACAAACTGGTTTCAAGGGTAAACTAGGCTATTTATCAGATGTGTAATGGTTTACATGGATGTATTGAACCATTTTGGTTCAGCATGTTCGGTTCGGTCCACTTGCCTACCGTTTCGGCTTTTTTTTTCATTAAATCTATAACTAGTGCATTCTAAGCTCTCCATGTGGAACCGTTTACCAGGCAAATGGGTTGGAGGCCATTATTTTATGACAAAAGCCACTGCATTGTATTAATGAGCTTGTGAACATGTTGCACTGACCTTATTGCATGTGCTAGCGATACAAACAAATAAGAATGAATAGCTAATGTGTGACAATTATTACAAACTGTTAAACACACATTGTAAACTGGTGCTTCAGGTCAACTGCATTCTGTGTGTTGAGTTAAAGATAATGGGCACCGTGGTGTCTCAGTATAGGTGAGTAATGAATAAAATTAGGGCAAAGAAAGTGTGCTTCCACTAAGCATAATTCCCCTACATCTGGGATCATGCTTATCCTGCTATATATTAGAGCCCAACCGATATATCGGCAGGCCGATATTATCGGCCGATATTAGGCATTTTCCAAACTATCGGTATCGGCATTTACAATGGCCGATAAATGAATATTTCAAAATTAAAATAAAAACGGACGAAACACATGAGTGTTGGTGTTTTATATACACAGATAAGCATGACAAAATTCGTGACTATCAAGTCCGATATTTTGAATTTGATGTTCCGTTGTGACAGTAAAATAAACAAGTTTCTTTTTAAAATGCATTATTATTATTTTAGTTAAAACTCGTAAATAACTACAAATAGCTAATGTTATGGAAATCTTTTAATGTTTTGTTGCGAGTTTCTGAATTCTTTTTTTTTTTTAAATATCGGCCGATATATCGGAATATCAGATTTTTAAACCAACAAATATTTGTATCGGTATCGGCCTTCAAAATCCTTTATCGGTCGGGCTCTACTATTTATCCTGGTTTACATATTTTTTTATTTAGTTTTTTTGTTTAAGCAGAAATCTACAAAAGGTTTGATATAGTCAAACACTTTTTGGTTAAGTACAGCAGACCTACAAGGCTGCATGCTGCATCACTAGAGCATTGATATGGTATGGTGATTAAACCACATCTATGTCATTGGTGTCCTGTCATTGTAGAATAACGGACACCCTGTTAGGCAATCGAAAAACAGTATTTAATTTTTTTGAGTGATAAAAAGCAACACTAACACAGTAACTAGCACTATAAAAAGAACAAGGCAGTACTCTCACCTTAGGGAGGATTAGGGGACACTCTAGACCACACTTACAGGTGCCATCAGTTAGCAGGTAGGACTTCACCTGCTCCAGGCTAGACAGCATAGAACCACTGGGACTGAGAGGGAAAACACACACACACACACACACACGAGGATGAGAGAAATTAACACAACACTAAACCATAACCACTGCAAATATGTTAACCTCCACTGTCCACACATTAGTTCTGACATGACATCCGGCTCTGGAGTACCTTATATAAATGACACCGGTGGGATCCAACTTGCGCTTCCAGCCAATGGGCACCTGAGCCAGGCTTGGCTGCCCCTCTGTGTCCCCTCCCTCGCAATCTTTCCCTCCATTCATTGTTCTGGGGATTTAGCAAATGACTCCTCAGGAGAGATCACACGTCCTTCTGTGTCCTCGGACGACTTATCATCTTTGTCTTCGTCGGGAAGAGGCAGCGACAGCAGCAGTGTCAGAAAGGGATTGTAGAGAGGAGGCTCACGGAACGGAACCTTGGAAAAACCTTTGCTTTCTCTCCTCTTGACCAAAACAAGAAATATATATGCAGGTGTTGTCAACGTCAGGACAACACGCAGGTGAGGTGAGGTGAAAGGGGGTGTAGGGAGGTGGGGGTGGGGGGGAGGGTTTTGAGGCCAGACTCACGGGCGAAGCTGTCCGCCCTGCTGCCACTGTTTCATGGCTTCGCTGAGTGCCGGTAACTGATACGGGCGTCCACAGCCATGTAGGCTGAAGCACTTCCTCAGAATATGACACAGAGAAAATACTTCATAGAGGGTACCACATAAACACAGGGAGACTGTTCATACAAGTACATAGTTCAGGCCGAAAGGCCATCCAGGTTTGTTTGGGGGGGAATAGGGAGGCGGAGTGAGAGGATGGGATGGGTACAGGAGTGGAGTAGGGGGTGTTGAGGGATAGGGGGAGGATGGGGGGTTCCAGAGATGAGGTGGGTTGGGGGACGGGGGGTGGGGGTAGGGTGGGTTGACCGGCCTCAACACTCCCGGCCGCTGGTCAGACAACAGAGTGCTTCATCATCATTGCAATTATTCTTTAACCCAAGCTAGTTGAGGTTGATTGGCCAGGAGAACCCATTGAGGGTGGAGTGGGAAGTCAATGCTGTGTAGTGCTGTGTGTTCTCAGTGGTGTCTCCTGGGTTGTCCTCATGCTCCCTGAGGGGGGGGAAAGGAGGTGGCAACAGGTCAGCAGAGCGACAGACAAGGAATCAGAGAGATCAGGTTGGTGAAAGACATCAAATTATCATTTTCTTTAGCACAAATACCTCACCAAAATAAGAACACAAAAACACTACGTCTATGATTAGACATAATTAGGCTTTTCTTTTCGTCATCAGGCAGAGACAGACAAAGTGAAAGAGAGAGCGCCAGGCTTTAACACAGACAGAGAAAGAATAGTACAGATGGTGAAGGAGGGCAAAGGAAGCCAGCAAGCAAACGGGAAAGAAAATAGAAAGAGAGAACAAATAAACGAGAGATGCAAGAGGCAAACACTGAGAGAGGGAGGAAGAGAGGGAGATGGAGAAAGAGATGCACTGGCAGCACCCTGGCTGATATAATATTACATACATTCTCTCACAGTGGATGAATCATGCTCTTGCCGTGCATTTCCTGTTGTGGATGACTAATACCAACCGGAGGGAGCAGCAAAGAACCCAGCCGTACAAGCTCCACTCTGCACGCTTTCAACACAGACAAGGGAGCAGGATGCATTTTGTGGCATTCTCCTCAGCAGAGATTATTTTTGCCCCATCCCCCTTTTCTAATACCATTTACACATTTCCTCAAGTGCCAAAATAATGAAAAATATATTTTTGATCTTGGTGTGGCGGTTGGGAGGGGCTGGCTTGAAGGTGGGGGTGGTTGCTTGCTCGCTCACACAGTAGGCCATGTGGGAGTGACGATAAATACAATAATGTGTGTGAAGTTCAGGCCTCAATACAGATCCGCACCGCAGAGAGTTCAGGGCAGAAATGCTTAGTGGCTTCTAGGAAGAGGCGATGAAGAAAAGGAAGGAAAAGAAAAAAAAGGGAGCAGTGAGTCTTACAAGGAGGAGACTCTCTCAGGGGAGGTCTGTTGTACATACTGCAGTCCTTCCACATAATGGCTGCTGTGCTGTGCACATCACTACTACCCTGGACAATATTCTAATCCTCAGGCAAGAGTAATGCTTTTGCCTTTACTCATAAAGAACGTCCACAAAACACATCTACGCTTGGCCTTTGCATGCGGCTGCTCCCAATACAATATGGCAATGCAGCGTGATTCCAACTGCCCTCATGGTGGTGGTAGATAATAACCACAAACTAGTATTGACCTTGTTATTTTTGTAATAATTGGAAAACAAAATCATTATTTGGTTACAACTACACTACAGTGTACATTTGACCAATTCACTTTTTAGGTCCATTTCAGAAACACAAGGAAGCTGTGAACCAACCACAATGGTTTACCTGACATTGGGTTTTCTACACTGGCTGACATCATCAGACCAGATACATTCATCACGACAAACGATGGCGTCATCGTGAACAGGTACTTAAAATTAGCCTTTTTCTCCCCCAAATTAAGGTTTTGAATTTATAACTTACATTCTTGAGGAGAATTGTGTGTTTGCTGTAGCCTAGAAGATATGTTAAGGCTACTAGCACCAACTGAATTTACATTTTCATGAATCTCTTGAAATGGGAACAGAATGAGTTGACTCCAGACCCAACTGAGATTTGAAAAGCAATATGGGATTAGCCTACATAAGACACACCACACAGACTGATAGAAGATTCAGGTAAGATAACAAAAAGTGGAGGTCTCTGACGTGAAATTGCATACAATTCCTTCATAGCACAATCACAGAGCACGTCTAAAAATTAGGATTGGGTACTAAAACACTGTAGTACTATGCAACCAGTGTCAATATAAGGGATAATAACCAGATGAGAACGAAATGACCGTCATGGATTTCAGTGTCAATTAAATCCAAGCTGCATCTTACCTGTTAATAGCCAACATAAAGTAACTTCATTTGCTAAAACTAAACTTACACACAATGCATCATTCTGGTTTAACAGCTTGTCCTTATACCCAAGAACTTCCTTCAAGCTGTTGTTTGGCAAAGTAGAGACAGCACTGTGTAAAGCTTATACATTTCACACATGAGAAAAAAAGTGTTTGCCATCATGCTAAATATTCTGCAGATTGGTAGTGAAAGGCAGGTCTTCTTTTGTTTCGATGATTTAATCACAATTAAGTCTGAACACTTCACCAGAGGTATCTAACCCTTGCCTTTAGTCCTTCGGGAGGAACTGTGATATTGTTAACGTAAGACTTTTCCAAGCCATCAAGTTTGCACACACAATTTATAGCACAAAACAAAATATTAATTATTTTTTTTCCCCCCATTCAGGTAGCCTACCTAAAATCTTTTTAACGCCAGCATTGAATTAGTATCCATTTGCCTTAGTTTATATTACCATGGGCATACTACAGGCAAAAGGACGCATGGAGAGAATACAAAACCACCCCAAGTCCTGATTTGTGAGACACACATGATTTATGAGGTACACTGTGATCCTGTTCTGATAGGCTGTTGACATTTTTCATGTTGCTTGCATCATCTTTTAGAGAAGACTGAACTACATGCAACCCAGAAAGACACAAAACCGCACACAGAGAGGTACAGTGACCCATGCGAATAAGGTTGATAGAATAGTTTTCTGGAAACACATAATCTCACTGACTCCAGAGTAACACTGAGGACTGACCACCCATTGATCACCTCATAGAGTCTTCCTGTAGTTCATCTAAAGATCCACTGCTGTTCAAACCATCAAACCCAATGGCCACTGTAGGGCTAAAAACGCTAGGCCTGCTTTTACTAGCTCACCACATCAAATGTCCAGAAATGTGGAAGAGGGAGAAAATGCATGGCAGGAATGCTGTTAGTTCCCAACTCTGACGGCTCTTAAAATATTTCATTCACTTGCTGGCTCTGCTGTGGCAAACTGCTGGCACACAATGAGAAGCCCATTAGTAGTCCAACCAGGTAGGGCTGGTCACACCGGGGTCAGACAGAAAAGATGCTTGGAAACTTTCTCCGGAATTTGCTCAGACATTGCTTTCCAAGTAGAAGTGGAAGAGTGAACTTGTGCTTTGTGCCCTGTGGCAGTGATTTTGGGCCTATTGATTTGAAATCATATGACACCCTTTATGTTTATGCATTAAACAAAAAAAAAGAAAACAATTCATCAGAATTCAAATACTGACAAAGATTTGTATTTTGCAGATAGTTAGACCCCCATGGATGTCAGACTCATGACACTGGTACAACTAATAACATGGTCTTGTTGAACCTTGGGGCAGAGAGGCTATAATTGTCTCTGAGGCTTCATATTTCACAATTCAGTTTCAGGGTCCTAATTTTAATGCTGAACAAAGTCCAAAGTCTAACTAAAGGTAATTATATTACTAGCCCTAATCTAGGCTATTTGCCAATGCAATACCATGAGCAAGCTCCCAAATATAAACATCATTGAGTCTGGTTAATGCTCCAAATGCATACAATAGCCTCAATTCTCTCCCTCCCCCCCTCACACCTTGTCCAGCTTTCAAATGTAGTCATGGAGTCTATCTAATGTTTGTTTGCCTGTTTGAAAGGGACAAAAAAGGTCACTGATGCTCTAGCCAAACCAGTATGAAAGTATGATCTTCCGATCCCTCAATACTAAAACAACCAGACACAAGAACAGCTTCTTTCCCACTGCCATCTTCCTGCTAAACTGTAGTTAAAGGCCCACTATGCAACATTTTCCGTTTAATTAATCCGTTTCATACTGTTCAGGAAGCTAAAATGAGTCATTACACGGCGAACGAACGGTGTAGAATGCGCGGTAGATACAGCACTTGCAATGTTCAGCAGCGCGGACCGCCTCCAATAGTGCAGTGCAGTACAGTGCAATACAATGCAATACAGCGGTCTTTAGAGGGAGCTCGTGAGAGAACAAAACAGAATGTTGCCCAAATATGCCCAAAGAGTTAAAGACAAACAGAAGATTTCTGAAAGGATGCAAGAGTCACTGAAGTCATAGGCCTACCTCCCACAGCTACACTCAAGGCAAGTTCACTCATCACAAGATTAAAGTTGGATCTGAACTGGGAATTCATACTTATCACAGAACACAAAGCACAGTGGTGGCTGATGCTAAGCAGCATTTTTGTGGCTCATCTGACAAGCTTCCAACACAACCACAAGGACACAGTACTATTGTTAGAGATGTACATTTTTTGCCAAAATGTTAGTAGCATTCGATATACACTACAGCTACATAAGAAAAATCCACATATATAGTTGATGAGAGATACTAACGCAATTAAGCAACACAGGTCACTGAGACTGTAACCGATTTACTGTAACTACATTTGGATGGAGATAGAATGCTTGTATATGGCAAAAGTAGGAGGAGAGGTGGGGAAGGGGGTGGATTGGTAGGGAGGATTCTAGGGCGTCTGTCGTGAGGTAATCAGGTGGGCCTGAGGTGCAATGCCTCGGAGAAATGAAGACTGGGGTCGGACGTGAGGCCTTGTGTGCCTGGGGCCAGATGCATGTCAGCGTCTCATCTCAGCCAGGGACGCTGACTCACCACCAGGCCAACTACAGCTGACTGCCGAGTGCACAGGAAGGTGTGTGTGTGTGTGTGCGCGTGTCTGTCTCAGCCTCTATGTTTGTGGGTGGGAGGGTGGTCAGGGAAAGTGCTGAAAACCGGTGAAGGCCAGATTAAACATGCATGCATGCACTAAGATTACCTGCAAGGCCGTATTTCATATCCTTTCTGACCATTTCACCATACCATATAAAATAGATTAAGGGCCACTAGGCCTAGACTCAGATAAAGGCTTAACTAACACAAAGCTCAACAAAGTAGCCCATTTGCTGTGTTGACAAACAAATAGCCCTATACAATGAGGGATGGGCTGATGTCCTATTTAAATTTGAACATTAAAAGGAGAAATCCAGTGTGAATCAGTCAATAGCCATGTTGTTCAAGGTGACAATGCTTTCTGTAGAAAAAAATGACCTGAAAATTTGATGCAACTTTGACCAAATAAACTAATGTCTAATGATAACTGATTGGGCATAGAACAACTAAACTAAAAGCAAGATACTGCAACCCATTTATTTACTATTTGTTACTGGTTTACTATTCAGTCTTCATTCTTTCAACTAAAAGCAAAAGCACTTGGTCACGTCACACAATGCTCCTATAAATTGATTCACACTTGATCACCCCCCCCCCCCTTCATTTAAATTAATTGAAACGTTCCTAATTATGCGTTAGCCTATATCTACCATTGAGGGCCCTTCACATCCCTTTGTCAGCAATGTCCCCTTGAAAGACACAAACGGGAGCAGATAAAACATTAAAAAACTATGTTTAAGTCAATGTCAGTTCAACGGCAGTGAAAAAGCATAGACCACAAATGTTAGGCAAACACAATTAATCTGAATGGGTGTTTGGACCAGTGGTGGCAGTCTAGGCCTGGGTAGAGTGGTCAAAATTGGCTTAACGTTACTGTTTTCAACACAAACGTGTAGCCTAACTGTTGTTATAGTAAGGGTCAAGAATACATGCATGAATTTAACCTTCTTTTGGGTGCATTGAGGGCATTTGCTGAGAGTGCTATTGGATGTCAAATAACAAGGGGAAATCAATAACATATAACTACAACAATATTGGACTGCGACAGTAGGACCCTAGTTATCACTGAAAGCAGCTATTTAAAATTGCCAATGCCATGAGTCACATCATTATCGCAGAAACACAAACCAACGTTAATAATAACGTTGCAGCTACTTTAGTTTCCCTATTTTAAAATCACACACCATTTTCGACTCCATGTATGTAACTAAAATAAAACCTTCCTTTGGATTATAACAAAAAATAGCCCATTGAAAACTACCAATCCCAGCTGGTGATAGTGGCGTTTAAATCAACCAGCTAACAAGCTTTGTGAGCAAAGACTACAAGTTAACTGCGTTTACATAGTAGCTTGCAAACAAGCTAGCCTGCCTCTCACCCATCAACGACAGACACCTAGCACAGAGCTACCAACCACGGCTACCATTTGTTAAAACGTATTTGATAACAGTTTTGAACGTCATCCATCATTCCAATTGAAGTCCCATAAAATATCATAAGGCAATTCGGAATAGACTTGCACCTTTACCAGTACAACGATGTCATATTACTTGGGTAAATTGGCAAACTACATGACCAACTCAGACTGATTTCGTGGTAGCTACAAGACTTAGCTCGGGGGAAATTATCAGTAGATGGTAGGAAACGCTAGCGTAGCTAGCCAACTACCTAGGTAGCCGATAAATCTAAATCGTCAGCTAACGTTAGCTCATCTGCCTGTGGTGTATGGCAGCTGGCTAATATTTTCTAGCTCAGGCCAAATATCACTATTGCAGTAACGCACACAGTTCAAACTTAACGGAGCAGTGGTTATTTCGTAATATTTTTCGAGACAATTACCAAAAAATATTGGCAGACTGAACATCATGAAACGACAGCGCCGCTACAACCAACCTACTAAGGTTCAACCACAACGTTAACGTACAAGAAACAGCAATGGAGAACTAATGCTAGCATAACGTTATTAGCTTAATGGTACCAGATAGCTTAGCTGACAAGCTAGCTGTCGTTCGGAGGCTAACAAGCTAGCTTGGTGGCCTGACCCAGCAGTCGGAGCAAGAGAAAAAAACAACAGGAGTGAAAAACAAAACAAAACAAATAAAAATAAACAATAATGGTCACATCTCATACGTACCTTAAGGATTCCTTAGTTGTATGTGATGATAAAACATGATCCGAAAAACAACTAAGTTTGTCTTCTCGCTAGCTTTATTTGAACCGAGAGCCCTGTCCACTGAAATGTCTCCAACCAGGGCCAAGGCAGAAACACAGGGAAAGGGTAGCTAACGTTAGCCAAGGGTAGTGTTGCTGAGAGCAGGAGACAGCGAAAGGGGAGGCTTTAGGATTCCTCCTCCTATTTTCATGTCCTAACAGCCTTTACCCTCATCTTTCCCGTGTCCAATAAGTTCCCGGACGACTAATTACGTTGTAACAGTTCGTTTAAGCTTGTTAAAAATCGGTTCTGTCCCTTTAAAAATAAAAATAAAAAGCTTCCCCATCAACTGCCTTTGCTGGTTCTTTCTGAGCTTAGGATAGAAAGATGGAGTTCTGTACTGCGCTTGCGCGGCTGCGAAAACCTAGAGAAGACGGGTTGTTCCAGCATGCACTTGGAGATGACAGGACACAAAGATCAGAGATGATAGAGTTTCGAGAACTTCTGTAGACTATACATCTATGGCCTGTTACAATCAACATTTAAGGCATGGAGAAGACGCATGATTTGTTATATCAGTTTACAATACATTGTTGTGTAAGACACTGTGCAACACCTTACACAACAATCAAATGTCACAGTATGGCCTTCAGGTAAATATCAATATTACATATCTTTATTGCAGAGGTTTAAACACTTGACATTGAGAGTTAGACTACAAGGTATTCTACAAGGCTATAATTTTGCACAATTATTCAAGTAAACTCAAGAAAGCATGCTAGAACTTAAATATAATTCATATTAAACAATATATATTCCAAATACTACTACTACTACTACTAATAATAATAATAATAATAATAATAAAGGATTTCCCTAGAATCAGATTATTATTATGGCTTGAGATACCTTTGCATTCTTATGAGACACACAGCTGTCAAGTTGTTTAAACAGCACGAACAGGGAGTTAAAAATGAATGGATCACGCGAAAGCAATATTTACAATGTTGCTTAGCTTAGCTGGGTGTATTTGATAAAAGAATGCCAGAGACTACATGCGGATTCACAGTAGACAGACAACAGGTTCATAGCCTCGTTATGACAGCACACCGACAACCCCGGATATGCTTCAGTTAGACATTCACGATTTTACCAGAACCCGTTTACGGAAAGCCGGTCCACTCTCTATTAACTGCCTGCAATGTGTTAAACTTCCGCTTGTCTTGCTGTTGAGCAAGCGAAGAATGAATTGTGGTCTATGGAGCTAAGCGGCTAAAACTCGTTGTTGTCACAGTTGACAACTTAATTTCTTAATGTACGTTTTGGTAGTAGCTACATGAATATAGATTTTCCGCTATAAATGAAATAAAAAGTCACTCATGTCCTTTCTGCTTTTCATAGGATGGGCCGCTTTCCAAGTAACATGCTAGCATTTAGCTAATTCACTTTCTCGGGAGCGCCCTCTCGTTGCAGTACCACCCGGAAGAATTCTGAGAGTGATCGTTCTCCCAATATTGAAAATTCTCTGATTTCACACACTCTCTGATTCCGAAAACTTCCTTGTGGCAACATTTTGGGTTGAAAGTTCACATATGGCGCGGGAACTATAGATAGGAGTTTTAGTGGTATATTTATCCACTTCAGGTCGTTACCCTGTCTTACATTTTTGTCACGGTTCGGATGCAAGGTCCTGTAAGTATGCTTGCTAACTGGCTTAGAAAAAGAGCCATTGGCTTGTACTTGCCTGCTTATAGTTTTGTTAAACGCTTTATCTTGAAGGCTATGGGTATAGGTAACGTTAGATATGTTGGAAACGTTTACACTCGGAAACTGCTATAGTTCCAGAATAATGCTCTTTGACTACAATAATAGGTTAACGCGAAAGGACTGCTCACAGACGTGCTGCAGCTGTGTTAGCAGTAACTTCAGGGTTCTTTGTCTTGGTGGTGTCAATGACAGTTGGCACAGCAGCAGAGACAACATTTGACAACAGTGGCTAATTCTGTATTTCTCCCATTCCGACCAGGTGTCCAACGGTGTCATGAGCAAAAGAAAGTCAACAGAGAGCCACATGCCAGTAGGGCAATGTATTTCACAGGTTTGCATTGGGATACATTACCGTCAACATCAACAGAAGAAAAGATGAAAGTACATGTTGTTGGTCAAATGTATATTTTTATGTGTGTGTGTGTCTGTAGGTACAAAAAAGTTTAAGGCAGAGATTTTGTCACCAGATCATCAGTACCCCACCCCTGGGTCTTGAATCTCAACACAAGTAAGTGTGATGGGGAAACGCGCTACTAATTTACATTATCTTTAAGGCCATTGAGGAGGATGGCCATTCAGCTCCTAGCTATGATTCAGATCTTCCACATTGCTGTCACATGCTTTAAAAAACATCAATGTAGTGTTAAACCTAGAAAAATCTTAATAATCAATGCATCGCTGCTTTACTTGCAGATCTTGACCTTGTTTTTACTGACTGGGTTCTTTCTATTGAGTGTGCCTTCTGCCTAGCCTAACTCCGCCCCCACCTCACAAGAGCACCTGTCCTTGTCACTGAGCTGTGTGTGTGTGGCACAGGGTAGGGGGGTTTCAGGCATGAGGGCTAGAGTTACAGTACTTGTGGTCTTCTGATGCCACTGCTTTCAGGCACTTGCTGGAGTTGCTGAGGAGAACGGCTGCTCATGGCGAGAGTAACTCTGTACTCATCGTGGGACCCAGGGGATCAGGCAAGACAATGGTATGAATGAGGCGCTCTGTTTTTCGTGTTTGTGTGCACTTGCCTTCACTCCTGTCCTATCCAGGTTGCACTCTCAGCCACATGGCTATTGTAGAAGACACACACACCTGCTACCACACATGGGTACACACACACACCCACACACACACAAAAGCCTTTAGAATGGGTCTTTACTCGCAGTCTGCCAACTGTTGGATGGGTGATATAATGTCCCCTGGCAGTGTTTCGGGAAAGCTTAGTCGAGCAATCGTGGACGTGTTTAGAAATGACAGTAGCAGACCCATGTCACCCTCTCTAGAAACTGGACTGGCGCAGTCTATTGTAATGTGCCGAGTGGTTTCACTATGCGAAGTGTACAGTATCAGTGAAGTGTAGTGTATTCAAGTGTATGATGCAGCATTTCATTGCACTGGGGGATATTCCAACTTGGTTGTTAGGTGCCAAACATGGCTTGATTATCAGTAAAAGTTGTATATTAAACTGCTAATAGAATGAGTAGACTGCAAACTTCATTGTGGTTAAAGAAAAGGATGCTATGTAGCCTAGCCTTTAGTCTAAATATAATATCATAATTGGGCGTGGTAAATGTTTTAACATCTGAGAACAAGGTTCCATGCATCCATTCTGATTCCCCTTTAATATTACAGTGAGTGTGAGTCCTCATCTAGAAGCTGCTGCGGTGGTTATGTGACAAATACAGTCATAATTGTGATCACTTTCCAAGAATGTGCTTTTAAAAAGAAAACCTTTGTAATATTACATTTTACATTTACATTTATGCATTTAGCAGACGCTTTTATCCAAAGCGTCTTACAAAACGAGGATAACAATCAAGCTACATAGCAGAAACCTTAAGGAGCATAGTGCTAGGGGATAGTAATATCTGTTCATGTGCCAAGTTGGCAGCATTGCTGTAGGACTGTGGTCCACAGCCTTGACCAAAGACAAGGACTACCTGTTGAAATGTTGCACTTGGACTAAACCAAACTGAGGTTCATGGATTGGGGTACTTTTAGTGGATGTGGCCATGAAAATTCTATAAGAAAAAGCCAACTTCAGGAAAGGCCATAATAGTATTGTTAAATTGAAAGAATGTAGATATAGGACATAGTTCCTCTTTGCATTGTGAAATGTTCAATCTGGGTGCTTGTCTCTGTGCTGTCAGTAAGGTGTATGTTTTGTTTTACTTTATTTTGGCTTGATTATTTGAGTTTGAGATGAACAAACAAACAACTGCTGAGCCTCTATAACATGTGTTGTCCGTGCACTTGAGAGTCCGGGCAGTTTATTTGTTGGAAATGTAAGAACAAAACTGCATTTTACTGCAGAGATGCAATATCGCAGATGCATTAGTTTTGTACTGTAGGTGGTAAGTAAATATTCCTAACTTACCCAAATGCCAGCTGAGCTGTTGTACTGCAAAAAAGCATCCTTTTCAATTTTTATGAGACAGGTTTGGCCATTTATTTTCTGGCATGACACTTTTTATTCATTTTTTAAAATACAATTTAATAATACAAAATGTCTGCCTCTTCTCTTCTTTTTTCTTGCACTTCTTCAGCTATTTCCACTGAAATATATGCATCAACTTCTGGTTCAAGTAACAGTAGAACGCAGTATAACAAAAACTAAAGTTAACCAGGCATAATATGATGAGCCTAATATAATATTAATATTTTTGGTAGCTGCTAGGAACGTTTCGGATATCAACTAATCGTTCACGATTGACAGGTTAGTGACCTCTACTGTAGGATGTTTGTGTGTGTGTGTGTGTGTGCGTGCCTTATGTTTGTTTGTGTCTTGGTCTCCTCAGTTACTGAACTATGTTGTAAAGGAGCTCCTGCAGGAAAAAGATGTTAAGAGTGACATCATGTTAGTTAATTTGAACGGTAAGCCTTACAGGGTCTTGTGTGAATCAACCTTGTTTTGTGTGTATGCTTGTACCTTGTATAATACTATTCATGCACATTTACACATTATTTTGTAAGTGTTTGGACTGTGATAACTGGTTTGTGTCTACAGGATTGCTGCAGACTGATGATAGGATTGCTCTAAAAGAGATCACTAGGCAGCTCAACTTGGAGAACGTTGTTGGCGACAAAGTCTTTGTGAGTAACACCTGCAAGTTGCTCTTTTAGTTGAAATCTAATGGGGTAAACCTTCACCCTTTACAGTGTTCCCACGTTGGAAAGGTCATGGAATTATATTGGGACATATGTGCATCTGGGAACATTAAAATCCGTTTTATTTTTCCTCTGTGGGTTGTAATGTGTAATTTATGGATTTTAGTTATGTTTGATGCAACTTATTTGCCTATTTACCTTTATTCTACAAAGTAGCTACTGTGTGGCACCAGGGTACTGTGGTTCTGTATGCTATGATTTCTTGCTTGTCTGTTAACGTTCCAGGGCAGTTTTGCTGAGAACCTTGCATTCCTTTTGGAAGCGTTAAAGAAAGGTGAAACTTCATGACCTTAAAAATACTGTCTTTCAACATAAAAACACATACACACCCCATAATGTGGGTTTCTCTCTAGGGGACCGGAGCAGCAGTCGTCCGGTGATTTTTGTGCTAGATGAGTTTGACCTCTTCGCTCACCACAAGAACCAGACGCTTCTGTACAACCTCCTGGACGTGTCCCAGTCGGCCCAGGCTCCCATCGCTGTGGTGGGCCTCACCTGTCGACTGGTGAGTCTCCTTTACTAACTTCAGGGTCTCCTTTACTGTAAACGTTTTTTCCTTTGTGCATACACAAATTTTGTGGTAGTAGGGAGGAATGGTGGTCACCATCACATATTAGATGGTAGTGTTACTATTAATCAATTTTCAATTCAATTTTATTTATGTAGCGCATTTTTACAAAAGGCATGTCTCAAATCGCTTAACACAAAGAGGCCCAATGAGCAACAGGGGCAAGGAAAAACTCCCTAGCAGCGTTTTTTGTTTTTACTTGTTAGGGTAAAGGAAGAAACCTTGGGCAGTTCCAATGGCTCAAGGGGCTAGCCCAACTGCCTAGGGCAGGTTTTCAGTCTCTCAGATGGTGATTAGTCCACTATTATTTCTATTACTATTATTAATCAAGGCTTTGAACCGGCTCAGAGAATAAAAACAAAAACCAGAAACTTTTGATAATTTTGCTAGGATTACAGTATTACATACTTTTATGTTCCAGATCAGAAACGTTTCCCAAAAATAATGGTAACCGGTTAATTACGATTCTTTTTGGTTCTTTGATTTCTAAGCGTAATATGATTAGTGATGCTCACTTCCAGTCATTCACTCCATAGAAGAAACGATACAGAGAAGCTTGCCAGAACACTCAAACTAGTTTGCCAGTAAAAAAACTGGCATGGTCTGCATTTCCTTTATCTCGATTCTTGTATAATATTGAAATCAAGTGTGTCAAAAATAGTCACACTGATAACATGACGTAGCCTATAGTGCTTTTTGATGATTTATGAGAATTGAACACCATTTTAAAGTCATAGGGCCAAATTTTCAAGTTCAATCGCGCATAGTTTGAAGTCTAAAACGCAGTTCTCTTTGGGGGAGGGGCTAGCGCAGAACGCTATATTGCCTGTAGGAAAAGTGGACGTCGCGCCTGACACACTGGTCAAATAGCCCGTCAGTTACTTATTAATTCTCAGTGATTACTGCAATCAACTAAGGTTTGCAAATATTATATATTTTAATAAAATAACCATGGTGTGATGTATGTGATATACATTTGAATTTTATATTTTGAGGACTGGGCTGCTTTTTAACGTTAAATACTGTTTCTGTTCAGAACGAACCAATTGGGGGGGAAAAATCCGGTTAAGAGCCCTGCTATTAATATAGCTTTGTCAAAAAATGGGTGTCACTTGTCATGCATGATATTATCACTGATTTTGTGCTTTTGTCACTTTTTTTTTGTCTTTCTCTCCTCACTTTCTCTTGACTGTGCTTGTGTGTGTGTCTGTCTGGTCAGGATGTGCTGGAGCTGCTTGAGAAGCGTGTGAAGTCTCGTTTCTCCCACCGGCAGATTCACCTGCTGAGCTCCATGGGGTTCAGCCAGTACCTGGAGATGGTGAGCTCCCAGCTCAGCCTGCCCGCCGACTTCCCCGACCACAAGTTCTTGAACGAATGGAACGCAAGTGTTAAGGTGAAACCATCGGGCAAATCAAAGACCATGATCTGATGTCTTGTAGAACTGATAGCCTACCATGCTCACAAGAAACAAATGTATTTAGCTTTTTCTCTATTTATCTATACTAGAAATTGTGTGAGGACAAATCAGTGGAGGACATTTTACGGAAACACTACAACAGCAGCAAGGATTTTCGTTCACTTCACATGTTGCTGGTAATTAACACTTTGAGTTTGAGTTTTTTTTTTGGGGGGGGGGGATATGTATTTGCATATTTATGTGTCTGTGTAAATGTCTACTTGTGTGGATGTTCTGTGTGTGTGTGTTTGTGTGCACGCGTGCATGTGTGATCCTACACTCAGCTCCTGGCCCTGGGCCGTGTGACAGTATCGAACCCCTTCATCAGGCCTGTGGACCTGCTGGAAGCTGGCCGCTGGAGCAGCATGGACTCCAAGGCAAACATTCTCCACGGTGAGGCCTGCCACAATCACTAGGCACTGTTACAAGAGCACACAACACAGCAAAACATGTATCGAAGACGGCTACATGTTAAAGAACAAGTTTTTTGACCATCAGAAAATGTGCTTTGCGGCTCAATAATAGCGTATGCAAGGGTATTGGACCAGAGACTGTTCCAAACGATCTTTGATTGGACCATGCAAGTGTAGGAGGTGGGTCCTATTGATCTTACGTGTCTGCAAGCCTCTTTTCAGATAGGCCCGTTTCAGCTAGGTGAAAACTAGTTTGAAATTTAAATGTAGAAGGAGGCGGGAGACGGTGTTGGAGTTTAGGTATGGTCTATTGGACATCTTAAATTAAAACATATCAAATTGCTTTCCAGCTTGAAACCTCACAGGTTTAATAATTTAAATTTAGAATGAGCGTACCTCACTCAATCAGTTCAGTTTTGGACATGAACTAAGATGAATGTAGAGAGATGCTTAACATTATTAGCTCCTTTCAATGAAACAGCTGTGTTTGCCCAACTTAAAGGGATTATCCGGAGTGAAACAACACGTAGCTCTGTTGATTCACGTTGATAAGTGCTATGGATAGGCATAAGAACAACAGATTTTCATGCACGGTAGACCGAGTAACGAAACGGCAGCCAGCACTAACTGATTAGGGCATGTCCGTTTCATTTTCATATGCCCAATATGCTTAGCGTTAGCGGCCAGTTTGTGAATTCGGTCTACGTTGTACCTACTGCTGTCATTCTGATAGCTATAGACATCATTCGACAGCCTCAGTCAACAGAGCTACGGGTTGATTCACTCCGGATAATCCCTTTAATAATGGATGTGCTCCATATGTCACAAAACGAACTGAATTTTTGATTAGCTAAAACTGTTTAGTTTGATAGTTTATCTAAACATTGTTATGGAAACCATGGTCCCATTCTTAAGTTTGTGGAAAGAAAGTTGATAGGTTTTAGAGTTTTGCAGTTAGTCTTGTTATAATACTTTTGTGTGTAGCCACTTTCATTTTTTGAATGTGTAGAATATTTTGTGATTATTATGCCTTGAAGCGGCATCAAAGACTCTTTGAAACCTTAAAATAATGTTTATAAACTCGTTTCGGTGGTCCGTCAACTCGAAACAAGGTGAATGATACTTGCGCACTAGCCTGGATTGCGCACTAGCCTGGCTTGCGCGACAAAGCTCATAGGAGCTTAGTCTGGCCATCCTACATTACTAAATGTCTTCTGGGAGGCGGGCTTAACCTGCGTCCATCATATGCCTCTGTATAATTGACGAATCTACAACCAATCAGACCACTCATTACGATGACGTATGCGTAAGCTCGTTTCTCATTTGTGCCCACAGATTTGGGAAAAATAATTCCTCTAAATCGGCATGATGGCCATACTGACTTGCTTGCGAAATTGAATGTAGCGTCACAGGAAGTATGGGTGGGCCCAGGCTACTTGCGCACTTCTATCAGCTTTAAAGGCACTAAGCAAGTTTGCCCAATCAGGCAGCGATTCAACTAGTAAAACTACAATTGACTCGCCTTATAGGATGCTTCCCTTCCAGTCTGTAGAGGGTGCGATTTTCAAAACTCCTTGATGCTGCTTTAAAGTCTATATTGTGTGTGTGTGTGTGTGTGTGTGTTTTAACAGGTTTGTCTGTTCTGGAATTGTGTCTCATCATTGCTATGAAGCACCTGAATGACATCTATGAAGGAGAGCCTTTCAACTTCCAAATGGTGCACAATGGTAAGGCTAAAGGCTGATTCCTAGTCAATGCAAGACACGCCAACGCAAGGATGCCATGATGTCAAACTTTCCTGACGTGACGCAATAATGCCTTTGACAACATGGGAATAAATGGAGCCGTCAATGGAGCTGTCTGATGCTTGTGCATAAGCTTGCAACTAGAGCAACGTCAGCATATTTGCGTTGACTAGGAATTGGCCCTAAAACATTCATTATTTAATTTGCCACACAAGCATTCATTATTTAATTTGCAAATTATTGCTCCTTCCTCAAAAAACAACTCGGCATTTCAACTTTTTCCCCTAGAATTCAAGAAGTTTATCAACAGGAAATCACACTCAATCCATAATTTTGAGAAGCCAGTTGTCATCAAGGTAAGTCATATTCTCACCATCAGTTCAGTCGGATCTCACCATGTTTGAAGTTTTTGTTTTCAAAACAAAATGAGTGCAGCTTGTAATCCAGCTGAATGGACTACTGTACTTAAAGGTTTTTTAATCAGCTTTTAAACATGCTAGCTCAATTATGGCAAAAAATCTAATCATGATGAATTAACACAATCAAATATCAGATAAAATAGAGTGGTAGAATCACTTGAAGTAATTCATGTATGTAAGAGGCTGAGCAGTACTGAGCAGTCACACCACTAAACTGTCAAGACAGGGATGGATGGTTTTCCTACAGGCACATCATGTTCCAACTCAAACAACGAATACATAATGCATATTTGAGAGAAGTTGAGAGATGAGTTGACGGGGCTATAATTTTGTCCTGGACAGATCCGATCAAGATTCATTTGAGGCTGGCAACAAACATAAAACCTTATCTTTAAAAAGGGCTAAATCGTATCATTTTATTTGGTATTGCATACGGGTGTAGGTTTGCATCAGCCTTGATAAGGAACTGAACATTCTTATTTAATGCATGACTGCCATCTAGTGGATGTACATATACATTGCAGTGACAGTTGACATGTTGCACTGTTGGGTGGATCAGTGCTGCTTGTCTATGTTTCCCTTTTGCCTACCGGGGTTGCTGGCCTGATCCCTGACCAGGCTGAAATCCACGGTTGAAGTGCCTTTAAGTCTTGAAAACAAATCACCATTGAGATGGCATGGGATCAAAAGAGTAAATAGCATTTAATAACATGGCATGAAATAACATTTTATATCAGCGTGTGTGTGTGTGTGTGTGTGTATGTGTGTGTTTAATGAATTCGATAGCTAAATGCTGATTCATGAGCTCTGCCATATTTGCGTGTGCAGGCCTTTGAGCACCTCCAGCAGCTAGAGCTGATTCGACCGGTGGAGGCGTCCAGTGCCAAGATCCAGAAGGACTACCAACTGATGAAGCTGATGCTGGACCACACCCAGGTCATGGAGGCCGTGCAGCGCTACCCACAATGCCCCACAGATGTCCGGCAGTGGGCCAACTCCGCATTCGCCTGACACCTGGACTATATACTTGTCTCATTCCTGTCAGCGTGTTGGAAGTCACATGCTGACCACCAAAGGGCAAATGCCTACTTCTTTGGACCATCTATATATGTTACATAAAAAGACTGTATTTTTGTATGTTATTGAAAAGTGTTTCACAGTTTAAATGTAAAAATAAAAACTTTGCAACTGCTATTGAAATTGCGTTTGAACCAAACAATGACTCATTTAATCTAAGTTTTGTAGCCTGTTAGCTGGAACTAAACTTTTTTTTTTTTCCTCTTGCTGTCTGACTGGGGGTAAAATACACTAGGGTTTTTATTCAGAAAACTTGGGTCAGTAAGTTTGGTTTAATCAGAACAGCAAAAATCTACATAGACATTGTATTTGCAGCTGCCACAACTGTTAAGAACGACTGAGAATAGTTCACATTTTCACATTCTCTTAAGGGAGAACTCTTATGCTGTTTTGTTGTTTGAGGTCCCTAAGTGCTGTCTGTAAAATTTAACAGACCAAACTGTGAACCGGCAGCTGAAGCGACCTTGGATATTAAGCGACCTTGGGTATTTTGAAAGGCGCTATATAAAACTAAGATATAATAATAATATAATAATGATATTGACTAAATGGCGGATAGGAAAACTAGATATACCTCTTAGCTATACATGTCATGACAGCCGCACACTGCTGTATATCCCATCTAAATGAATGTCTATTTATTATCAACATATCTTTGTCACTATGAATTGGGCATTATTGCCAACACATATACATAGTGTTCATTTTCTGAATTCCTTTTTTAAAAAACAAAACAAAAAAACATGTATAATAAGGGATACGCCTGCTCTGTCATAATTCAAGTAAAAGTACATTTTTTGGATTATTTCTAGTGTTCTCTGCTGAGTCACTGTGTTAAATTTTCTAGTCCTTTCTCCAGCCGACAGCACTCGGGTGGTTCTTGTTATTTTTTAACAACAAAATTATGTGGCACTACCCAGAGCTTCTGCTGAGTATCACATTTCCTTCAGCCATTTTTTGGCTGTCCAGTCAGTGAACCGAGGGCTCTGGCAAGCCCAATAGTTTTACAGTTCACAGAAGGTTAGGAAGGAAGAACACACCATTTGTATTTTGCAAAGCCAAAGCAATTTGGCAGGCGGGGGTAAATTATATTCCCATCATATCTGAAACATACAGAAGAAAAAGATCGTTGCAAGTGTCTATGAAGTGGTGGGAACCAAATATGTACTACTAATGATGGTGAAATAGGCTGAGAATATTTTATTGGCACTAAAGAGAGCTGAGGCATATCTCAGAGCAGTCACTATACTTTATTTGAAAGGAATAGCATACATTTTTCTGTACAACATTTAACAATCACTTCCAACCAGGCCTTCTTAAACAGTTGGTGAAATACTTTTTTCCTTTTCTGTCTTGTTTTTTTTTTTTTTTTTTTTTTTTGCAAAGCAATTAAAAATGGCAAGTCTGTTTGAAAAGACGTTGGGGTCTATCCAATCTAGGCTGATTGGTGCTGCGGACTGACCAACTGACCAAGAGCACACTGAGGGCTCAAGCGACAAACTCTGTGTGAAAAAAACACTTCCGAGTGAGCGGGCGAGATGAGCAGAGCTAGCCAGTCGCGTTTCAGAGGTAATGCGTTTATTCAAAAAAGGAGAAAAAAAGAGAAAAACAAACCAACACTGCTGCAGGTCAGACGCCAGCTGGCACACTGACTAGGTGCTGCTGGAACACTGTACCGAGGCTGATCGGTGGTATTGATTTTTAATGTCAGCTGGGATGTCTGAGGTAAATTATGAGTTGATATTATTTATTTTATTCATTTTTTTAAACATGGTGCCATTGGCAAGATTACATTTGATCCTTGTTTGAGCAGAAACAAAAAAACAAAACAAAAAAAATAAAAAGGAACAAAGTCTCACCATAATAAAATGTGACTTTTTAAAAGGGCAAGGGGGGGGCTGACATAAATTAATACAGTTAAAAATAGATATAAAATAAACAACAGTAAAATCTTGTGGAATAATAATTTTTAATAAAGGACTGTTTTTTTTCTTTGTGATATCTTTGAAAATAATAGAAACAACCTCATGCTATATTCACAATCTAAAAACAACATTCATATTTACATAAATGTGCATCTTCTATAATATGCAGCCAATCCAGTTGGGTTATCATCAGTATTATTACTAATATATATATGTATATTTCTTGGCTTACACCAAATAGAAGGGGGCGGGGGATGGGGGACATTTCGTACAAAAGAAGGCCTGTATCTCTAGTGCACAAGGCCTTGGACAGGGACACAGAGGGGCAGGGATGGGGAGGGGGTTACTGTACAGTAGAGACTGCTGGGACAAGCATGGGCTTGAGGAGGAGGGTCCTGTGGGTCAAAGGGTAGTTTTAGGGTTAGGGTGTCAAGGTGCTGATTGGCTGGGATAGGGTGTCTGAGAAGTGCTGATTGGTTGGGAAGAGGGTGGGGACAGTGTTGGTGTGTGACCCTTGAGTCAGGTGGATGTACCTCATCATCAGTGTGTAGGAGAGGTGGGAAAGGGGAAAAAGAGAGGTAAGGGGGTGGGGTGGCATTGGTGGGGAGCCTGGGGAGATAAAGGGACATAACATTACAGTAGGGATAATGCAGAGGGAGGCTGACACACACACACACCGGGAAAGCCTGGTCGTACACACATCACATCCTGTTGGAGGAAAATCAAGGCCTGCTGATCATGTGCACCATCAGTCTGGTTACACTGCTGTCATACACACACACACACACACACACACACAGAGACACACTTACACACATACACACTCATATCCAGACTCACAGATGCTAAAGCAGATTCACATGACCTCACAAGCACACATTTACACACACACACACACACACACACACACACACACACACACACACACACACACACACACACACAGAGTGTCAGGAAATGATGGTGTCTTGTTTGTTTTCCCCCTAAACCAGAGAAAAAGAGTTGGCACGGGCCTGACCCTGCAACACTGCTCAGGCCATCGATTAATTCCGTTGAACAAAACCCTCAGATTCATCCAGCACAATTAATAATTTTTGCTTTTTTTTGTTTGTTTGCTTTGATTTACAAAAATGCTACAGTCTGTAGAGGTTTTTTTTGTATGTGGTTCCTTAATGAGTGTCACCACGGTTGGTTGCATAATTGCTGTAACTTAGAAAAGCATAGTACTGTATCCCTGATGTTGTTGCTGCTGCTGTTGTTGTTATTGTTGATGGTTGATGTGTGATTCCAGTTGCTGACTGTAGGGCGCTCAGAGGAAGAGGAGTCGAGCGGTTGATGTACGTAACAAAGAGAGAACGTAGTCAAGTAACACCTGTCTTAGGCAATATGAACATTTCCTGAAGTAGGGAAAGGGGAAAGATAAAACTGATCCCACTACGAATGTTTGAGATATTGCCGTCGTGCCAATTGGGGTTTATGAGTTTGAGCTCCAGAGAGGAAGTGCTAATGCTCGTCTCTCAGAAACATAGTGCTTAAATGATGGCACTAAAACTATCTTGGGACTCGGGGGACTAGGAAGTTACATTGCTGTTCCGATCAGAGGAAGGCCTGTGACGAACCTCAAAAAAAAAAAAAAGAGAGAAAGAAAGAAAAAGAATCAAACAAACACTGAGCAGAAGGAAAGTGTTCCCAGGCTACAGACGGATGAGTGCAGTGTCAACTAGGCTATGCATGTCACAGCAAACCAAAACCAGAACAGCATCTTAGTGTTCACTTAGTGTCAAAAAAACTCTTCTTAGGGTGAGGATGATTGTACAGTATTTTTAAAGGAAAACAGAACAAAAATAAAACAAAACAAATGACAAAAAGTGCTTGAGAAATTTAAGAGTTAATTTAAGTGGCTCTGCGAACAGAAGCAGGTGCATGAGCGGGGAAAAAAAACAGGAGACAGGAAGTGAAAAGGCATAATAACGGAAGATCAAAGGTCACAACACTGGTCTGGAAGTCGTATGGCCTTAGCATTTTTCTCAGTTGGCATCCTCAGTTTAGTTTTCACAAAATGGTGAGAGGGTGATTCACATTTTTTTTTCACACAATACCACAATTTTCTTCCTCACATTATCTTTCTTCAAAAACAAAAATAACAGTATGATGAGAGAGAGAGACCATAAGAGAGAGAGGCAGAGAGAGAGAGTATGCATTATTCATCATAGATGTGGAACTGAGGTATAGCTTGTTGAGGGAGGTTTATGGTCTCCTTTCTAAAATGTAATGCTAAGAAACAAAATTTCAGAAAAAAAACTGACAAGCAATAAATCGTTGATTTAGCATGTTGGTTGGTTTTCCATTGATATATGTACAACACTAGTACACCAAACATTCAGAAGCTGTATCTTAATTGGCATTACCATAAGTCATTTCATAAAAACACCAGAGTGAACAGCAAATTGTTTTTTTTTTCTTTCTTTTTAAAAACACAGTTGCCCTTTTTCTCCCTCACCTAGTCTCTCACAGAGTCTCACCCTCATTTTAATTTATTTCATATTTTTGTTTGTTTTGTTGTTTTTTTGTTAACAAACCCACCCCCCATCCCAGCCAGGAGTTAAACGAGTGGAGGTCCTTTCCTTCTAAAGTCATTTTTCTATATATCCTTTATAAAAAATAAAATCTTAACACAACACCCGCCCACAAGGGCTGTTTTTTTTTTAGCCACCACATAGCCTCTTGTTTCCATGGTGATTTGCCCCCATGAGCTCAGGATTCATTTGCCACTGTCTTAGAGGGAAGATTTCCAGCTGCGGGGGGCATCTGTTTTACCCTGAAGTCCATTCATTACTCTTCAGGCACACATGAACGCTGATGAGGTTTACTTTTTAATATTATTATTAAAAGGAGGTGGTGGTGGAGGTGGTGGTGGTACGAGGGCTCCCCCTTGAGTGGGAGCAGATATTCCTGAATGTGAAGAGGTTGGAGGGGGGGAGAGGGCAGGGAAGCTGAAGTTCCACTCCACCTCACGCTGCACAAAACAAAAATAATTAGCCATCCATCGCTGTCGCCCCACGTCAGTCTGAGAGGTCACACAAAGCTTGCCTCTCTGCTTGGGTGAACCAGGAAATGGAGGTGAAGAGGTCAGCATCTGATTGGTCAGTTCAACTGTTCTTCATCTGTTCCTGCCCTGTCCACCCTTCACGTGGCCAACAGCCATCATAGGCTGGACTCTTTGGGTGGGAAGTCTGTGTTGGTGACCATAGTGACGACGGTGACGATCTCCTCGGGGGCGATGAGGCTGGTCTGTCGCTGCATCTGAATGACGCGTTCCTCCACGCATCCTGCCGACAGACGCGCCTCCGCCTCGTGGTCCCAGCACTCCTCGATGGTCTCACACAGCATGGCTAGGCCCTGCGCGCACACACACACACACATATTTCAAATGAGGATGCCGAAAATCCTTCCATTAATAAGAAGACAGAGAGTATTTAGTTCAACATAGACCAAACAGTGAAGCACTTGGCAAGCCTGTACAAAAGGGCTACGGTTTGAAGTACTCTGGACTATGCTCTAAAAGCTCTATAAAAGAGCCACAGACACTGAGTGCCTAAGTGTGGTTCATGTTGCAGTCATGGATGGTATGTCCGTGCCAACAATACCCACATGATGGCAGAGACACACATTTTAGCAGGTCAGTTAATGCTGACAAAGCTATTTATATGAAATAATGAACCATTCATACAAACATGATACTGTAAAAAAAACAGCACAGATTGGTTTGTGTGTGTGTGTATGTGTGTGTGTGTGTGTGTGTGCGCGTGTGTGTGAGAGAATGGAGGGTGCATGTGTGTGTGTGTGTGTGTTGTGTGTGTGTGAAGTGAGACAGAGGCAGACAGAGAGAGAAGCCTGTAGAGATCTTGTGACTGACTCTGTGGCTCCGTTTCTAAAAGGCCATATTCATCATCCATCTCTATTCTGTGCCATACACAAGCTTCTCTATGTTCATGTGTGTGTGTGTGTGTGTGTGTGTGTGTGTGCGCTGGTGTGCACTCACTGGCATATGGTTGTGTGTGTTTATGTGTATGAATATCCTTATAGCACGCTTATGCCAACACTCTCTAGGAAGGAGTCAAAGTGTGTGTGCATGTGTGTGTGTGTGTGTGTGTGTGTTCATGTGTTCATGGATGTGTGTGTCCATACTGCATGCTTGTGCCAACAGTCTCTAAGAAGGGGTCAAAGTGTGTGTGTATGTGTGTGTGTGTGTTTATGTATGTTTATGTGCGTGTGTGAATCTATACTGCCAACACTCTCTAAGAAGGGGTCAAAAAGTGTGTGTGTGTGTCCTTACTGTATGCTTCTGCCAGCACTCTCTGAGTGTGGGTCTGAGTTTCTTGTGGACCACCACCTCCTGCATGTCTTCCAGAGACGGATGCTGTCCCACCTCCTCTTCGAATGGCAGCATGTACTCGTCTACAGGACCTGCACACACACACACACACACACACACACACACACAGATTTAGCTTTTCTTTCACTTTCTTTCTTTCTGTTTCTAAATTTATTTTTCTCTCTTGCTCGTGACATATATACACACACACACACACACACATACACACACACACACACACACAACACACACGCTCAGGGAGGAACTGCATCCTGTCTCCTGATTTGAAGACGAGACCTTTGGGGATCAGATTGTGCACTGTAAGATGTGTGCTTCTGTACACACAGAGTCAGCGTTGTTCCAGAGCCTCTAATCTCCAGTCATCCTCATCCTCACGCCACATGCTGAACCTCTCACACCCCCTTGCACACATTTACAACATTTCTTCCTCCCTCCTGCCACCCCTTAGGAACATCCATAGATTTGAAGACAGACAGACACACACACACACACACACACACTGACCATCTGCGGCCGTGCAGCGGGCCGCAAGCTCCCAGAGCACCAGGCCCACGGCGTACATGTCGATGCGCAGGAACGCGTCCCGCTGGAAATTGATGGCCCCCTCCAACACCTCGGGTGCCATGTAGCGCCTCGTGCCCACCTGCGGAATGTTCCGGGAGGTTAGAGGTCACACATGTTTGTGTTTGTGGGTTAAAGATACGTTGCAGATAGAAAGTGACGTACAATACATATGACAAAGAAAAAAAGGAAATTAAAATCTAGTAGACCTAAAAGCTTAACCATCATGTAAGCAATAAAGGGGTTTCTCCCAGCAGTTAAGGTGCCAACAAACACCTACCACCTTGACTACACTGCCAAAAAGATAAATACATTGTATGGCAAACATAATTTCAAAAGTTACTTTACAGACAACTAAATAGTCTGTTAATTTCATTATGCTATATCATACATCATATGAAATTCCACAAAATAATGATAATCTGCAAAGACTGATCTGCAAAGTCACTAGTCTCTGATCCTGACTAACCCCCACCACCCCCCCCCCCCCCTTCCTAATTTTCTACAATGAAAAAAAAAAACAAAACAAAAAAAAGCACTATTAATAATAATGCTATAATAGTTTCTTTTTAAAAGTTTCTTTTCTTTTAACATTATAAATTAAGCCTACTACTTCTTTTCTTTTAACATTATATATTAAGCCTACTACTTTTCAGACAGAGAAAATAAATAAAAGGATGTACAATATTAAAAAGCAATATTAAAAAGTTACAGTATCCACTATCACACCTCTCGTGACTACACTAGCTAAAAAGGAAGCATTCAAAGCCCAACATTGCGCTGTGACTCTGTGGCTTTGCTGATGCCATTGTCCTAATTGTGAGGGGGAAGCTGCTGGCCCTGAGGCAGAACAGAGAACTCCCGTTATCCTCCCGAGCACAGTGGCAGTCTGCTGCTCCACTGCCCTTTATCCTTACTGACACACCAATGGCTCAAGTCAGGGATGAGATGCAGTGACACTCATTTACTGTGTGTGTTTAGTGTGTGTGTGTGTGTGTGTATGACTATTTATTTACATGTGTGGGTCTTATAAACATGTTATACACATGCATGCCCCTGTGTATCTATGATTTTGTGTTTATCAGGGTTTCGGCAGGTTTCAATGACTGAAGTTTAAGACTGGTTTTAATATTACCTTTTTAACGACCAAAAGGTATAGATTCTACATCCACAGGATATACTTTTTATAAATGTTGGACTTTAAGGTTTTTTTAAGTTTTTTTAAGACTCTATTGAAAACCCTGGTGTGTGTTTATGTGTGAGTTTGTATTTTAGTGTGTGTACATGCCTAGTGTGTGTTTGCCTATGGCATTACAA
Source organism: Limnothrissa miodon (assembly GCA_017657215.1). Classification (NCBI taxonomy): domain Eukaryota; kingdom Metazoa; phylum Chordata; class Actinopteri; order Clupeiformes; family Clupeidae; genus Limnothrissa; species Limnothrissa miodon. The sequence goes on along the minus strand of JAGFZM010001721.1, from coordinate 11,371 downwards.
AGCACTGAAAATAAAATAGAAATGTTCACAAGGTGGGCTGCCTGAGAGCTGAAGCACTGCGGAGAACTTTGCCAACCGGAGTAATAGCCAAGCATGGACAGAATGGAGCCCAGACCGCTGCCATTTTTAGGATTCTGATTTATCTCACCATTAGGCCAATGCCAACCAGGCCAACTTGTGCACGCTGTGACGCAGACGGTCTATTTAGTCCTTATGGGTTTCTTTGTGTTATGCGTGTGTGTGTACGTGTGTGTGTGTACGTGTGTGTGTGTGTGTGTGTGTACTGTTGCTATCCCAATATTGGTCAAGGATGCAGCGACACAAAATATAAACACAGTAAGCTGACAGTTTAAGCCTACTGGTATCAGATTAATATATTGTTGTCTGTTGGCTATAAGCAAGGCCTATGCAAGCCTGGAAGGTCCATTTTTCTATTCACTGTATTTATTTATAAAAATAGGGTCACATGCATTTGAGTGTGTGTGTGTGTGTGTGCGCGTGTGCTCTGCTCAGCTGGCCATGTGTGAGTACGGCCATTGTGTGTGTGTAAGTGTGTTCATGTGCACTCTGCTCACCTGGCCATGTGTAAGTGTATTCTGTGTGTGAGTATGTATGTGTGTGTGTGTGTGCAATACTCACCTGGCCATGTGTCTCCCCTGCAGATTTTCCGGCTTCAAACTTTAGTGCCAGGCCCAAGTCAGCTATGCAGGCCGTCAGGTTACTCTTCAGGAGCACATTCTTACTCTTGATGTCCCTGAGGAGGACAAGCACAAACCATCAGACCTCAGGGTTGTTGTTAGCAGTGTCTTGTCTTTACGTGGGGGGTCTGACTGTATATGTGTGTGTGTTTGTTTGAGAGAGAGAGAAAGGGACAGGGGGGAATTGGTCTCTGTTGTTGTATGTGTATATACTGAGTGTGTGTGTATATATATATATATGTGTGTGTGTGTGTGTGCCAGAGAGAGAGAGGAAGAAAGGGAATTTTTTTTCTATGTGTGTATGTTTATGTGTGTGTGTGTGTGTATGTGTGTAGGGAGAGATATGAGAGGAGAGAGGGTGAAGGGAACACCTGTGAGAGCTGCCTTGTGTGGCTGTGTTGTAAGTAAGTGAGGATAATGAGGGCGCATGTCAGATGGTCGGCGCTAGATGTAAATGGAAGTGGGGCAGAGGGAGAGTCTGTGATTACAGCTGGGGAAAATAATACATACACACACACACACACACACACACACACACACACACACACATACCAGCATTAAAAGACCCATGGAGGCCTCTGCTAGCATTAGTACAGGCCTATAGAGATCTGTAACAGCATTAGAGGAGGCCCCGTAGAATCCTATTGGAGTATTGGTGCAGTGCAATGGAGAGCTGTATTAGACATGGCCCAGGGCTGCAGGTCTATTTCATTACATCCCTGCAGTGACTGAGACAGCATATCAATACAACGGCCTGACTTATCAGATTCACCAGTGAACAGCATAAGCCAACATTAACAGCACATGGCTAAAGCGAACCACAAGCGCCTCCATATCACCATGCATTTTTTTTTAGTACAGTGTAGAAGTATAAATTCTACACTACTCTGCTCTACAATACTTAACTCTATTCAGATTCAGATACTCTTTCCAGATATAGTTTTATTTAGTACAGTGTAGAAGTATAAATTCTACAATACTCTGCTCTACAATCAGTAGCAAGTCAGCAGCAGAGGGCTGAGGTTAACAAGGGTTAACTATTATTAGTGCTCCCACTGAAATCCAGGCTTGTGTACACCACCTCTCTCTCTCTCTCTCTCTCTCTCTCTCTCTCTCTCTCTCTCTCTCTCGTATTTTCCACTCTCCAGCTCCATTATCTAAACGAAGATGGTGCAGAACCACATCCACCAGCGCCTGCGCGCTGCACAGCCAATAGGCGCTGAGTGTGAAGGGGCTGGGGAGCCAATGAGAAAGCAGGGGGGCTGACCTGTGGGCGATGGCGGGCTTGTGGCCATCCTTCAGGCCGGGGATGTCCTCGTGGAGGTAAGCCACACCCCGGGCCAAGGTCTGGGCAATGTGGCACAGCTCGTTCCAGGACACCACGTTGGCCTTCAGGTAATCAGTCAGTGAGCCCTAGAGAGAGGGCACACACACACACA
>JAGFZM010001720.1:287476-313044 GCA_017657215.1 Limnothrissa miodon | reverse complement strand
TCTCTAATGTTGTTCGCACTGAACTGTTGATATCTAGCCTTACACACACACACTGTTAATTGGAGGAACCTCTATGGCTTACTGCCTTATCGATACATTAATATCTTGTTTTTTTAGGTACCAGTAAAAGCATAGTGTATGCCTTAATCCATGTATCCTGTACACTTTACTGTTTGTCCTGTCCTGTCTTTACAAAGGAAAGTGAGGACTTTGTGTGGTTAGTAAATGTAAAGAAATGTATAATAAAACTGACTTTGACTTTTGAGGATGATATGGACGATGCATCCCATTTGCACATTTTCTTTGAAATGTAGCTTGGGGAGAATTTCTAGATTTTCAAAGATTAAAATTGCATTATTTTCCAAGTTGACGTTACCAATTGCCGTGATTCAGTGTATTTTCTACAAATCCACACACAACCTGAAAGAAACTTTGGTCATCCATAGCCTAACCAAACTAAACAAACATACACATACACAATGAAAACTCTGTAGAGTAGCATACACATGCCACTGGTTTGGGTTACCTGTAACAACCATAACCTAAAACCATGGAAAATCAAACACAAATCTGAAACTTCTCTCAACATATCCTAAGGTGAAGAGTACACCAGATGAGCTATAATTACAACATAGTATAATAATCACTAAACACTATAATTCATTATTTCACAGTAATAGATTGAAGCACTATTCCCTAGCACTATGCTCTTTAAGGTTTCTGCTATGTAGCTTGATTGTTATCCTCTTTTTGTAAGTCACTTTGGATAAAAGCGTCTGCTAAATGCATAAATGCTAGGGGATAGTGCTTCAGTTCATTTTAGTGCTAGGATAGAAAATGTTCCCAGCTATTCAGAGAACATTTTCTATCCTAGCACTAAAATGAACTGAAGCACTATCCCCTAGCACTATGCTCCTTAAGGTTTCTGCTATGTAGCTTGATTGTTATCCTCGTTTTGTAAGTCGCTTTGGATAAAAGCGTCTGCTAAATGCATAAATGTAAATGTAAATGTAAATGTAAATGTAGATGGGGCAATAAGAGAACTGACACAAACTTTGAAGAAGTAAGTGTATTTCACAAAAATAAGCAGCAATTATAATATAAACCTCACAAAATATTGTTCTACAGCTACAATCTCAACAGAACTCGCTGAAAAATCAGGTCTGTAATAGTCCATTTTAAATTGTTACCTGTACGATTGATTTCAAGTTGCAAACTAAACCACACACACACGGTCAGAGGTCGATGTGGAATGAAGACCTAAAATCTCTCTCCCAGTCTCTCTGCCTTGTCTCTTTTCTCCTTTGGGCTTTAGCACTGATTGTCGTCCCTTTTTCTCGCCTCTCCTTCCATTTAGCTGGCCGCTCCACTGCCTGAGGGTCCTTCGCCTGAAAGTGTGTCACTTTGGCCCGAGGAGTCGGTCCGTATCCGAGTCCTGCCTGATCCCGCTTCAGTACCGTACGAACTGGCTGTTGCGGCCCCTGCGTTGTGTGTGAGTGTGTGTGTAGGAAAGGGTAAATATTGTTGTTGTCAATCTGAAGTCTTTATTTTTGATCACTCTTTCAGGAAGAAACAATACCACACAAACCCAGGTAAGGTAACCCAAGAAAATCAGTAATATTCTGTCATCAAAGGCAGCAGTAGTTCATTATTCCCCAATTGTGAAGGGAGCATAATATGTGTGTGTTTCAATTCATGACTCAGGTGGACCTACCTGTCCCTCGGGCCCTAAGCCGACGCCAGGGTTCCACCCGCTGCGCAGCATCATTCTGTAGCTGGTGCTGGAGGGAGGTAGGCAGTAGTGCGGGGGGACCGGCTGTTGGAGACGGCCACGGTTGAACTGGTGCAGGGTGGAACTCTGGTGGCGCGCCTCTGACTCGCTGTGGAGGCTCTCACAGACTGAGCACCACTGGGCCGCCCGCTGAGCACTGGTGGGATGGTGGCGTTAATGGCAGTGGAAGTACAGGAGTACAGGTAGGCATATAATAAAGAGGAGTGAGTGAGTGTGTGTGTGTGTGTGTGTGTGTGTGTGTATTTAGGCAGTGGTGGTAATAATGAATGTGATGAAAAACGAGTATATAAATCGACAGGGTTGAAATAAGGAGTGGAGGAATAAAAGTGGGTAGTGATGATGGGTTATTGGGTTTAGAGGGAGTTGGAATATGTACATTTTAACAGTTGTGTTAAACAGGAACAAGAGTTGAAGAGAAGGTGGTAGGACAGATCAAAAACAAAGGTAGACAACGAAAGAGTGTTTAGTATCTTTCTACATTTATGTGTCTGTATGGGTGGGTCAGAATCACTTGAGATTGAAAACCCTTACCTGGTTCCTGCTGACCCCTCAGCAATACGCGAGCCTGCCACGGTGTTTCCATGGTGATCCAGCAAGCTCACCACATTGTCATGGCCTGCTTGTTCAGCCAGGTCCCGCGCATCCCGCCCCTGTGTGTCCACCACGCCCACCCAGGAAGCCCCGTGAACCAGCAGCAGTCGGACAGAGTCCACATGGCCTGCATGGCTGGCACACATCACTGCTGTCCAGTAGAAGCCATCGTGGAAGTTCACGTCTACTGGCTGCGGCCCCGTGAGAAGCTTGCGCAAAGCACCGATGTCCCCATCTTGGGCAGCACGAAGAAGCCGGTGTCCGTCTCTGTTGTCACATGAGGTGGAGCCCTGTGGTGCTTGGCCTTCTTCAACCCTTTGTCCTCTTAGTCGTTCTGTTCCTGCTGCTTCTCCTCTTCTCTCTTTACATTTCTTGCTATGGTGACTCCCTCTCTGCTGACCGCCGGCCCCTTTGTTTCTGCTGCCCCTTTTGCTACAGTGTGGTCTTGATTCCTGATCCTCTTCTTCCTCAAGAAGGCTCTGATAGAAGTCTCGGGCTTCATCACCAGTGAGCGCAACAGCACTATTGTTTTCCTGGTGGTCTCCTCTTTGACTGTTGCCTGTCCAGAAGTTATCATCCTCTTTGGCACGAGTGAAATAGATTGGGGCGCTCATAGGGGATTATGAAAAGAGCTAATGTGATCTAAAATCAGTGCAACACACCTGTACAGTGGTACGAAAAAAATGGCTAAGCCTTTGATACATTAAACATGGTAAAATATTAGTTTTGCCCAAGTGATGCAGGAACGTAAAAAGAACGCGTGCAGCAGGTAAATCAGCAATTTATCAAAGCTTCGATTAGAGTCAGCGGAAAGCAGCCTTGCTTATAAACCCTGGAGTTAAAACATTAGGATAACTATTAACTTTAGAAACACCTCAGCCAACCTAGGACTAACGTTAACTTAACCTAGAGGTGGAAGAAAGTAGCTTAATCTTGACAACTTACATTGAGTTTTTATTTACATTTGCGTCAGAGGTTTTCACGGACTACGTTCTGGGATCCCAGATATTGCAATGTAATCCAATAATGGCAATATTGCAAGTGTGGAATCGTAATTATTATGTAAAATGTATCTTGTAGCACACGTTTGGAAAACGACAACAGTCCTACAGTCGTAATATCTTTCTTCTCCACTTTACGGGTACCAATATGAAACAATATCGCCACCCTGTGGATGGAGTAAGCTTATTCGGTGCTTCTCTGCTGTTTTGGAAGGTGTGGGCCTATGCCATTTTTTTTGGAATAAAAACATTTGAAAACAACAAATCGAAAGAAAAATCACAGGCAAAATCACCAAACAAATTATACTACAATTAGCTTAATTAAAGTTACTAAAAAAATGTTTATGCAATAAGATACCAGAGCGTGGCTGTGACTCCATGCATTAGTAGCAGTACAACTCCGTGACATGAGGTGGCGGTAAAAGGGATGTTCGCACATTTTACATTTACCACAAACAATGAAGAAGTCGTCCACGGTCAGAGTGGAACCTCGGCAAACCTGTTTGAAAGTGGAATGTGTGGAACTTTAATGATTTAATGGTGTGTTAGCCAATCGGCTTATCAGTTAACCATGAACACTGTGAGTAATATTACATTAGAAACGCATTTTTGTCGTCTTCTTCCGCCCGGTGGCATTGGATTTTTATTTTGCATGGTGGTCGTATTCGTCTCCATGTATTTGGGCTTGTGGGAATGACGGGTTGAAGTTGGGTGTTAAAAAGTTTTCCCAGATGGAAAGTAACGTTATGTTCGCGATATCATGTATTACGTACCTGTCAAGTTTTGAATTTGAAAATAAGGGAAATATTCCAATGCCCGCAGTAAGCAGTCCCACCACCCCAACCAAGCTCCGGTATTCCTTACATTTTGAGACAGGTCACTAGAAAGCTAACCATGTCAACCACTAATCAGCTAATCATGTCAACCACTACTTCCTAAACTTCAGGCAGCTCCTTTGTTTCCTGTTATCGGACAAACTGATTAATCCAGGTGATCAGTTTGTCCAGTAATGGCAGACAGGAAACAAAGGGGCTGGTTTAAGTTCAGAAAGTAGTTCAGCTGTGCATAAAGCCAGTGATATGCCTTGTTGACTGACATGCTGTTAACATTCATAGCCTAAATGAAAACACATTCTGTTCATTTAACATTTAATTAACATTCATTTTCATTCCAAATTCTTTTCACATTCACACATTCATTTCATATTGCTTTTTTGTACAGTTTGTCTTCACACACGTTTTCCATAAATTAATTGTCCCATTGATCGCTGTATTTAAAGGCCCACTATGCAACATTTTTCATTTAATTAATCTGTTTCATACTGTTAAAGCCTCTATGTGTAGGATTTATCTTCTATTTATCTTCGTCTTTTATTAAAAATATATTTTTTATTTTAAAAATATAATGTAAAACGATGGTAATTATCTCCATGAATAAATTGTAGTGTTCCGGTAAACTTGGTAATTTCCATTTATATATAGATATGGCTGGGGACCAAAGAAGAATATCCATTTTGCGCCGCCATTTTCAAAAGTACGGGTTCTTGTAGGGGAGAGCAGTATCGTATATTCAGCTCCGCCTTTCGTGTTTCTGCTCAGAGACTGAGTAGCAGAAACTGAGATAAGAGCGAGCGAGCGAGCGAGCGTTCAGCCTCCGTAGCAAGAAATTAGGATTGTGGGAAGGGGAGGGCTAATACATTTTATTCAAACGTATGCAGTATACCACTTCGCCGATAGATGGGGAATTCTGATACGATCCTACACATAGAGGCTTTAAGATGCTAAAATGAGTCATTACACGGCGAGCTAATGGTGTAGAATGCGCCACTGTGGCCTATAGCGGTAGATACAGCACTTGCAATGTTCAGCAGCGCGGACCGCCTCCAATAGAAGGCGGTGCAATACAATGCAATACATCGGTCTTTAGAGGGAGCTTGTGAGAGAAAAATACAGAACGTTGCTTAGCCCTTCTTTAACCTAACCTGTAGGATACTTGACAGGTATTAGTGAGAAGCAAGAAGCGGGGAAACATTTTTGTCCTGGGGGTTATTTTAATGGCAGCTGGGTAATGTGTAGTGTAGTAGATGCGGAACATTATTATTTTAAAAGTCATGAGCAAAACGCCTAAATGTTCTTTACATCACTGGGAAAGTTCTAGGTGCTAACTTATGCACGGACAGTGTTAAAGAGCGATAGTAGGACAAGTTTTTAATTTTGACTTCTGGCGTATGTTGTCTGTAAGTGATAAAACTTTGACTTACAGTGTACAGGGCAGCCCTTGTTGTTGGAACAACGACAAAAGAAATCAGATTGCAAACAGGCTGTGGATGAGCAAGCGGAGTCGATTCTGCTCCTCAGGATTCAATTGGAACATCTACAGAAGAGCCTGGTTGAGAAGGAAAACAAACTCACACAAGCCCAAGAGGTAGACCTTATAAAAAAATATTATGAATATAAAATAAAGTATTATTATTAATTCAACTTTAATTTGAAATAAGTTGGCATCAGTAAAAGCAGCAAACATAAATCATATTAAATACTTGAATTAATTAAAATAACTACACCTGAAATACACTATGGGTATAGTTAGTTACATGTGTTTTTTTCAATGAATTCTAAATTGAAATGTTACTTACCTTGTCTTTGTGTGCTGTGCAATAGACAATCCGAGCACTGAGTTGTGAAGTCGAGTCATTACAGGAGCAGCTGTTTTTTGAGAAAAGGTATGGGAAGGTTAGGTATTGCCTTAATTCACCATGATTTGCTGTGTTGCCTGATGGTTCCATTTTTGATGTGGATAAAGAGTGTTGAGTGAGGGTTCTACGTTCCATATTAGTTTATTTTCGTGCGTAGCGCTCTAGAATCTTTGGTAGTAACTATGGTGGAAGATACCATTCTTTTTTGACACCAGACAACTCGGCATCAGAAAAACATTATGTAAACTTTTAGTCTCACTTTCATTCCTAAAGACCTCAACAAATGGCAACTGACTAATCCTACATATTTCATGCTTTGGACAATATTCTGCAGTGCCTATAGCAGAAATCATTAAAAGTTGATTTTTTCCCCCTTAAACTCAAAACACAATTATACCTAAAATAACCATATAAAATACTTTTGCTTTTGCAAAGTGATAATCTAGGGTAATTTTTCATGCAAAAAGAAGATGCCATAATAACTAGTGGATTTACTTTATTTGATTATAATAACTTGAGAAAATGATTCTCTTTACAGCAAGCATCAGGAACCAAGACCTTTAAGAGTCTGTCATGCCCAAGGAAATGTTGAAGCCCAATCCTTGGTAATTCTTAATTATTTTGCATAAATTCTCTTCATTTGAATGTGTAAGATATACCAACTACTATACAACTGACCCTGAAGCTATAACAAAGGATTTTTTTCTACTATGGAACAGCTTTCGTTCAGAAGGAGAATGACATCGGTAGCAGCCTACAATGGGTCTTTAATGAGCTTACTTTTTTCACTCTGCCAGATGCACCCAAATTATTTTTTTGTAACATACTGGAGTGGCAAAACACTTTGGTGATGATGACATCAAAGTCTCTGCATGTACTCTAGCATTGAGAACACAATTTAGGAAGCTTGTTAAAAGCTAGGTGCGTACTTCAACATGTGTACATCAACAATGTGCTCAATGCTTGCATTTTTGTGTAGGGACTCTTAATAATACTACGACTGAAATAGCATTTTATATCAAGCCATTTAAGTATTTTAAAAATAAGGTAATATTGATGGCTAAGCACTGGTGTTCTCAATTAGGTATTTAAACCTAGCTACCGAAAGTTTGATATATTCCTATAGTAAAAAAACAGCGTTAATAGTAAGTCTTGTCATTGCATCTAAAGTGCATGTTTTGTTCATTAATCAATCCAATTATCTAGTTTGTGTTGTGTATGTGACTATCCTGTGATGAGCCAGCACACTTAAAAAAACTGTTCAAAAAACTTCCAATTCTTCCTTTTAAGGCTTGTGTCAACCAACCAACCATTTCCCCTTCCTGTGTGTTGGAGCCCAGCCCCATGTGTCCCTCAGCCCTCATCAAAAATGGAGCGTCACCAGAACTACAGCAGGTGAAGACGCTAGTGGTGAGCCTAGAGGACTGCAAACACAAACTCGGACCAGATGGAGTCCTCAGAGTGCCCGAAAGAAAAGAGAAGGAAGATGGAGAGGCATGCAGGAACTGCAACCATAAATGTGAGTGAAAGAGTTCCAACCAATGAGACGTGAGCTTTTACTCCAAGGTGAACGATATGGGTTTCAGTCCAGTTTACATTGTTGAGACAAATATGTTTAAAAAAAAAACAAGTTGAATAATTTGTGACTGTGGGTATATGAGGGTATTGTGAATTATTTGTGGGCGTTTTGATGATGAAAGGTAAATCCTTTGTGCAGTGTTTTTACAAATAGACCCTTTTAGCCGTAGCCCCACTTCCAAAATGGAATGTGACGAAATAACAGTTTGTTCCTTTTATATTATTGTTTTGATCGTTTAAAGAAATAATCTTAGTCTTGATTTAAAATGTGTTAACGTCTCAGCTATACCTTAAAGACTTCACTGAACTGACCTCACCTCATAATTGCCAGTTTTAGAGGTTAGTGTTAGGAAAAAGCCTGGGTTTTAGCCAAAACCTTTATATAACACCCTAAGTTTTACTAAAATTATTGAAATCTTGTTGATATTCCAACCAGTTCTTCAACCAGTCAGCAGTACTGGGCTATGGATAATTTGACATTCTCAGTGAAATCTTTTTAATCTCATCTTCTTCTCAGGTAAGACTGCCTTGTATGGTGCGGAAGATTGTAGCTCATCCAACACTCAAACACAAGAAGAACAGGTGAATGGGCATTATGTTTGCAGAAGATGTAGCAGGGCATTCTCCCAACCAATCCTTCTTAGTCTGCACCTTAAGATGCACAACGTTTCTGGAATAAAATTATTTGATGACTCAGAACTGCCATCCCATGGCGAGACTAAGAGCAACACATGGTCATACCCTTGCGATGTATGCCAGAAGACGTTTTCCCAATCAAACCACCTTAAACTCCATCAGAGGACGCATCGACGGCCCACTGCATCTCGACAGATCATCCAAGATGGACAGAGGGCTTTTCAAAAAGTGTCCCACACCTGTGATGAATGCAGCAGAACTTTTTCTAGGATAAACTACCTCAGGCTTCACCAGAGAAGGCACAGAATGCAAACTGACTCTGCTGTCGAAAATAAAAAGGCTAAGTCCTATGCATGCGATCAGTGTGCTAAGGCATTTTCTCAGATTGGATACCTTAGGCACCACCAAAGAATGCACAAAAGACCTGAGTATTTAATTCACATCGAAGATGTGAGAAAATCCATCTGGAAAGTGACCTATCCCTGCAGTCAATGCAATAAGGTTTTCTCACAGCTGAACTACCTCAGGCTGCACCAAGGAACGCACAGTACAACTTGTCCTCAGATTCCCCCTTCTGCCAAGGTACTAACCCGAGAGAAGAGAGAGGCTTCCAGCGGTGCGGCACCACGGTGTGGTACGTGCGGGAAAGTTTTTTCAAGTAGGACCTACCTCAGAGTGCACCAGAGGGAACACACCAAGGGAAAGGCATATGCCTGCTTCACTTGTGATGAGACATTTGCCACATCCAGCAATCTCCAGCCAGAGCACAGGATGAGACACAGGGGTCAGGTTGGCACCTGCAGCAAGTGTGGGGATAGTGTGCCACATCTAATTCAGGAAAGTCCATTGGTGTGCGCCTGTTGCCTAGACAGTCAAAAGCACAGACTGCTGGGCAAACTCCAGGAGCACCTTCGGCAGCACACTCAGAACAAGCTGCACTAGTGCCCCAAAGGATCTGCTAAGGTTCGCCAGTACAGCAGAAGCCGGATGCCACGAGAGGAGTCATGCAGGAGGCGAGAGAGAGGCCCTTCGCTTGTCTGTTAGCCAGGCTCCAGCTGCCCACATAGCCGCACACACATTTAGCTCAAGTCACCGCAGTGCACGGCATGAATTCTAAACTCATGGGTGAAGGCACAAGAGTGAAAAAACAGAGAACTGTTTTTGGTGCAGCACCCCAGGATCCAGTGGTTGAGAATTTAGGGCAGCCATTGGAGTAAGTCTACCTCCTGTGCAAGGCTTGGACTCTCAAGGCTTTTGTCTCACTATCTAAGCCAGCAAGAAATTCATAACTAGACTACCTCCACTTTTAGAAACAAGCACATTAAAGGCACTGCAATAATGGGCCACGCTTAAGATGGATGATGATGTGGTGGCGAGTGTTTTGATTGTGAGATGAGGTACTTTTCTGTGAAATGTTCTGTTGTTGTGTCTTGTTTTTTTTTTTTTTTCTTTTTCAAATGTTCCATTGCAGTTTAACTTAAAATGGCTAATGAGCAATGCACGTGTGTACATGTTGTAAACATAAATGTGAAAAGTTGCAAATGTTAAAGAACATAAAGCGAAAATATAATGTAAATGTATTGCGATTACAAATGATTTCAGGGATAGAAAATGGCCTGTATATTTAAGTGTTGGTAACTCAGAGCTTGGCTGGAAACAAATAGACAGTACATATGGACAGGCTCGATCAAGGCTTAGGGGCAGGGAAGGTAACAGTTCATTTCAGAAACGCATTATCAAAAATGGTAAAAACTCCCTCCAAGCCATGAAGGGGTGCTGCTACCGACGAAAATGTGTGCTGTACAGGTCACATGGCCACAATGAATAAAATCTAAGGCGTGACGAAACATTTTTTTTTCCAGACACAGTGAACAAGACACTATTATTTTAGGTATTTTGGAAGTGAAATGCTATTAAGTCAATAAAATAAAAAAAGCATACTGATAATCCATCTTGGCAAGTTGACGCAGCCGATGGAACGCATACCTGGATGCAGTAAGTTCGCACACTAGCGCAACAACTTGGTATGCGCTGTGGTGTCGTTTTATCGTTTAACTCGCCCACTTATTTAGAGATTCACTGGTTCGCTCGCTAATCTCTATCATATCAACGTTAACGATTTATTATTAGAAGTGTTTAGATTCGTAAGCCGATTGAAATTGGTGTCTCGTCCAGGTTGGTTGATATGGCTAGTTTTGCCGTACAATTTTTTTTCTATTTACAAATAAATCAATGCATATTTTCCCTTTCCGTTATGCGTGATATTTGCAAAGCCTTAATTTCTGCAGAGAGGTTTCAGAAGAGTCAGATAACTAATTTATTTTCATGGCCTTTGACACAGCAGGCAGGGAACTTGGTGGTCAAAAATCTTAAAGACTAATTGCCCGACATTTCCTGCACTGAGGGTAAAATTTAACAAATGTAAACACGTCCAGACTATAAAGAGCAGGATAACAATGAACAGGTAAAGGGTGCACAAACTGCAACTACAGTTGAATAACCTTATCTTTGGTCTGGAGGCCCCGCTATACCATATCAATATCATGTAGCAGAAATGCGTGCATGATCCAGTGTTACAAATCCGAGGTGTAATATGTTTATTTTCCAGTGCTCCCAAAAAATCTTGAGAGTCTGATGCAGTGTTGCAGTACAAAATGAAACCAATCTGTGTGGTTACTATAATGGGATATGCAGTTGGGGAAAGCAGTCTTCAGACACTGAATGATCAGAGTGACTATCAGATAAACAGCAGCAGACTTAAATTACTGATTGGGTTGAAAGTTAACTAATTCATTAAATATTATCAAATAACCCAAAGTATGACTTTTTAAAATCATTTTAAAGTGTTTCGTGAAGGTTAAGTGTGTGTGTTTGTCTGTCTTTGTTTTAGCTCAGAGGGTTGAGATCCAGTCTTCTTTGGAGCAGCTCTCCTATTACACGTCGTCTGAAGTCCCCAAAGTGCTGAGATTTGTTTGCATCTTCTCCAACATCGACAGTGGCTGCAATGGTATTCACTTCTGTCATACCACTGTTTTTTTTTTTTTTTTTACATTTTGTATGCATTTATCCAAATTTTGACGCTTTTATCCAAAGCGACTTACATTTACATCAATTACAACTTACATCAATTAGTTCAGGGCCAGTCTCCCCTAGAGCAACTTGGGGTTGTGCCTTGCTGAAGGGCACTACGGTGTTAACCAGGATTTAAACCTACAGTTTCTAGACTTCCTTAACCACTACGCCACCACCGCCTGTATTTATGGTTAGACATAGTCTGTTTACACTGTAAGGACTTGCGCAGGTGGTACAGGAGCCGTTCGGTGACTGCAAGGTTGCAGGTTCAAGCCCCACTCTACCTGACCCCATTGAAGTGTCCTTGAGCAAGACACTGAACCCCAAATTGTTCCTGGTGGCAGGCTGGAGCCTTGCATGGTAATTCCCTCCACTGGTGTGTGACTGTGTGTGAATGAGTGTGTGATTGGGTGAATGCCATAGCAGGCGGCGTGTGTAGACGCAGCGGCCTCTGGCTCTCCTGACCGTGTGCATCACTGTGGGATAGCTAGAAATGTAATTTCGATTCCTATGTATGTCCAGCATTTGTAGAGAATTGACAATAAAAGAGACTTGACTAAAATCACTAAAACTAAAACTAGCCTAAAAGTGTTCAGGTATAGGCAACTTCATAACTTCTTCTTAAGGACCTGTAAGTTGTGCCATAGGTCAGATGCTGTAGAACTAGTCCAGACATCAAAAACAATCTAGCAAGTACTGTTGTACATCTTTACACTTGATTTTCAAATGTTAGAGACTCGTGTTTTGATTTAATGCGCATTTAAATACACACAAAATATTGTTGTTCGGGTGCCAGGAATACTGTGTGGTCTGGGAAGCCTCCGCTGTAATAAACTGAAGCAAACTGAAACCCCTAACCTTTTACCACCAATCCTCTCTCTGTAGGAACATGTGGACAGACACAGTCGGGTTCCCTTCCGATCCTCAGAGGCCAAACCCGCAGAACCTTCCAGCTCTGTCAGCACTGCTGAAAAGTCTACAGAATCACTGTTGCTGAAAAAGGTATCAGTGCAACTGGAGGACTGTAGACACAAAGTAGGACCAAATGGAGTCTTTATTGTGCAAGGCCTGGAATATCATGGTGTTGTTGATGACAGTGATGAAGATGAGGAGGATGATGATGGAGACAGAAGAGATACTGATTATGTCCCTGATGGTGAGTACAACTAACAGATGGATTAAGAATATAGTTGACTGATTGCCTAAATGTTATTTTCAGATGTATCTCCAGTCATAGGTGCTGCTGATTTATAGTAAGACTTACCTATATTACCTATACCTTATCTATATTGATTTTTGTTGTTGTTGTTGTGGGACAATGGCTACACTGACATTCAAACACTATTAAAGAAGGCCACTGTCATTCAGCATTGCAGTGTAACAACGTGTCAAAATGAACGAAAAGATCGGTGGAACTCACAAAATCGGTTATACCCGTCTTTTCCAGGTAAACGCTTCCACTACAGGTCTAAAGTGCGAGGCCGGCCTCCTCTATATGGGAAGAAAACACGCAAAGGCCAGGTAAAGTCAGCAACAAGAAGACAATATGCCTGCGACCAGTGCAGTAAGCCTTTTTCTCAGTTGAATCACCTCAAACTGCATGAGAGAACGCACAGCAAGAAGGCCTCTATCAAAGGCAAGACAAATTCCAGGCCAAGTGGATCCTTCTCCTGTGACCAGTGCGATAAGGCTTTTTATCAACTCAATCACCTCAAACTACATCAGAGGACGCACAAAGCACACGAGAAGTCCGGGCAGGTCGGCTCAAACAAATGTGACCTGTGTGGGAAAGTTTTTTCAAGCCAAGCCTACATCAGCATTCACAAGCGAATCCACACTGGGGAGAGGCGCTACACCTGCGGCGTCTGTGGAAAGGCTTTCACTCAAGCCAGCGCCCGCACGGTGCATCAGAGAAAGCACGATAAAGGGAATGCTTCGCTCACTGATTGTGCAAAGGGTCGCAAGAGGCGCACAAGGCAAACTGTGGAGGGCGATAACGACCAGCACTCCCAGAGTGCAGAGACTCATGAAACTCAACAAGACAAAGAAACACAAGAAGGTGTTGAAAATGGAGAAGCGCACTCCTCAGATAATGCTGTCCCTCAACATGAAGACGTTTGAGAGTAAAGTTTGGGGAAAAAAAATACTATTACGATCATTTTAAAGTGTCTCATTGTTAGCAAGGATGACCATGTTAAAGGCCCACCAGGCAATGTTTTAGGGTAATTTGCCAGCTTTGGAGTCACTATGACTAAGTGTTCATAGGGTGAATGAAGGCTTTCTCAGCAGCCTAGAGAAGATTGCAACACATTAATGATCATCTCTGGTTCCTGTTGTTCGGTTTGCAAGTAAACTCACATGAATTGGTGAGAATGCACAATGTGTAGCTATTTTTTTTTTAAACAAGCCATAAGGGCTTGGGCATAAGGGGTGTTGCGAAGAAAGAGAAAATCACAGTCTTGCCTGGTATGCCTTTGAGATGTTTCTGGATTGTAATAAGAAACTGTAACCACTGAGATTTTTCCAGGTAAACATTTAGGCCTTAGTGCAATTTTGTTAAAAGAGAACAAATACAATATAGTTACCTAACCAGTTTAGTGTTAGTGAGTTCTGTGGTTTGTGTAGCTTGTGATGTGGTAGTGTTTCAGTGAAAAGTACATTTTCAATTAAACGTATCATCTTAATTAACAGCTACAAGTTTTTTGTCTTGTGTATTGTAATGGTGCGATGTGAGCCTGATACAGTACTTGCTTTTACACACCATGCTTCCGCTATTTTCCATGATTCTTTTCCTCTTTTGTGGTATGATGTATTTCGCTGTGACTGTGCTATGCCATGCCATTTTCTGATACTGTTTGTGTTTGTCAGTCTCCAACGGTTTTAGGAAGGAAGGTTTAAATTAGTTTGACATTTAGGGCCTAGGTCCTCACCACGAGTTTATGCCACACAACATCCCTTCTCTGCCCCGACTTAAAAGCAGCCACCTCTGAAAGGTGCAGTCTGAGTCTGTAGGCTAATGTTACATGAATGATGTTGTTTGCTTTTACGTTTCCTGGTAACTCGTGTCTTAAATGTAATGATCCAATTTTTACTTTTACTATTAATATGTCAGTGTATGTGACAAATAAAGTCGACCCTTGATCCAATGTGTACAGTTAAGTTAAGTTAACTTAACCTTAACGAATTGCATTGCAAGATTACGAAGGACAAAAATTACAGCAATTAATGAATAATTATTTGAGCCCATAGCTACTCCAAACATCTGGGGGCGCTACTGACATAGTTTTTCCATTATGCAGTGTAAGGTGGAAGTAAAGATTTTAGCAGATTTCTCTGGTTGTAGGAGGCTTTGTGGCGGAGGATATTTAACATGATCTGAGTGTACATTAGCTGACGAATGTGACCGGCTGTTTGTCACACTCAGAAGTCTTTGTCAAGTTTTCATTATGAACAACGCAAGTGTATGTCGTTTCCACGTTTCTTATGCCTCTGATTGTGTTGGGAGCACTTCCATCATTTTTTTGTCTGCAAGTTGCCTGACACTAAACCACAGCATGTTTAACGGGCGCTGTTAATGATACTTGAACTAACGTTAATGTTAATTGGTATCTGAACTGAAGAGCTGACAGTGTATTTACACTATTAATACTGAATTCGAAATGTTGGAGAGAGTAAAGTGCAATGGAATCCAGATGTTAAAGGTTACAAGAGGTGAGGTAAAATGTGCACGTCTAAGGCCATTAACGTTATAACCTTATAATAGTCATTGTGCTCTTGTACTTAAACTATTGCTTTCATAAACCACGTTACAGTTTTATGTTAGTGAAGTTTTGTCCAGTAACATGTAATGTCTTTGCAGAATGTAGTATATTTTGAAATCAAGAAAGAATCAAATGTAGGCTATTATTATTACTGTTATTAATAATTCTGTTTATTGTGGCTGTAGGCTGCTTGATTTCTTGCGTCACATTTTTCTTTCATCACATCTTCTGTAGCGTGAATAAAACGTGTCATTCCAGGTATTTAGCTGGAAGGGAAAGCAGATTGTAAACAGGCAGTTATTAATGGCCATATGGAGTCGGATTTGCTCCTCAGGTTACAAATGGAAGATCTGCAGAAGAGACTGGATGAGAAAGAGAACATGCTCACAGAAGCTCAAGAGGTAAACGTCTCAGGTATTGTGTGATCCCTTAGTACAACAATGGTTTAAAACAAAATCGGACGTATTTGAGTGTATGTGTCCCCAACAGGCTATCAGGATTCTAAAGTGTGAGGTCCAGTCACTTCGGAAGCAGCTGGGTGTTACGAAAAGGTAGGAAGTGGAAGATCATGCTGTTTTATTTGTGTGAATGTTTGATCCCCGTTCGGTGAATAGCCGTTATGTATGAGATCCTGACTCACTGACACAGCTGTTCTTGTTAGAAGTAACATAACAGGGTCAACGGGTTAAAAGTGTAATATTTAAAATGAGTCTTTTAAATGTTTTAAAAGTTTTTATTGTAATGTTAAAATATTAACAAATTGTTTATGCGTAATGGTAAAATGATGCCAATGCAATTTTAAATTTCAATCATTCACTTTGCTCAGAAAGTACTTGGATCTGCTAGAAAAGCAACCCCAGACATCCATTCGACCTGATAGTGAAGTCGGGAGCAAGGTAGTGTTGTAGTGTAGTAACACTCATAAATACATTTCACTTTTTCACTTACGCACATACACACACATACACTCACACTCTCTCTCTCTCTTTCTCTCTCTCTCTCTCTCACACACACACACACACACACACACACACACAAATACACCACTCTCAATCTTGCTCTCCTTCTTTCTCACACACCCACACACATGGAGTGGAGTGTCTCACATCAAATCTCACACACATGAATTCATTTCCCTAACCAATACAACCTAAAGTAACAACACAACCTAGTTGTAGTACCCCTCCACCCACCACCATACATTCAGAACACATACGCTCCACTACTCCGCACTCACAACAGAACCCCCCCCCATACACACACAAACACACCACACAGCACACTGTCCTCTCCAACACTGCAGTACCAGGTAACCCACCCCACCCCACATACAAAAGTACACATCCACCCTAGACCACTTACGCCTCCCTTGAATTGCTCTTCTTTCACTTTATTTTCTTTTAAGTGTCTAGCATGGCTGCTAAAAACCTTGCCTTAATACAAAGCAAATTGTTGATGCCATTATATCACTGAAATATCGAAATATAGCATGTCATGAATGTATCTCATTAGCCTTTTCCCTTTCCATGGTATCTAGATCTGTACTTTAGGACAGAACGGAACAGAAGCCGGTTTCAGTCTGGATGCTGTGACACAGAATCAACCAATGACATTAGAGTACTCTCCCCTGTCTCTACCTGTAAGAACAGACAAAGAGCAAACTGAGGTATTTGCAAATAATGTCATACCTAATTTGGAGCATTGCAAATTCTGCGTTTATACAGTTTGCTGTTTGCAAGAAAATGAAATGAGTTATGCTTGAAACAGACTTTTACTATGTTTACATTTAATGTAGGATTGTGTAGGTGATCAACCCACCCTTATCCTTTTTTGTGAGTCGGAGCCCAACCCGACCTCTGACCCCTCAGGTCAGAGGTCACCATCCCCAGCACTGTCCTGTGTCTCAGAACTCTCTCCAAGTCCTCTAACACATCGATCCTGTGTTGACGACGCAGTTGAAGGCGATGGGCATATAACAGTAGCCAATGGCAAAGTAAGAGTTTCATCTTAAAAGTACCAGTGCAGTGGTACCTTAGCAATTCTAAGTCGGTCCAATACTGACACGTTGTGTGTGGACACAGTAAAATCACTTGATTTTAATTGCATGTGTGGACATCCCTTAAGAAAATTTCTCGCATATTTGTGTGGTAGGCAGAGCAACACAGACTCCGTGAGACCGAAACGTCCTCCATGGACTCGCCGAGCAACACTGAAAAGTCTTCGAAGGCGCTGTCACTGAAGATGGTCTCTGTGAGACTGAAGGACTGTAGACACAAACTAGGACCCAATGGATTCTATATTGTGCAAGGACTGGCTGATGATGATGATGATGATGATGAAGGTGGGGGAGGAGGTGAGGCACATTACACCACTAAAAAAGGCTAACTTTGAGGCTTTTCATCCATTTCTTCTCTAAATATTTTCTAAGCCTATTTTCACGTTTCTAAGCTTATTTTCTAAGATTTTGCATAGTAACTAACAAAAAATGCATTGGTCTTAAGACTATGTATGTACTAAGTAAGTTATATACCAAACCTATGACCAAATCATACCGTACTAGCAGAGTATGTGTTTCCAGAAGTTATTTAGTTACTATTTCATTTTCTCTTTGAAATGTCTTGCAGGTGAGAGTTATCCACCTGGAGCTTCAGGTGGACCCTGTGCACTTTCATCTGAAGAAAAGGTGTTAGAATTTAGACAGAAAAGCGCCTTTCAGTGCAACAAGTGCACCAAGACGTTCTCTCAGTCAAATTGCTTAAAACTGCACCAGAGGACACACGGTAAGAAACGACAGGCCCAGCCCGGGCTGACCCCCGTGGGCCATAAGTGCGGCACTTGTGGGAAAAAGTTTCCCCATCGCTCCGTCCTGCTTATCCACGAGAGGGTGCACACTGGCGAGAAGCCGTACGTCTGCACCGTTTGCGGACGTGCGTTCTCTCAGCTCGGCAACCTGAAATTACACCACAGCAAGCATCAAGAGAAGGCACCGGTGGGTGATGCTGGCGCACAAGCCCCAGTAGAGGTAACGTCGTCCAGCACACGGTTTCTAGGTGACAAACACAAGTGTGTGGACTGCGGGAAGGGGTTTCCGTTCCGGAGCCTCTTGCGACTCCATCAGCGGACCCACACAGGCGAGAGGCCGTATGCCTGCAGCACGTGTGGGAAGACATTCTCCCTGTCGGGTAACCTCCGGACACACATGCAAATGCACGAGGATCACAACGGTCCTTCCAAAGGCGTTGGCGCGGTGAAAACAGCTGCACCTTGTGCGAAGCCTCATAAGTGCACAGAGTGTGACAAGGCCTTTGCCTTCCAAGCACAGCTCCAGTTGCACTTGCGAAAGCACGCAAGCGAAAAGCTGTACGAAAAGCCGTACTCCTGCACCCTCTGTGAAAAGAAGTTCAGTCGGCCTGAGAGCTACCGGAATCACAAGCGGTGGCACGCTAAGGAGCTGCGATACCGCTGCTCCCATTGCAGGAAGGCGTTCGTGACTCCATCCAAACTGAAGCAGCACATGATCAAGCACACTGGAGAGAAGCCCTTTTCATGCCCCCAGTGTTCCAAGAACTTCACAAGCTCCTCTGGTCTCAAGAAGCACTCCCAAATCCACACAGGAGAGATGCCCTACAGGTGTTCCACCTGTGACAAGGCGTTCACGTTCCAGTCGAACCTCCGGGCACATGAAAGAACCCATACGCAGGAGAGGCCCTACCTCTGCCATCTGTGTGGCAAAACGTTCACCGACAGCAGCAGCCTCAGCAGACACCAGAAAACGCACACCGACGAGCGACCGCACGCCTGCCCGCACTGCGGTCGGAAATTTCTGAAGGCCACCAATCTTCGGCGTCACCTCCTGCAGCACACGGGGCAGCGTCCGCACCTGTGCGCCGTTTGTGGCAAGGCATTCTCGCGCTCAGAGATCCTCAAGACACACCAGAGGGTCCACACTGGGGAGAAACCTTACCAGTGTGCCGTCTGTGGCGAACGCTTTGCCTACGTGCAGAGCCTGCAGTCACACCACAAGCGTGAGCATCTGACACACAAGCACCTTTTAACCATTAGGAGTCTATATCCCCCCGGGGGGATATGGAAAACTGTCTGAAAGACACATCTGAAGCTCTGTGAGTTTTTGTTCAAGAAACATATAAGTGGCACCATTAGAAACCTTAAATTGTGTAGTTTTAACATATGCAAGTTTGAAAAGAAAAAATATTGATGCAACTTTGTAAAAACAATAAAAGAAAAATCTAGGATTTTAGTTCTTTATTCTGCAGCAGCCTTCTAGTGCCATTACTGCATAGATGTTCTTAGTTAGATGAAATACTTAAAAATGTCAAGGTGTAGCTGACGGCCTCAAAACTGTGTGAAAGGCCTTAGACCTTTAAGACGGTAATCAACGCTCACAGTGTGCATAGAGTTTCAGAGCGCCACCGAACCCAGAAACCCAGTGTGCAGGAGAGAATATACATCGTCTTTAGAGTGTGAAGGGCATTGTAGAATGCAGAAAAGTGTGTACTGCATCGGTATTGTGTGGTGTTGGAGACAGTCAGTGACAGGACAACATATGTTGCTTATACTCTAAAAATTTACAGGAATGTGCCATGGACGTTCCTAACACATTCCAAAATCTGATTGTATTGCCAAAAATTTTCTAGTGTGACAATCATCATTGTTGGAAGGGTCAAATTGTTTAGTGTTAATGGAGAATTAATATCCATTCTTCTGTGCTGCTGCATCAAACTAACTTCACTGACTGGACCACTCTGTTTCATCAACATTCATCTTTGTTAAGAGGCCTTTTTCTCCCCCCTCTGTTCATTACGGAGTTTCACTGATGGTGGACAGTTGTGCTGGAGTTGCTCACATTAGACTGCTGTGCTGCTTAAGGTATAATCTCTAGTGTTTTGTGGGCTACTGTCGTATTAATTAAATAATCTCTCACAATTGTGTGGTTTATTCCTGTGATGCCCATGTTTGTGATATTTATTTTCTAAAACTAACCAATAATACTAACTAAAACACTAACTTTGTAAAATATTTCACAAACCATAGGTGAATTCTATACATATATGTGCATGCATGCTAGTTTTGTGATGGATTGAAATTATTTATTCTATATGTGAAATGAGGAAACATAAATTCCTGTGCTGTGTCACAAAAGTGTGGGAAGATGCTAGAGACGGATGATAAAAGGATCTTTGCTAATGCTCTTCAATCTCTTCATTTAAGTTTGGCCTTAAACAGACTTGAGCTCCTTTCTCCAGGAGCAGTCTGTATGTTTACGCCTAACCTTTGGGGGCGCTGGTGAGGTTTTCGCATGGCATCTTGTGATTGAGGTCTCCGGCTACGTTGTGTTCATACAAAAGTTAAACACCTAGTCGTGTAACAGCCCCTACTACGGTAGTGCATGGACATCGTAAGTTCTAATAATGTAACATTTTAACGGTACTACGAGTGAGATAAATGATAGTGCTGATTTGTAATGGTGTGGCTGTTTCTCATATGCAATGGGTACTGAAGATTGCACGTTTAACCATGTGAATGTTTAATCTGCTCGCGATCATTATTGCGGTTTAAGGTTAGTTTGAGATCCTTTAGTAGGTCAGAGACATTGATAGAAAAGACAATCTAGCATGTCTGGCCCGAATGCATTATGCAGTGCATCACGGGTCTAAAGGCATATCGGCGCAAAAGTTGGCCGAATAAGCTAAACCAGTCTGGAGCACAGACGGGCTAGAGCGATCCATCGCTCTCAAGCCCCATACCAGTTTCATTTGTGTACTTGAAAACTGACCTGGGGTGCGTTTCCCAAAAGCATCGTTGCTAACCAGTTAGCAACTAAGTTGGTTGGCAATGGGCAATTGCATTGCAACCAACAGTTGCTTACTTGGTAGCAACGATGCTTTTGGGAAACGCACCCCTGGGCCAAAACTGTAAACCAATACAAACAAAGGTACGGGTTCTGATCATAGGGTTCTGACTAGAAATACATCACTGCGTAGCAACATGAAAGTTGTCTAATGCATTCAGGTAGACAATAGTAGGTCAATTGTTTCTAACATAAGCCATGCATCCCACCAGGAAACTTTCAATTCACCACATAAAAAATTTAACAGCGTTCTAATTATGGTTTTACATTTTATGTAATGATTTGTTTGAAGAAGTCAAGCACGTCATCTACAGTCTCAATGGAGATGTTGGAGGGGGAAGCGAATTCTAAACAAGCGGTGAATGATCAGGTGAAGCTGAATCAGCACCTGACGTCACAAATGGAAGATCTGCAAAAGAGACTTGAGGAAAAGGAGCACAAACTCATACAAGCCCATGAGGTACTAGTGTGTAATAACTAAAAAACACACACATCTTGCCCACACATCTAAAGTGTAAAATGGTGTGTGTGTGTGTGTGTTCTCTGACAGACAATTAGAGCTCTGAAGCTGGACATCCTGGCGCTCCAGAAGCAACTTGCTTTTGCAAACAGGTATGAACCTCATGAGTAGAAACTGGGTGTCATCTAGGCTGGGCACGCCTTTTCACACACACCTGCTTGTTTATCGTCTCCCCACAGTGGTGGGTCGTTCCAAGACAGACTTTTTTGTTTTACAGCATCCAATCAGCAGACATGGAAGCATTCTAAACAGTGAGCTAGAATGCTGTCTGACAAGAGCTGAACCAATCTTTTTAAAGTTCAGCACCTCCAGCAAGCACTACTATAATTTCTCACTGCTGAATGTCAAGACCCTCTGTACGAAACTAAATGTAGAAACGAGGCATTGGTTTAATTTCCAAGCTAGGTGTTATCTCCACAGCAGATGGTGGCATCAGCTCCTGCTTTCTCACTGTTTTGTGTCTTTTGTAGGCTAAAACTGAAATAGATAAAGTTGCTCACGGTCTTACAATTTCAAGTTCTGCATAAGGTCTCTTCAACGACCATTATTGTTAAACTGTTTATCGTGCACTTTGATCAGGAAGTACTTGGATTTACTGGAACAGCGACCCCAGCTATCACACTTTATCCAACTCGACAGTGAAGCCAAGAGCATGGTACACTCTTTTTAGCTGTGTCTTACTCTTTCATTTCTTGCCTTTCTCTGACCATTTAACCTATCCTGACACTTGTAGCCTGCATCTAAGTATTCCTTAATATTTTAAAATGACAGTGACTGACAACTGACAATGAATAAGACATAGTGGACTACTTCATGGGTATGCTATCAACCATTTCCCATATATGTGCTTTCCAGGTGTGCACATCCCCACCCCAACCACCACAGAATTGGCCTTGTGAAATGAATCCCAGTTCCTTAGAAATACCAGGCAGTGACCTCTCAGAGGAGTCAACAGAGGATGAAGATCCAAACAAACCAATCATGGCAGAGAACGTGGCCCTGCTTCAGGGCGCAAGTACAGATCCAATGCAAACTGTGGTATTTTTTTCCCTCTCTCACACTCTGTAAGGGTCTCACTATTCATATTTGTATTGTGTTATTTGCGTTATTGCATTTTTTGTTGCTATTTGAAATAATTTAGGTTATATTCCAAAGACCCTTGTTCATAAAGTTAAGAAGCTCTTGCATTTCTGTGGAGAAAAAGGACTACATTTGTAGTTAATGCCTATACACTGCTGTATAAACCTGGTTACATCACAAAAATAGTGAAAAGATAAGAAATTTGAGTCTTTTAAATAGGACAGTAACAAGGTTCTTTATTCTTCAGAAGTAAATTTCCCTTTACTGAATACAAAGCCAAATTGTTATAATGAGGTAGAAATCATACTCATAAAATCACAGTTATCCTTTGATTTGTTTACTACAGAAATCCTTTGGATTTGTTTGCTAAACCAATCTCAATGCCTTGGCAGTAACATTACTTTCCACCAACAATTTTCTGTTTAGGAGTGTGTTGATCAACCCACCCTCACCCTCTCATGTGACATAGAGCTCACCTCCACCGACACCTCAGGTCACAGGCTCTTATCTCCAGAGTCTTCCCCCCCTCCTCCCCCGTCTCAGCCCTGCACCAGTTATGCTGCCGACAACAGTAAAGTAAGAACCTTGCTGTGATGTCTCTGATGGAGAGTGTGTATTGTCTTTTGTTATTCTGTTGTATTTCTGTGGTAATGTATGGTCTAGAGTAGTCTTCTGTGTGTGTGTGTGTGTGTGTGTGTGTCAGTGTGTGTGTATGTGTTCCTGGAAAAACCAGTCTGTACAGTAAATTTGCCTGTAATCAAATGGACCTTGTCTGTAAGCACAAGCAAAATCATATTTTTATACTGCACATACTAAATGTCATTTAATTAGGAAGTTAATTAAATTTATTATTATTTTTTGTTTGTTAGTGAAATGTGTTTAGATATTACACTAAGATGATGTCTTTCAAATCTGTTACTTCCATTGAATTGTTAGTTAGTGAAGAATCATGGATATGGCAGATGTACATTTGTACCTTTTTCTTTTCCACATTTGTTGGTAGACTAACAAAGATTCATGAGCCGCACTAAGCCTCCTGAACTCTCCCAATAAAACATTAATGTCTCCACAGCTTTTCCTACTGAAGATGATGTCAGTGAAGCTAGAGGACTGTAGACATAAACTGGGACCAAATGGAGTATTTATTGTACAAAGCCTGGGGGATGACGACAGTGATGATGGTGATTGTGGAGATAGCTCAGATTACATCCCTGAAAGTAAGTTGCTGAAGTCAATTTTAGTTTTGTTTTTGAGTTCAAGTTATTTTTTAGTGACAATTTCTCTAATATTAAATATAATCTCTTATATTAATATCTCCAGTATTGAATTCGGGTTAAAACATCTTGCTGCTGAACTGCTGAATGTATTTCAGGTGATGGCTGTGAATCTGACTCTGATGATGGTCCACACAAATTGTCAAAACAAGAGAAACGCCAGATAGAGTCACTCCAAGACGGCGTCTTCCCCTGTGATCGGTGCAGCAGGACGTTTCCTGGATTAAGACACCTTAAACTGCATCAGAGGACGCATAAAAACGCACGGTCCCATGAATGTGCCACGTGTGGGAAGGTCTTTCCTCATCAGTCTACCCTCCGCGTCCACAAGAGGAAGCATACTGGAGATAGGCCTTACACTTGTGCCATTTGTGGAGTGGACTTCACCTATTTGGGCGCCTTGAAAAAACACATTAAGAGTCATGAAGAGACATACTCGTCTGGTCAGCAAGCCGGCACAGCAACTGAGGATTTCCCATACGACGACACATCTGACACACTTTCACGCTATACCAGGGAGAGGCCTTATGGGTGCGGAGCTTGCGGAAAAACATTCTCCCAGCCAGGAGACCTTCACACGCACCAGAGAACGCACGAGGTAAAGGAGAAAAGCCCTGCAAACAACAGCAAGAGACCATACATCTGTGAGTTTTGCGGAAAGAGCTTTAGCCAGTCTCGTGTCCTCGGAACGCATTGGCTCGCATGCCAAAGTAGTGAAGGTGGACGTCCAAAAACGGTTGAGTGCGAGGAGTGCAAGGAGATGTTTTCGAGTAAATCTGCTCTCCTCATCCACGTGTGGCAAACGCACAAATCCCCTTACGTTTGCACATTCTGTAAAAAGAGATTCAGTCAGATGAAAGTCCTTCAAGAACACGAGCGTTGGCACATCTTGGGAAAGCGGCATCAGTGTCCTCACTGTGAGAAGGTGTTCAAAACGACCTCAAAACTGAGGCAGCATGTGCGCACGCACACAGGAGAGAGGCCTTATTTATGTCCAGAGTGTCCAAAGGCCTTTGCCAAGTCCTGCGGACTTAAAGCCCACTCCAGGGCGCACACGGAGGAACGGCTACATGGTTGTGCAACATGTGGAAAAGCATTCAAGGATCGGAATTCTCTCCAGAGGCACGAGATAATTCACACAGGTGATAGGCCTTTCCTCTGCCACCTGTGTGGCAAGATGTTTGCCGACTGCAGCACGCTCCGCCGGCACCAGCGGGTGCACAACCCCAGTGACCGACCGCATGCGTGTCTGCACTGCGACCGCCGGTTCCAGGTAAAGGCCAGCCTCAAGCGTCACATGCATCGGCACACGCAAGAACGGCCGCACCTGTGCAACGTCTGTGGCAAGACGTTCTCTGTCAAGGAGACTCTCCAGACACACCAGAGGATCCACACTGGGGAGAAACCCTTCAAGTGTGAGGTGTGTGGCCATGCCTTCGCTCACCGGATGGGCCTGAAGACACACCGCATGAAAGGGCATCAGAATAACAAGTGCTCTTCTGCAAATACAGGTAGCAGCAGTAAGCGGCTTCAACAATGTTCTGCTGTGTTGCAATAACACAAAGAAACACACAAATCAGTGTTTGTCATTGTAACTGGTGAAATAAATAGTGCAGCAAACTGTTTGTGACACTGTTGAAACCAGAGAGAAGCCCTTTTCATGCCCAGAGCGTTCCAAGAATTTCACAAGCCAAGGAGA
>JAGFZM010001720.1:258565-272476 GCA_017657215.1 Limnothrissa miodon | reverse complement strand
ACTAGGTTGCATTTTGTCCAAAAACATGTGAGGGTCCACACCAAGGAAAAGCCCTACAGTTGCTCCTTTTGCGGGAAGCTCTTTGGTTACCAGGAATCACTCTACGTTCACCAGAAAAGGGGCTGCAAAGGGGCTGCTTTACTTGACATGACATGACTTGACGTGTGATGTCAGCTATACTTTCTTATGTATATGTATTAGTGCTGTTAATCAATTAAAATCACAGGGATTAATCATGATTAAATGCCCTTCATTTTTAATCTGTATTAATCATATTTAATTTTGCATTAGCAAACAGACTCAAGAAAAATGTCCCACAGCATAAGAACTCCTAACAACTGTATCCAGGGGAACTGGCATAAAATGCATAAATGTAAAATTACTTTTGTTATTACAGTAATGCAAAAGGGAGGACTAACTCCTATTTTGTTTATCAGTGTGCTGACACTTTTTTAACAATAGCTCCTGTGTGTGAAAAAAGATTCGTTTTCTGGGTTTTTTTTCTACATGTCTGTTGCAATAAATGTTTTGTGTTTTAAAAACAAGGCACGGGCCTTGACTACCTCAGCATGCACAAAATAAGTTAAGTCTCTTTTAATGTCAATTTCTCTACATATACAGGACATACAGAGGAATGGAAATTACGTGATGCTCGTGGTCAGGAGAACCAGAGGCCACTGCATATGCACACACCGCCTGCTTATGGCATTCACTCAATCACACACCCATTCATACACACTCAAACACCAGTGGAGGCCATGCAACCTTCCAGTTACCAAACAGTTCCTCTACCACTGCGCCACCATGAGTAAATGAATATCAGCCAAATCAACTAGTATGCAACTAAATGACTAAATTTCTTTTTTGTAGATTAAAATCATCCAGAAACTTCACATGTATCCCCCATGTTGTCCTTCCATGTACAACAGGTAGGCCTGTGGTGTGTTTTTAAATGGCTTCAGTAGCCTAAGCCATGATCTGATCCAATTCTTGATCTGATTCGATGTTGATTTATTTACAGTTTTCTTTCTGTCAATACTAGTTTCGATACTAGCTTGATTATTTAAGTGGAGAGTATCCCTTTGTTGGGCTGCACAATATTATCTGTGGACAGTTTGCCAATTAGTGGTTATTTTATAACTGATCTAATCCAATAATCATTATTATTCTCATGGCCATGTGCAGGTTATGACTGTTTCAGTTAGGCCACACTCAACTCCCTTACACATGACATGACATGTTTTAGACAATTGTAGTCTTGCTGTTCCTGCCTTTTAAAGATAAGGTGTAAAATTATGTTCTTCATTGGTAAGGAATATAAAGGAAGTAGTTTTCAGGTTGTATTCACATGGGGAGCTGTAGGACTTGTGGGCAGTGTCATGTTAGTCATGATGAACTATACTTAGATGCTGAATGGTCGTTCCCAATAAAACTAGCCTTCATCTTATAGTCTTCATTTAATTACTTGAGTCATTACATACAAAATTGTTGAATTAGTTATCAAATGTCAAATATTAGTGATCTGTCAAGCAAAATGTATACCTTTTTTGTCATTTTATTCCCCTGGAAATGTCTCCTAAATTGAACTGTGTCTCAACATGAGCTTTCACTCATGAGGAGGTATTTGATGTATCACTGTAGTTGTAATCAGTGCTAAGCCACTTGTTCACAGTCGCTCATGAAACCTCAGTTAGCAAGTATGGGGTTTCCCAAAAGCATAATTGCTTATTTTAGGCTATACTTCACTACTGTTTCTAGACTATGCTGCTACTTACAATGTTTATAACTAGCCTACCTTAGTCTGAAGCGTCGGTATGATGCAGATGTTTTCCAAAAGATAGATTAACATCGATCAAACTAAAATTCAATTAATGAAAAATATGTGTAAAATATTTAGAATACAGGTCGATTTTTTTATTTTAGATTATTTTTTTGATTAGGCTACTTCTTAAAAAAAAAAAAAAAAAAAAAACATGAAAAATAGATAACTCAACATTAGCCTAATTTGATGAGTTGAAATACAACTATGATGACTTATATTATACCCTAGTCGTCTTGGGCCATTTTTCCTGAAACCCTCAGCCCAAATTTGTTTACACTTTTATTATGAAAGAAGAATGGCGGCCATGTTAGGATTTTTTTGTATCCTACTGTCGCTGGCTTCACGGTACGCAGTTCCAATACCAAATTTTATAGTCAAGACGCTTTGATAACAGTTTCTGACTTTAATCGTTTTACAAAGCTGTCAGACAGTGAAGGTAATATTAGTTGTAAGTAGTCTATAGAAGTAAGAAATTGTGATTTTAGGAGAGAAAGCGAAGCCGTCATCAATCTAGAATGAAACTCAAAAATTCCGTCTCGAGAAGCACAACCCTAAGGCATGGCCATCAAAGAAGAAATCCAATTTCTTTTTTACCTTTGTCCTCGTCCATTAAAAACCAAGTAAGTCTTGATGATCGCCGTCATTCTGCCTCAGATCTGAAATTATGGGCCAGCTAGATCTAATGTGTGCTGTTATCCAGTGCCAAAAGAACATAGCTTGTTTTTTAAAGTCTTATCTAGTCTACATGATTAACTAAGATAATTTACTCATATTCAGTTCTCATTCTGTGAATGTGCTTTTTTTTTAACCCACTGTAGTTTTATAGACCACGAGATGGTTCGAAACAGCAGGCCTGGCAACTTAAAACATCAAGTAATCTTCTCAGAAAACAACCTGGCCAGCTTCTGAAATTACAAGTGGAGAAACTTCAGAAAAGCTTGAACGAGAAAGATGCAGAGGTCACAGACACATATGAGGTGGCATATTAGCGACACGTTTGCCTTTTATTGTGTTACTGGTCACATGAATGCAGTTATTATAATTATATAATATTTGCAAAAAAATCTATTTGTGTTCAGAAATATATAAAAGGAAGGTGTCAAACCATACAAGAACCCACACAAAATAAATAAATACAAAAGATCTGAAATGTAACCATTTTTCATGAAATGTAATACTCTGTATCACGCTTATCTATTTGTAGAGTTTCCAGCAGATGATTCAAGACCTTAAGCAGACCTTGAAAGTTATGAAGGAAGAGCTTAGTCAACAGACGGAGTAAGAACAAAATGTATTTTTACAGACATGTAATAAAAACAAAATAATGTTAAGCAAAGCAGAATGGTAAGGTAAAGGTTGCCGGGTGTAGGGGTTGCACACCTAACAAACTGTAGTAAGAAGCGAAATAAACTGCAGGTCCAGCAAAGATGCAAGTGTGTTTCCCTTACGGGCACAAATATCATAGTATTTTAAGAGTTTGCTGGATATTGTGGTATTGGTTTTATTTTTATTTTTAATATCTCATTCATGAGCACCCTTTTACTCTTAATTTCTTGCCTTGCACAGAAACCTCCAGGTTGCAAATGAAAGTAGACCTGCCTGTCTATTCCAGACTCACAATCAAGGGGCTGCAGCATCTTCTCTGCATTCCTGTCTGCGTTCTCCTGACCATGAGGTACATTGAGCTCAACGTGATGCTGAAGCACACCCTCCTTAGTGTTTGAATAAGTCTGTAAGAGTTACAGAAGGATTTCTCTTCAAAAAATACATCTCTCAAATGCAAATGACTCAGTATTTATAGTCAGAGCACACAAGCTCTGGAAAAACAGCCACTACTGCTGCATTCAGATCTAGTTATCAATTGAAAAGATACACCATGTTGCACACTGGAGAAAAAAACGTACAAATGCATGGTTTGCGACAAGCGCTTTTGCTCGCAGGCTTGCTTAAAACGGGACAGTCTCATTCACTCCAAAGAACTACTTTTCAAGTGTCAAATATGTAACAAAGGATTCACTAGGTTGCATCTTGTCCAAAAACATGTGAGGGTCCACACCAAGGAAAAGCCCTACTGTTGCTCCTTTTGTGGAAAGCTCTTTGGTTACCAGGAATCACTCTACGTTCACCAGAAATGGTGTCATTTTCCAACTGGATGTTAAAGCGATAATTAGGCCTCATGTTGTGTGTGAGCCTGTTGTATGAGTGAAAGATTTTTGCACAACATTGACCAAATAGCGAAGTAGCTCATGTTAATTCACTTTAGCTCACACAATATTATTTAGTTAGCATTAGCTGCTGGTTTCCTATTTGGTTTATCGTATTCCACATTCTCCTTATTGACAGCAGTCCTGCTTTAAAGTGATATTCACCAGCATTTCAACCTAAAGCCACATAAACACTTTTGACTTTGGTATTGACTTTTCTGGAGCCAAAGCCTTTTAGTGAATCTACCAAGTAATTAGATTTCAGTACAACAGATGTGATGAAATCATTGCAACCATGATTTAGTGATCATGTTTTCAGTAGCAGTAGGTTGTCTACTTCCAACCAGAGCCCTGTTATACAGACTGTCTGTTAGGGCTGTCAGTGTTTACAAAATAGCAAGCCTAATTCAGTGCACATTAGCATTAATAATGTTTTGCATTTTGACAGTAGGCTGATAAACAATGGGATTACATAACATTGTTCAGAGAGTCAGTAAATCGGCCGTATATCTCTATGTGTAGATTCAGTCCAGTGCATTGTACCATAATGGAATATTCTTTATTCAGGAAGAACAAAGTTCTGGTTGTGGGGTGGATGAAGACTCTAGTGGCAACAATAGCTTCGATGATGATCCTCAAATAGCCTTGGATTACTTGTTACAAGATGAAAGCAACGGTGATGAAAACCCTGAAAGTAAGTGGGAGTTTCATTTTATTTCAGACAACAGGGAGTTTTCACCTACAGTATTTTTTGAATGTTTCTGATAATATCTGTGACATGGTCTCATACTTTTTTTTTTTTTAGGATATAGCATTTCAGAAATATATCATTCTAAAACCAAACATTGCAACATAGAGTGTCAGAAACAAATGGATAAACATGTATATATTTATGTATTTATTTGTTTATGTTTCTTTTTACAGATTGGGCCTCACAGCCTACCCATCATGCCTCTACCACTCATTTGTCCTCTGGCGGCAAAGTCAGGGAACTTTATTCTTGCACCTTGTGTAAGGAGAGGTTTACCAAAGAGTACTATGTGAAATTGCACAGGTTAATCCACGATAAAGAGGCCACAGTTGATCAGTGTCTCTCAGAGCCCATGAAGTATATAAGAGTGATATGGCCGTCATGAGCGTGACAAGAAATTGTACAAATGCACCTGGTGTGACAACAGTTTCACAAGTTCTACTTTTATTCTGTGCCCATCAAGGAGTGCATCTTGGCCTTTTGTTTGCTCTTGGTACCAGGCGAGCTTCATCTATCCCACAAGCACCAGAAATTGCACTGCAAGAGTAGACCGACCCAGGGCCTGTCACCTAATGTAGCGAAACCATATCTCTGTGACTTTTGTGGCAAGGCATTCAGACCTATAGTAGTTATCAATTGAAAAGACACACTATGTTGCACCCTGGAGAAAAAACTTACAAATGCATGGTTTGCGACAAGTGCTTTCGCTCGCAGGCTTGCTTAAAATGGGACAGTCTCATTCACTCCAAAGAACTACTTTTCAAGTGTCAAATATGTAACAAAGGATTCACTAGGTTGCATCTTGTCCAAAAACATGTGAGGGTCCACACCAAGGAAAAGCCCTACTGTTGCTCCTTTTGTGGAAAGCTCTTTGGTTACCAGGAATCACTCTACGTTCACCAGAAATGGTGTCATTTTCCAACTGGATGTTAAAGCGATAATTAGGCCTCATGTTGTGTGTGAGCCTGTTGTATGAGTGAAAGATTTTTGCACAACATTGACCAAATAGCAAAGTAGCTCATGTTAATTCACTTTAGCTCACACAATATCATTTAGTTAGCATTAGCTGTTGGTTCCCTATTTGGTTTATCGTATCGTATTCCACATTCTCCTTATTCATCATCTTTATTTGTAGACTCAAGGTCCATAGACAAACACCTTATAAAAACAAAACTAGACAGTACAACACAACACTTATAGAAGACAGTCATACCAATGCTTCCATAGAAGAGACTGGTAGCGCAGAGCACTGACTTTCGGATTTGACAATGTTGTTATCAGGCTGTTGGGTGAGCTATCCACACGACACATAAACTCTCTCTTTTTTTGGATTGTAGTTTACAGAATATTGTTTCCCATAATCTGTGAAGGTGTTCAGCAACTGCTGAAGGCCTGCACTGCTTGGGGAAATGATCAGATCATCAGCATACATAAAGTGATTGACTACTCTGTTGCCAATGGTACAGCCAGTCCTACAATTATTTAAATTACTTGATAATTCATCCATATACAGATTGAATAGGGCCGGTGAGAGAAGCCCACCCTGACGCACCCCGTTTTCACCTCAAAAGAGACAGCAGGCCTGCTTTAAAGTGATATTCTCCAGCATTTCAACCTAAAGCCACATAAACACTTTTGACTTTGGTATAGACTTTTCTGAGCCAAAGCCTTTCAGTGAATCCACCAAGTAATCAGATTTCAGTACTACAGATGTGATGATATCATGGCAACCATGTTTAGTGATTTTTTATATATGTATATAATATATAATACATTTAAAATAATACAGTGTTTCTCAAAATAAAATCCAGGCCTTTTTCCACATTCCTTTTGGTTTGTTTCTGTCATAATTTCTGGCAAAGAGTAGGCCTATAACAGGGCCAACCCGTGGCTCGCTGCTTGGTTTCATGCCACTCTTGCATTTCATAATATCAACGTTTTTGTTTGTGTGCGTGTGCGCTTTACAAATGTGCATGTGTGTGAGATTAATTTCCCGCCAGGTTTTCTGGTGGGGGGGGGCAAGATCATTCATGTAAACAACTTGTCAAGTTCGCTCGTGATTTTTGGCTTGCGATTTTGTAGTTGATAAACGTAATGCTTCGAACAGTTGTCATCCATGTATTTTATTTAGAAAATATAAAGAAAGGATGTTATTTGTTGCAAGCAGGTCGCTTAATAAAACGAGTAGAATGATGACCTGTCAAAAAAACGGAACTGTGGACTGGCAGGGAACTGTACTAAACTAGCCATGTCATGAATTTTGTCTACCCCACTCGACGCTGATCAGTTGCACAAGGTGGATGTTTCTTTGAGGGAAAGTTATCTCCACTACATGGTGAGTTATAGAATGCAACGAAAACTATCTAGGCCCATCACTGAGCCATTGTTAAAGTGTTCGTTGACGAGAATGCGGCCTGACAAAACTTAATTATTTAGGATAGTCTGTAAAAATTGAATACTGCAGTGTTTTTATGCATTAGCGCTGCACTGTAGTTGTCACCAACCTTTCAAAAATAAAGGCTCTGTTGAAATGCAGTACTTTAAGAATGATGAATGATGTTCACAAATATAAATGTATAATATAGTAAATTAGTAACGTTAGGCTAGTGATTAACAGCGCAGGAAAGGGTTCTGATTCTGACCGAGGTTTAAAACAGTCTGTTTCTTGTTGTTCACCCTTTATGCTGTGAAAGATGGATATAGCCTAGTAATTGCGGATTGATGGATGGTTATTGAATTTTTTTTAGGCCATATACAAATGATGCCTACTGCTTCGGCAGTAGCGCGCTGCGGCGCGTCTCATCTTCAATCAGCCGAAGAGGACGCATGTCACCCCTCTGCTAATCGAGCGCCACTGGTTGCCTCTGGCGGCTCGCATCAAATTCAAATCACTGATGCTGACTTACAAAGTGCTTAGAGGATCTGCCCCTTTTTATCTAAGCGCTCTCATAAAAGCTCAGGCTACCCCGACAACTCCGGTCCTCCAATGACTGTCGACTGGCAGTCCCGGCACCTCGCCCAAGGCAATCCAGACTCTTCTCATGTGTCGTCCCACGCTGGTGGAATGACCTACCAAAAACAATCAGAACAGGGCCATCTCTGGAGGCCTTCAAAAAGCTCTTAAAGACCCAGCTATTCAGAGAACATTTTCTATCCTAGCACTAAAATGAACTGAAGCACTATCCCCTAGCACTATGCTCCTTAAGGTTTCTGCTATGTAGCTGGATTGTTATCCTCGTTTTGTAAGTCGCTTTGGATAAAAGCGTCTGCTAAATGCATAAATGTAAATGTAAATGTAAATGCTTCCTTGTTTTAGACAAGGACATAGTGTAGACTTTTAGACAAGGACATGGACATGAACAAGATACTGAGCCCTAAATTGCTTCTGGTGGTAGGTTTGTATGGCAGTTATATATAAATGCAGTCAAAGCTTACCAAGCTTGCAATAGAAGACATTTGGGAAAGCATGCGCAAGCATACTCAACTCAAGCACAATTTAATCTGATCATGTTTTTCATGTTTTTACCTTTGCTTTCATTCTCATCTCTGACTCAACTCTAAACGACCTATCTCTCTGTGTGTGTTTAAGCAGCTACTCTTACCAAGATGTTATCAGTGATGGTGACAGACTGCAGACACAAGCTGGGAGAAGAGGGAGTCTTTATTGTACACAAGGAGTGCAATAATAAAGTTTTCCAAGCGGGCAAGGATGATGTCCCAACTGGTAAGTCATTCAATAAATGTTATTTATATTATATAATAAATTTAGATATTTGAAAAGAAATTTTGAGGGTTTGAGGGAAATGCCCTTTTTTTCCATAATACTATGACAACAAAGCAGTATTGCATATAGCAGTTAAAAATAGTTATTTACATATCATAGCTACTGTTTAATGATATAAAATATTAACTATTAGCCTAGTAGTGGTATTATTATCAGTAGTAGTTGTAGCAGTAGGCCTATACTGTTTAGCATTATTTATTTGTGTATTTTTTTTTGTATTATTTTGCTAGGTGACAGTTGTGAGTCCTTCTCTGATTATGAAAAGCTTTCAATTACACAAGACAAAGGGGAAAATGTAAGCCAGAAAATTTGTGTTGCAAGGTCAGAGGCTCAGACAAGACCCATTGACTCTGCAAAGCAAGGTTTCAGAAAGAAGAAGACTATGACAAAACGACATGAGTGCATCGACTGTGGGAAGAGTTTAAGGTGTGCGGCAAGCCTGTGCAACCACTATAGAATCCACACTGGGAAGAAACCTTATGGCTGTGCACTGTGTGAGGAGACATTTGCTCTACCCAGCAACCTCCAGGTGCACCTACGGCAACATTCCAACATTAACTCTAAAGTTAACTCACAAACGGCTAAAATAACGCAAAACCAGTGCAAGTCCTCTGTGAGCGTGCACTTGTGTGCTGAGTGTGGTAAGACATTCTCGTCATTGTCGAACCTAAGCATGCATCAACAACTTCACAGGGGAGAGAGGTGTTTCGCTTGCTCACTCTGCGAGAGAACATTTCTCCAGTTAGGTAACCTGAAAGCGCACCTTATGTGGCACACACAAGAAAAGCCACATCAGTGTCCCCATTGTCCAATGTCCTTTATAACAGCGTCAAAGCTCAGAGCACACACCAGAGTTCATACAGGGGAAAAGCCCTTTGCTTGCAACTACTGTTCAAAAGCTTTTTCTACCTCAAGCTCCCTCAAGTACCATATATCCATTCACACTGGGGAAATGCCTTACGGGTGTTCCATGTGCGAGAAGCGCTTCCGAGCCTACCCAAACTTAAAAATTCACGAGAGGTCCCATACAGGAGAAAAGCTATACCTGTGTCACACCTGCGGGCTAAGGTTCAGGACGTCAACGCAGCTTAAAGAACACCAGCAGACACACACAGGTGAGCGGCCTCATCTGTGCTCAGAGTGCGGACGGGCTTTCGCTCGACCACTGACGCTCAGGAGACACCAACGCTGTCACCTTGGAGAGCGCCCCCACCTGTGCTCCATCTGCGGAAAGACATACACCCGCACTGAGACTCTCAGGGTGCATGAGAAGCTCCACACTGGGTAGAGACACTGTGGTTGTCACATCTGCAGGGAGAGATTTGGCACTGTACGAGAGTTAGCTCCTACGTGACCATTAGAAAAAGGAAAATGTTGGGGTGTCATTGCATGGTTGCATTTTAGCAAGACAATGTGTTTTATCTTGGCATGTACACAAGCAGTCATTTTGTATTTCATAAAGAGATGCTTTCCCTATACCTGATTATCATTTCATTCCAGCAATAAAAATATATTTTACTGAAGAATTTTCTGAATAGTTACAATATGTCAATTTAAATATGCACATGTGTAAAAAGGCAATTACACACAAAGACACATCTGCACAATCTATTCATCTTGGACTCAATGTACATAAAAGTCATATCCTTTCATATCTCACAATGGCAAATACAAAGGCAATGATAAAGAGAAGAGTGTCACAAATAATTTGGGTTCATGATGATTATGTTACGTTTTCAGGATTTTTTTTTTTTTTTTTTTTTTTTTACAATAGGCCAGTAATTGCATTGTGACGGTAGACTGACTACCTGTCCCATTTTATGTTATACTAGGCCTACAGCAAGGTCTCCACATATTCCCAAAAAAATTGCAAGATAAAAGTAGGCGTACTGATACAAGACATCTTAGGAGCCTACCTATTTGAAAACCATTTTAGAAAGGTTATGAATAGGTTTGGACATGTACAAGAAAGTCCTAAAGAAAAATAAGCCAGTGGCTAAACCATGTAGTCAACAGAGAGCAAGGGTGACATGGCAGTATTTGACCAGGTAAACTTAGCTGGATTATTCTGAACTGACTTCAGATAGAACAGACTTGTTTAGGGAGGAGAAAAGTGCATTGCCATACATGATGAAATGAAAGCATAAGCATTTCCATATCCAGTGTTGGGAAAGTTATTTTGAAAATGTAATGTGTTACAGTTACAAGTTACCCTAGCTAAAATGTAATAGTAGTGTAGCTATTTAAATTACTTTAACAAAGTAGTGAAAATAATTACATTTGATTGCTTTTAGATTACTTTTCCACATTTTGAATGAATTGTCAACTTCCAAAAATGTCAAGATTTTAAATCCTTCTGGGGTTTACCTTACACTATTACTCAACACTGACTGCTGTCAAAATCATTTAAAACTCCTTAGACTTTAATACCTAAACACCTCCTTAATCACGCAATTTTGCTGTTTTTTTTTAATGGCTATGCTCGCTAAATCAAATATTTGACATTCAATATTTGGTGATTATTTGGCCTATTTTGTGTGGGATTGATAGTGCATATCTCTGCCTGTTCGGCACAGCTAATTTTTACTTCCTGTAATAAGGCCTGAACTGTTTCTATCTGGTATTGCATGTCATCCCTGCAACTGCAGACTGCTCGTAGGCTGTAGACACAAAAGCAAGTGGATGGAGCTGCCAATTCAAACATGATGACAATTTTTTTTCCTGCAGATGATATTCAGATGTAACTCAAAATGTAATCCTGTATGTTTTCTTAAAGTAACTGTAATTTAATTATACTGTTTTTCAAAGTAATGCAACTAATTACTGTTACTGTTATTTTGTAATTAAATTACGTAATTTTGTTACATGTAATTCGTTACTCCCCAACACTGTCCATATACAGACATCGAAATAAGCAGCTATGGGATTGAAAGCTTGTTTAGACTACTTGTACTTCCACTCCCAACCAACTGAGGCACTGATGGGATTCACGATTAGTACTTCGTCAGAGACGAAGACAGACCTGTTATGTCGTGCCTGTTAACATGCTGAATTCAAACACAAAACCATTTTAAAAAGTCGGTTATTTTTTGAGTACTTGTTAGACTACAATTGCTATGCGTTTTTCAGAGTTTTCAAACACACAAAAATGTAAACACAAATGCACTTCATCGAGAAATGTACAGTAAATTAAAGAAATGCAAGTGCGATTCATACGAGAAACTAACGTCAACGATTAAATTAGACGAGGACGGACCATGGATGCAGTAAGTGTTGTTGAAAGTTCTCCTTCGTGGAGCTTGGACTGTCACTATCTTATTATCTTATAAACTCTAGCCATCTCTACGGGTTTCAATTTAGTAAACTAACGTTAGCTGACTGTGTCTAGAGTCTAGGCAATTGAAGCTGATTCATAACAATATGTTGCATTTATTTGAAGTGTGATGGACCTGATTTGACATTACAAGACTGGCTTAAGCTAAGGGAGAACGAAGCAAAGTTTGTCAACGCCCTGAGGGAGCATATCGAGTCCACCCAGCGTTTGAAGCTTCAAGTCAAACTCCTCCAGAAAAGGCTGGATGAGAAAGATCAGAAACTTAAAGAGGCTAATGAGGTATGTCAACTTAAGAGGTTACCAGATAGGTGTGCTACAGATAATAGCTAACGATACATTATGTATTTGGGCCTTTTTTTAAGTTGATGTTGGCCTAATTTCAGTAATGTAGCTGGAAGCTGCACCTCTGTTATATTTAAGTTTGCATTTTCTGCGTATGAAGTTTAATTGTTTCCATACTTTTTAGACTATCCTTGCTCTGAGAGGTGATGTCCAAACACTGCAGGAGCAGTCGTGTAAAAGGTATGATGTATGGTTGCCCTGAAGGACAAACCACATTTACAAATCAATAATCACAAAAACTAATTGAGAAACACAAACAAATTCAGAAACCACAAAAAAGTGAGAAGCACAAAAACAAATTAAGAATCTCCAAAACTAAATTGAGAAACACAAAACAAAAGAAGAATCACAATTTGAGACAATCACAAACAAATTGAGAAGCACAATTAGGTCTACATTAAGAAACCAGAAAGGGTAGGTACCAGTCAGCAACAGGAGACGTCACTGATTGGACCTGTGGCTTTGGACTTGGCAGCAAGTCCAAACTAGGGCATAGCAACGCACCCATAGCAATGGGTATTTTTAGTATTTTTAACAGTTAGCTCGTGTTACTGTTGTCCATTTATCTGATATTATACAGTTAATGTTGTGAAGCTACAATACCGTTCGTGAAGTTACCAGTAAAACCAAATAACAGTTAAGACGGTTAACAACAGTGTGTTGGTTCAATTTGAATCGTGATTTGTCTACGTGAAGCTATTGAAATAAAGCCAAGGTTATCACAATATTTTGATTACACTTGAGCATATCTATTATCACCTTGTAGGCCCATGTCCTGAATCAAAATATTCTCAAATAGACAGCTACGTTTATATAAGCCGAAACACTAAATGAATACATTATTTTATCGATTCCCTCGCGGACTACTAGAGGTCGCAGGCGGACCACAGTTTGAGAAACACTTAACTAGACGAGCCCGTTCGTGATGTCTCCTGTTGCTGACTGATACCTACCCTTTCCGGTTTCTTAATGTAATTGTGTTTCTCATTTTGTTTTTGTGATTCTTCTTTTGTTTTTGTGTTTCTCAATTTTGTTTTTGTGATTCTTATTTTGTTTTAGTGTTTCTCAATTTCGTTTTTGTGATTCTTAATTCGTTTTTGTGTTTCTCAATTTTTTTTGTTTCTGAATTTGTTGGTGTTTCTCAATTTGTTGTTGTGTTTAGCAATTTGTTAATGTGGTTTGCACTTCAGGGCCACCATAATGATGGTTTGATGTGCTATAATTATTATTAGTTTCATAATACCTGTTCCTCATACGATGTTTGCCATCTTGTTAAGGGAAAAAAAAATAATCCTTCATTCTTCTCATCTTTGTCCAACACAGCAACTCCCTGGATGTACAAGAAAAGGCCACAAGAAGTAGAGATGACCTACAGGTATATTCCTCTAACAGTATGGTTTTTATTTCAACTGTGAAAATTCTGGCTACAATGTTTACACCTTTTTTTAGGGTCACACAAGCCCCCCTTGTACGTCTAAGACATCAGACCCAAGTACCTCAGATCCTAGTTCGACAACGGGCCCTGAATCATTGGGCAACACCATCAAAGAGACTACACCAGGGGTGCTAAGTGTAGGGGCGGACATCTGTAGAGAGAGTACGACAGTAGACTTTCAAGATGAAGGTGAAGATGATGAAGACACCCTCAATAATGATGGAGATAGTGACTTCATC
>JAGFZM010001720.1:240053-258555 GCA_017657215.1 Limnothrissa miodon | reverse complement strand
AAGATGATGAAGACACCCTCAATAATGATGGAGATAGTGACTTCATCTCTAAAGGTATATTTTCAATCAAAGAATCAGGTTAAATATATGTTAATGCACTGTAACTTATTTATTTTGTGGATGTAATTGCAAGAGAATACATTATTCCTCATCACAAATTGCAGGCAAGAGTGATTATTTTAGTAATAATTCTCTGTTGTAGATGATGACAGCAAATGTTCAGATGATGAGAATATCCCCTCACCCTCAAAGAAACGTCAGTGGGCCAAAAGGGCCATGGACAAGAAACCGCGCCATACCTGTGGTGTGTGTCAGCAGGGATTTTGGAAACTGTCAGCTCTGAAAGCTCACCAGAAGAGTCACACTGACAGAAAGTCCTCTCCTGCAGTACGCAGGAGTTCAAGGAAGCACCAGTCCCTGCTGGAGGAAACTGATGCAGCTGGAAAAACGACAGAAAGGAAACCGTACAAGTGTACTGAGTGTGGGAAGGGATTCCTCAGACCCAGTAAACTCGCGATGCACCATAGGATCCACATCGGGGAGAAGCCGTACGCTTGCCCACTCTGCGAGAAGACGTTCATACAGAAATGTTCTTTGGTGTCCCACATGGTAAGCCATGCCAGTAACAAGACGCCTGTGCCGTGCCAATTCTGCCAGGTGACGTTCACGTCTTCAACGTTACTCAGGCAGCACGTGGCGGACCACAGGGCAGAAAAACGCAACGTTTGCTCGAAATGCGGGGTGACTTTTACCAGCGTGGCCGAGCTGAGAGAACACAAGGTGGCGCACGCACGAGAAATCTCGTACACCTGCCCGCAATGCAACAAGAAATTCCGAAATATAGGAGGGCTGAAGGACCATGTGCGCACGCACACCGGCGAAAAGCCATACCTGTGCCACGTCTGCGGACGCTCGTTCACCTGCGCGCAGCACCTCAAGACGCATCGGCGAACGCACACAGGCGAAAAGCCGTACGGCTGCGACGAGTGTGGCGAGCGTTTCTCCCAGGGTATCACGCTCCGCAGGCACCAGCTACGACACACGGGGGAAAAGCAGCACCTTTGCTCGCTGTGTGGCAAGTCTTTCGCACGAGCTGAGGTGCTCAAGACGCACCAGCGCGTGCACACTGGCGAAAAGCCATTCACCTGCACTGTCTGTGGACAGGCCTTTGCGTACATACAGACCCTTCAGTCGCACAAGATGCGAGTGCATGCTAATAAGGGAGCTCGAACCAGCACATAAACCAGTTTTGCAGTAAAATGCTTTAATTTCTGCATGGACATTGACTGACCTGAAGTCAGCCTTTTTAGTTATTGTCTTAGCAGTGTGGAAGTGAGTGATGGTTCTCAGGATATTATACAGACCACAACTAACAGTTTTTAAAGCAGCACTAAAGACTTTTTAAAACCTTGAAATTATGTTTTCAAAATCATTGGTCCATCAACTCGTAACAAGGTGAACGATACTCGCTGCATTTGCTCAGCAGCCCTCTATCGGCTTTAACGGCACTAAACAAGTTTGCCCAATCGGGTAGCAATCAAGTAAAACTACAGTTGATTTTCCTTATGACAAGCTTCTGTTCAGATCTGTAGAGGGTGCGATTTTCAAAACTGCTTGGTGCTGCTTCAAAATGTTGGTGTTTGTTGTCCTTTTTTAGGGCAGTGTGTACACACCTTAACATTATGGGCGGCTGATTCAGGGTTGAGGAATAATAAAAGGGCCATACTGGGATTGCGATTAGATTGAAGCCTTAGATAGCCGTAGGTTGAAGCCATAGATGTCTGGAGCATTATCAAGTGTCAGTAATACATAGGATACACAGAAACATTCTTATCATATCAATGTATATTAAAGCAGCACCAAGGAGTTTTGAAAATCGCACCCTCCACAGATTGGAACGGAAGCATCCCATAAGGCAAGTCAATTGTAGTTTCCCTTGAACTACAGATCACTACCCGAATGGGCAAACTTGCTTAGTGCTGTTAAAGCCGATAGAGGGCTGCAGAGCAAATGCAGCGAGTTTCGTTCACCAACGAAACGATTTTGAAAATGTAATTGTAAGTCTTTGGTGCCGCTTTAAAATACTGTAGTTGCTGATCAAATGACATTTGACCTAAATGTACTTGTCTGTGCTTTTCCATCATAATAAAATGTAAACTGATTGTTTATAATTTAACATTAAAGGTGTATGTGTATTACATTACATGATACTAGGAAAATATAGTATGTACTTTTTATATTTGGAGGAAAATGGAGCCCTGAATTACCACAAGAATAATGCAAAGTGGAACATGAGTTTTACTTTTTTAATGCCATAATTTACAGGGTTTCTCTGAATTTCTGGAATAACAAGGAATTTCAGTAAATGCATTTCCAGACACTCAGTCAGTCAACACATCAAGCTGCCTATATTCAACAACAACATAAATGCAGTTTTATATATTTTTAACCCTGTTAAATGCCCTTTTCTACTTCACACCCAAACGTTACATTGGAAATTTCTTGGTTGCTTAGGTGGTTATGGCAATTTGGCTTTTCGGTCAGGGAAATTTAAGTTTGGCTTAGTGTAGGAACCTTGACTTAAATATGTGTGAACAGTGTTAGTCAGCAAAATTGGGAAAACCTGTGGACTAGAAATGTCACAGCTCAAGACTATGAACTGAACGTATCATTTATCATTTATTCACATGTTTATTGTGCTGGCTGGTTTCTGCTGGGACTTTACTGATGCACAACACAGTACCCTTCCACTGGTTGGAGGAAGTAAAGTCAGGCTTATTTGTGTATGTGGAATCAAAATGCTAGTTCCCCAAAGTGAAGTACATGAAAAACGTGTCTTTACAATAACACTGTGTGTGCTATATATTTACAGATATTTACATTATATGACTAACTCTACAACTGGCAAAAAAAGGCAAAAAAAATCTTTAGTGGATGTCAAAATGTAGCTTCATTTTGCCACCTTAACACACCCATCTAGTCCAAGCTGGCCACGGCAGTCCACCAGTCTTACAGACACAGAGGGCATCCTAGCTGGGTGTGGAGGCCTGGCTGTGTCACTTCCTCTGACTGTGGATCTTGACTCTGGAGGGCTTAGAGACTAGGAATGGATATAGCAAACACAGAAAAAATCTATTATCAAGTCAGCTCATAAAAGTTGTTACAGGGACTGTATAGAGTTCCAGCAAAACGTGACCACCATTACAGAACATCTAGGATATTGTGACATTTCAGTACATTAACACAAATCTGAAAACTAGACGAAGATTTGGCCTGACAGACTACCTTGTCTTTGGT
This sequence comes from Limnothrissa miodon, assembly GCA_017657215.1. Classification (NCBI taxonomy): domain Eukaryota; kingdom Metazoa; phylum Chordata; class Actinopteri; order Clupeiformes; family Clupeidae; genus Limnothrissa; species Limnothrissa miodon. The sequence goes on along the minus strand of JAGFZM010001720.1, from coordinate 255,258 downwards.
ACCACTGTTGGTTGTGGATTGCTGGGGTGACTTCAACCTTGTTGGCTTTTCATTTTTGTGCTTTCTGCAAGGTCAAAAGCTCAACATTGACAAAGGAATGTAATTTACAGTCATAACAGTAATGTCATATAGAGAAAACTCATGTATTACTCTCAGTGTCAGGAAACACTTCTCTGTTGATGGGGAGAAGAAAGCTGAATAACATAGTAGCGAATCCCCTTGTAGTCCAATGTGACAACTTCAGAGTAAGAAAGACACAACACATACAGTAACAACATTCGAATACAAATGTGTGTGTGAATGCCTCAATCATACCTGCTTTCTACCTCGGTCTCTTCCTGTACTTCTTGGAGCTGCTTCTGTATGCTTTCCCTCTGGTTCTGCAAATTGCTGATGGTCTGTGAGGGATGAAAAACCCTTGTTTCAAAAAATGACTACATAGACATGCATGTAAAAACTTACAGAGCAGCAACACAAGTATCATACAGTATAAATAACAACATTGAACCAGATATACCAGACCATGGATGAGCTGAGGTGTGAAGCTTGCCCTTAAATGCAGGTTTAGAGTGTGTGAGCGTGTGTATGAGTATGACCTTACGATAACCTTTCTGTCCAGCCTATCTACCCACCTCATGGGCTTCTGCGAGTCTGTGCTCCCTCTCCAGCAGGCTCTCCTCTAGCTCCCGCTCCTGCTGTTTCAGAACTTTGTGGAGGTTCTCCTGGACGCTCATCTCCTGGCTCAAGTCCATCAGCCTCTTTTCCAGTTGGAGGACCAACGTCCGCAGGTAGTGATCCCCATCTGGGATTGGTTGGGTGTCCATCTCTTCAGGATCATACTGACAGTACAGGGTATCATACAACAGCAGTCGTTAAGAACACACTACCATCTCAAATAACAAAATGCACTCCACTTCCACAGTTAGTGAACCACACAACTAGAAAGATAAGATACTCCCATCCAGTCCAGTGTCCTTTAAGTGCCTAATCAAACGTGTGTTATATTAAAAAAAAAAAAAACCTAATCAACAGTAAATTCTTTTCTTCAAAAATTGTTAACGTTACAATTGTGGTTGATTCTGCAATCGCTGTGTGACAGGATGTTGCTAGTTTAATAGGCTATATTGGTGTATGTAAAGCTATACTTGCAAAAACACTGCATTTAGATATTCAAGTTGTCTTTGTCTAAGTTGAAAGTAGCGAAGGAAAGAATAAGAAAAAGAAAGCTAGACTAGCCATTTAGCCCATTGGCTAAGTTAAGTTAACGTTAGCACATCATCGCTGCATGTTCACTATGGCAGTGAATGGTAAAAAAAAAAAAAAAAAACTTACTGTATCTGCAGTTTCAGGAGAAAGATCCATGTCTCTTCATTTATTGATAAACTAAATGAATGCCAGAGAAATTAAACGCAGCTCAGATTTATTACCATTCGGAGCATCAAAGAAGGTGTGTAAATAACTAGTCTAGGCAGTAAACCGAATAGCATTATGGGTAATTGTGTCATGGCGGCGCCCTTATGATGACATCTGAGGCTGGTGGTTTTGTACCACTTTGTCTTATTTTTTATGTTATGTTAATCCACGGATCTCATAAAATGGAATAACACAAGCTTACATATTTGCTAAACCTTTGAGGTTAGTTGATCATTTCTGCAGTTAAGACGAGTGAGAATTAGATATTCTGTCACCAGATAACAGTGATCCGCAGAGGTGATTTCAAATTTACCATAAAATGATCTTATGCGGCGCTGTTTGTAGTTTAACGTTAGGTTAAGTAAGTGCATTTTTGCTTTGTAAATCTTGCCATTATGTTGACTTTTTTGATTGCGAAACCGTCGTTATTTTGCATAGGCTACTACATCAACGTTAGCTGACACACCTAAAATCACACACGTTAATCTGTTGAGTACAAACGTTATGTGACCTTAAGGTGGTATTGTTGACAGTGTTTCACATTATTACAGTGAGCATAAACTCATGTTACTGAACGCAGTCTTTTTTTATGTCAACTCCATAGTGATGAAGAGGATAGTTACTTTGCTGAGAAGGGCGACCTCCATTCCATGCCCGGAGGTAGCTCTGGCCCCTTGGCCACATCCAGCCTTCTCACCCGCCTGCACCCCATCACCCCCCTTTACCTGCTATCCGGCTCGCTATCTGGCAGCAAAACAGGTAACTGGATTAACAGCAGGGATAAAAAGCAATGCTGTGACTCCATGCCTCAAGAAATGGCATGCTTTTCAATTATATTATTATAGGGGTATAAAAGTAACACTTTCTCTCTCTCTCTCTGTCTGTTTGTCTATCTGTCTTTATTTCTTTCTATGTCCATTGTCCCAGGGTAAACCACCTGCTGGCAAAAGCAAGAAGTTTAATCCCAAACCAATGAAAATTGAGAAGCAGGAGAAACAGGAGTTGGAGATAAAGCAGCACATGACAGTTTCTGAATTGGCCCAGGCCATGAATAAAGACATTGGTATTGCACGTTTGTAAATTCATTCATCTGTCAAGGAGCAGGTCCTTGACAGTCTAGCCATTTAGGACCAACCTCTGTTGGAAAATGTAGAGTCACTGCTGCACAACATGTGCCATTTTGTACATTTCCAAAGCAGTTGTCTCTTCTAACCATGAACAAGCAGGAACTGTACTCTTGTGTGTTGTCTGTCATGTAGCGTGCCGTCTCTTGCCATTTATAGTTTCTGTGACTGAATGAGTTTTTGACTGAATTACTGTGTTTTTGAATCATTCTCTACCATGGATGGTATGGGTAGTAAGAGCACACACCGACTGATATGTCTACATTTTTTCCTCATTATCCACCCCCTTGCAGACCATGTGTACGATGCCCTCCTGAACACAGAACTGGACATAGAAGAGCTGGAGCCGGATGCGTACCTGGAGGAGAAGTGGATAAAGGAAGTAGTGAAACGTTCCGGAATGAAATACAAACATGCCCGGCTGGCAGAAGTCAAAGTGAGAGAGAACAAAGACGCCCAGAGACAGTAAGAGCCCCCCTCTTACTTTACTTGTCCAATTTGTTGTTACAGACAGACAGATAAAGGTACTTTGTCCAGAAGAAAAAAAAATGTTTATTTCTTTTCTTGGTGCACATTATGTTTTTCAATCTTGTATACATTACTTCCAATTTTTAATTAACTTAAAGTACATGGGGTTGTCAAATTAATACTTGGTGTAAAGCTAATGGTTGCCTAGCATTTTCCCCACGTTGTCTGCAGTGTAGTTAGTCTGGCCAAGTGACTGTTACAATGTTCCAGTTATTCTCTACGGTGGCCGACAGGTGCAAACGACGTGCAACTTATGAAAACACATGCAAATCAACAAAACACGTGCAAATAGACAAAACACCTACAAATAGACTAAACACAAACGACTTAGGAAAACATCTTCATCGTAATTTGACAACACGTGAACATCATTTAGAAAACGCGCTGTATTTCAGAAACACGCTCCGAAACTCAAAACAAACGCAGATTAGAAAACACACCCCAAACTCAAAACACATGCAGATCAGAAAACACGTCCCGAAACTCAAAACAAAACGGAAGTTTCCAGTGGGACACTTAAAAGTGATGAACACCTCTGAACAGATTGTTAAAACTGGTGGTGATATGAGGTGTGATCACAATTAAAATGCCATTAAAATGTTGAAATAAACCCAAATACTTACATTTCAGATCACTCCCGCTAGCTATCTCTGTCACACGTACACCCCTGTTCCTTTTCACCATCTGTTCAGAGGTGTTCATCACTTTTAAGTGTCCCACTGGAAACTTCAGTTTTGTTCGGAATTTCGGGGTGTGTTTTCTGATCTGCATGTGTTTTGAATTTCGGAGCGCGTTTCTGAAATGCAGCGCGTTTTCTAAATGATGTTCACGTGTTGTCAAAAAAAGATGAAGATGTTTTCCTAAGTCGTTTGTGTTTTGTCTATTTGCAGGTGTTTTGTTGATTTGCATGTGTTTTCATAAGTTGCACGTCGTTTGCACCTGTCGGCCACCGTAATTCTCCACTGTTCTCTTTTAAATTCCTGTCTGAAATGGTACTTAAGGTAATTTAACTACAGTTCTATGTTTTGTTGTTTAATTATAAACCTCTTGTGTGTGTGTGTGTGTGTGTCCAGACCGCCTGCTGACCCTGCCACGCTAGTGTCTCGCCCTCCAGTGGTAACCATCATGGGTCACGTGGATCACGGCAAAACCACCCTGCTAGATAGTCTGCGCAAGACCCAGGTGGCAGCCATGGAGGCTGGGGGCATCACACAACATATAGGAGCCTTTCTGGGTAAGAAGAATAGTATCAATAAGAAGAATACTAACAATAACAAAAAATAACTATAGTATCAATAAATATCAATAGTATCAATAAGAATAGTAACAATACTATGTGAGGTTCAATCAATGGAGATGTTGTTGGATATGCTTATTTCTCATGTCGGCAACACACAACAAGCCTTTTTGGGTAAGGACAGCAAATGTAGTGGTTTTTTGAAACTGAAGTAACACTTGCAGCTGCTAGAACTGTTTGTGGAAACCAATTTAGTCTGTCAAAGCAAAGGCATGTGTTTCCAGGTGTTGGGAAGTTCACAGATGTAATGACTGGACTTTGGATTATCTTCCAAATGATTCCTGATCAAATTTCTTCCACATTATTCATGTGTTATAAATGTAATCATCACAGGTAATGATGGCCAATCACGGGACATGTCAGTACTGTGTTGATTGATTGAATTTCCCTCCAGTCCAGTTGCCTTCCGGAGAGAAGATCACGTTCCTGGACACTCCCGGCCATGCAGCGTTTACAGCCATGAGGGCGAGGGGAGCCCTGGTCACTGACATCATCATCCTGGTGGTTGCCGCGGACGATGGCGTCATGAACCAAACCATCGAGTCCATACAGCATGCCAAAAAAGCCAAAGGTGTGTGTGTGTGTGTGTGTGAGACTGACTGTTGTTATACTTCGATTTGTGTATGCAAACATGTAGCTCATGTATTGACTATGTGCGTGTGTTTCTATTGTTATAGAAATGTAACCAATGTTTTCTCCATGCTGAATCTTTTTCATTGCACCCCCATCATGTTTGCAATGGCGGTGTTTTGTTTTCCCCCTCAGTACCCATCATTCTGGCGGTGAACAAGTGCGACAAGCCCCAGGCGGAGCCCAAGCGAGTCAAGGAGCAGCTGCTGGCCCACGACATAGTCTGTGAGGAGTACGGAGGAGACGTCCAGGCCATTCACGTGTCTGCTCTCAAGGTAGGGGGGCTCTTGTGGCTTAGGTGGTAGAGGAGCCGTTCGGTGTGAAGTGTCCTTGAGCAAATTGCTCCTGGTGGCAGGCTGGAGCCTTGCATGGTAATCCCCTCCATTCGTGTGTGACTGTGTGTGGATGGGTGTGTGATTGGGTGAATTCCATTGCAGGCGGCGCGTGTAGACGCAGTGGCCTCTGGCTCTCCTGACCGTGCGCATCGCTGTGGGATAGCTAGAAACGTCATTTCGATTCCTCTATATGTCCAGTATATGTAGAGAAATTGACAATAAAAGAGACTTAACTTAACTTGTCTCTGCCCAAGTTTAGATCACTGGAAAGATCACTATGTGGTTTCTTCTTTCGGTTAATGTCTTCTTTCTTGGGTTGTTGTATTGTTTTTGTGTGTGTGAATGGCCTGTGTTTGTGTGAGGTGGAAAAATGTCAATGTAAAAAAACTATACTTTGTGCTTTGTGTCTAGTGGCTCTAAGAATTCCATGGCTAGTGTAGCATTGAGGGTAAATATCTTGTGGGCACCTGATGGATTAAAGTGTGTGTGTGTTTTAGGGTGATAACCTGATGGAGTTGGCAGAGGCGACGGTGACACTGGCTGAGGTGCTGGAGCTAAAGGCTGACCCTTCGGGTCTGGTGGAAGGCACAGTCATTGAGAGCCGCACTGACAAAGGCAAAGGGTATAGCTCTCCTTATATAGTCATTTTTGATTAGTTCTTTTCTTTGGGCTTTCTTTGTTGTTCTTTTGGGCTTAACATTAACTCCTTATTCTTGTAGTTCTACCCACCATGATTTTGAGTAAACGATCAATCATCACTCAGCGAGCGATGAATAATTTTAATCTTTTTGATTTTGAGTAAATTATTTCTGCTGTGTCTTGGTTCTGCTAGCTCTGTGGTCTCTATTGAATAACTTTGTGTAAACGGTCTGTCGTCATCTCAGACCTGTCACCACGGCAATCATCCAGCGTGGCACCATCCGGCGAGGCTCCATGCTAGTGGCAGGCAAGACCTGGGCCAAGGTGCGCTTCCTTTTCGATGAGAACGGCCGCTCACTGAGTGAGGCGACGCCCAGCATGGCGGTCCAGATCGTGGGCTGGAAGGAGCTTCCCTCAGCAGGGGAGGAGATCCTGGAGGTGGAGTCGGAGGTGAGGGCGAAAGAGTGACTGACTCCTCATCCTGTCTTTCCTTCTCTTCCTCTGCATTTTGCATTTTGTTCTGATTTTGTTCTGCATTTTTCTGATTTTTGTTGAAGCTGAGCCTTTTTATTTTCATTTTAATTTATATTCCCCTTTACACTCTTTTGAGTCTTCCTGCCATTTCTTTCTCTCTTTCTCTCTCTGTCTAGTCTGCCACATTATTCAAACTGTTTATCATGTTTTTTTTTCCTTCTTCTTTATGTTTTCCATCCTCACCTTTCCTTCCCCCCTCCCTCCTCCAGCAACGGGCGCGGGAGGTGGTGGAGTGGCGGGGGTATGCGGAGGAGCAGGCCAAACTGCAGGAGGAGCTGCAGGTCATTGAGGCCAAGCAGCGGGAGCACCAGGAGAGCTACCGGCGCGAGCGCGACAGCCTGGCGCACCTGAGCTGGCGGCAGCGGAAGGCGGCCATGTACCGCGACAACAAGCACCGCATGGCCCAGAGGCCCAGCGAGAGGACGGACAGCACTGAGCTTAGCATGCCACTCATTATTAAAGGTAGGTGTGTGTGTTTGTACACAGATGTCTGTGTGTGTCTGTGTGTGTGTGTGTGTGTGTGTGTGTGTGTGTGTGTGTGTGTCGGTGAATGTGTGCACACATGTGCAGATGGAGTCAGTGCATGCCACTCATTATTAAAGGTAGGTGTGTGTGTCAGTGAGTGAGTGTGTGTGTGTGTGTGTGTGTGTGTGTATGTTTGTCAGTGAGTGTGTGTACACACGTGTAGATGCATTCAGTGCAATCCATGGTTGAGTATTTTTAGTGTGGTTAGGCAGTGGTGCATGTGTAGGCAAAGAGTTGGAAGGACACTCTTGCTGTGTGTGTATATGTGTGTAATATATATATATATATATATATATATATATATATATATATATATATATATATACTGTATATATATATATATATATGTATGTGTTTGTGTGTGTGTGTGTGTGTGTTTATGTTAAAAGCCAACACCAAAAGAAAAGCTTCTCTGAATATTGGAATTTCACAAAGCTGTATAGCTTTCCTCTGTCCTCACCTTTGACTTCCATCTGTCACGCTAGGCGATGTTGATGGGTCTGTGGAGGCCATCTTAAATATCCTGGAGAATTACGACGCCCATCACCAGTGCCAGCTGGACATTGTACACTTTGGAGTGGGTGACATCACAGAGAACGACGTCAACATGGCAGAAACATTTTCAGGTTTGCCACACAAAACCTCTCCGTGGATAGTTCACTTCAGAACACTCTGGATAATGATATAGAAGCAGCTAATGAAACATATTCAAAGATTCTGATTAAACTGATCAATCATTAAAACTGGTATGTGAAGTGTTAATCTTTACCTTGTTAAAATAACCTGTTCAAATCTGTCTAAACATTTATTTGTTTGTGTATGTTTATTTCCCAAGGTGTAATATATGGTTTTAATGTTGGGGTCAATAAGCCTATCCAACAAATGGCTGCTAAGAAGTCTGTCCCTGTGAAGCTGCATAAGATCATCTACAAGCTCATTGATGACCTGAAGGAAGAACTGAGCAGCAAGCTGCCCCCGACCATCCAGGAGAACATCATTGGTAAACCAGCTTTTAAATCAATGGTGGGGTTGAATGAGTCCCATACTCATAGATCATTAACTTGCCTGTTTTAACCGACTGGGGATCCACTGAAACTAGTTAAAAAGTCATACAGCTCTAGCTTAAAACTCATACAGTTGCATATTTTTGTGGAGGTTCTGCTTTTTGTAACAAGCAAGTGGTGATGGTATTGCATAAGAAATTCTCAGTGTTCTATTTGCTGTTGTACTATTCTTGTTCTGGAACTTTGTTTGTGTTGTTTCCTTGTTTCTCAGGGGAAGCATCGGTGCTGGCCGTGTTTTCCGTTACCGTGGGGAAGAAGAAGGTTCCTGTGGCAGGCTGCCGAGTCCAGAAAGGGCACCTTGACAAAAAGCTGAAGTTCAGACTCAGCCGTGGGCGTGACCTACTATGGCAAGGTGAGCTGGAGACACAACGGGTAGTAGTCAAATGTCAAACAAGCCCAAACCAATATCCTCTTTGTCTTAAGTGGGCGTGTTTGTTTACAAAACGATAACCTACTTCCCTAAATAGTACAGGGAGGAACTGTCAGATGTGTTGTGTTCTCTAAAAGTTGACACTGTTAAAAAACGTTAACTGCTGATATCTGACACTGTGTGTCCCTTGCAGGGTCCCTTACGGGCATGAAGCACCACAAAGACGACGTGCAGTCGGTGAAGACGGGCATGGAGTGCGGCCTCTTCCTGGACGACGGGGTCGAGTTCCAGGCTGGGGATGACATCACCTGTTACGAGGAGACAGAAGTCCAGCAAAAGATATCCTGGGATCCAGGATTCTAATAGACAGTATGTAGTATTTCCTTTGTGAAAGGGTGAAAACCTAAACTAAAGACCACTCACCTCTGAGGTTCACGTCAAGGACAACCCTGAAATGAGAACAGAACAGAGGAACCAGATATGGAGCTACCACCACTGCATCAAACATGAAATCAGGAAAAAATAATTAGCCATCCCATATTCATATCAGGAAAGCAAACTGAAATATCAGTGTGTGTGTTTTAGCACTTGGATCATTTATCTGAATGTCAATACAGAGCTTTATTCTGTAAATAATGACTTGTTAAATAATTAAAGTGCTTTATTGTAAAGATGCTGGTTTTGCCTCATTCTGAATCTGAAAATGCAATGGCAGAATCAAACTTGTTTCCATGGGGTGGCCAAAGAAGGGCCAGGGGTATGAGAGGGGTGACCGAGGTGGTGGAGGTTGGGGGTTTAGTTTGGTGCCATGTCAAGGGGTATGGGGTAGTTATTCAATTAGCCTAATAGGGCCTGGACTATTTTCTGGGAAATTGTAAAACCTTTTCCATCAACTCATTCTAAATCTGGTTTTGTTTATCAAGACAGGGGGCCAAAGGATTAGTGTTCGGCAGCTTGGATTTTTCAGCCCTCAAAAAGTAAAGTTTGACCTCCACTGCAGTTGTTGATATTTAAAATGTTAACTGTTCCTATAACAACACACTTATTTCAAGTTAGGAACAGTATTTTTTGCACAGCTTTGTGCTTGGCTGTCGGCTCAACTGACTTACAAATGACTAATATGTGCCAAGTGAACTGGATTGGAAAATTTTTTTGTGGTCAACTGCGCCAACTTCTGTCTCTTGTGCTTGTTGATGCTTAGTAAGGTGTTACTTCCTCTTATCTGACCCTGCACCTCCTGAGCCTGAACACTAGGTGGAGCCACTGACTTAAAGATGGAGGGAACTAATGGTGATCCACATAAGATCACAAGATGATGCCTCTCGATGGACCAAAGGACGATGTCAGAAACCTGCTTCTTTAAATGGCCTGACATATGTCAACCTTTTGACAGCAACACACACTAGTTTTTGACTCTTCTTTCCTTCTGACTCTCCATTGACAAGTCCATTCTCACCTCTTCTGCACTCAGTCTTTTCTCTTGATGTACACAACAGATTGGACAGAGTTGACAAAGCTGGATTGGATTGTGTGTTGAGTTTTAATGAGAAGCAGATGGAGTCGGACAGGGTCAAAAACAAGTTTCAACAGCCGCTGCTCCCTTTAAAAAAACAGTGGATGTCATTGAAGGCATTTTCAGTGTTCTACCAAGTTTTAACCTGTGTCATTTTCATTTCATGTCATGACTCCACAGCAGCATAGAGGTTTGTAAACGTACGAGCCCAGGCCATTGGCCTGTAGCTCTATGACCGTTTCACAGTCATTCATCTGCGAACAATAAACAAAGCATGTGGAGTGTGAAAATTCAGAGAATACTTGTATCATCTACGTCATTTCCAAGACATTAATTTTTATTCCACTTTCCCCAACCCGAATATGACAAATAGGAAATGGAAATATCTATGATATTTTAAGGCTAATGTATGACACAGAATTCTGTTTTATAAAATATATCTCTGTTGAATTTGAAGTTCTATTCCCAACACTGTCTGTTGACCTACAAGTGAGCAACAGAAAATATAAAATAATTTTACATTTATATTCATAATTAAAGCTGATAACTTTTGCTCTGGGGACATAGTTGCTATGATATTGTATCTGACCTTTGGATAGAAGCATTATCCCAAATAAAGATATGATTTAAAAAGGATAATAATCAGCTAGATTAGCCCCAGGGCCTTGTACATCCTGCAATAGGATAGGATATGATCTATAGGATAGGAAATCTGTTTTGCACAACTCCGTGTTTTAAAAATGCGGTCAGACCTGCCACTGAAGAACCAATTATATGGCTTTTACCCAAACACAGGATACAGGAAGCAATCTTTATTAGTGCATAATGGAAAAAGAATGTTTAAGGGAGATTATTTGTTTAGTTAAGTGTAATGCTGACAGGAAAAAAGAATATCTCAGAGGTCTGAGGTCTCTGACTAAAAATGTGATTTGGTCTAAGACATCCTTATTGCAAGGCCCTGGCTTTAAATACATAAACACTGATGAGAACTAACAACAGCATAACAATAAAAACATAGCCTTGGTCAGTTTTTACACTGATTAGTGTAAACATGTTACTAGATTGATGACTAGATTACACTAGATTGATATACGAACATTAAAGGATGTTAGATGTAGGTTACAGACAGTTTGTACTATTCAAGTTTAATGTTCCGAAAAATGCACTGTTCAGTACCAAATATAAAACGAAACATACTATACCAAATGGTTGGGATCATAGAGAAATGCTCTTTGTGTGTGTGTGTGTGTGTGTGTGTGTGTGTGTTTGTTTGCTCTGCAGGCAGGGGCAGGGCCGTCTGCTGCAGGAGGAGCATAAATGGAAAGATGTGCATGCATCCATGTGTGAATCCACTCCATAGGTAGTGACGGTCTCTCTCCAGGTGGTGGTGGTGGTGCAGCGGGTGACGGAGGCGATGCTGGTCCTAGAGGAGGCCCTGCAGATGGAGGAGACGCAGGACGTCTCCTGGGACACAGGAGGTCTCCTGGGCGAGGCTGGACTGCTTCATCAGGGTGATGTCATCGCTGCAGTTGCAGTAGAGGTGGGAGATCACTAGCAGAGAGAGAGAGAGAGAGAGAAACATGAGACATAATATAGTTAATTAATGTAACACGAGTGAAGCTGTTTGTGGATATCCATAGACACGAAGCTGAATTCTTGCATGTAACAATCTCACGACCATGGCCAAGACATGTTCATACATATATATATATATATATATATATATATATATATATATGTGTGTGTGTGTGTGTGTGTGTGTCATATACAGTATATGTTGATATTTATTGTATATATTGAGACTGAGAATTATTGAGAATTCATGACATAGCACCTGGTACCCTGTCTTTAGATCCTGTCTGCAATGTTTCTTAAACTGCACAGGATAAACACAGGATCAGCACTAGATGACACGAGGGAGCCACATCCCCTTGAATGCTTGCTGATGTGCATCAACACCGCTTTCCAAACCTCAGCAGACAGTGTACGGGTCGTCCAGCAGGGGGCTCCAGCTCAGTCTTTTGCTAGCCGCCTCCTCCCTGCCTCCTGTCAGATGGAGCACGTATGAGCTCGGGGACTTGCCCTACACTTTCACACTGACTGACTGTGGTTAGCTGCTAGCTGTTACATAACCATCCCCAAGGCATTCAGGAACCTTAGGTACATATGAACTCCACACAATATCACCTCTGCACATACAATAGATGTATATGGAGAGTTTTTGTTCCAAAAGGCTATAAATCCATTTATGAAAGTATTTAAAATTAATTTTGAAAGTTAATTTTGAATTTTAATCGAATTATTGACCAAACTTAATGATGTTGATCTTATTATCTAAAAATAAGTCAACTAAAAGCAATCCAAACACAGATCCACTGATATATCTGAAAAACAAAATGAAATAAAATTATATCTGAAAAGGCATTAAGATTATAGTGTTCTGGAACCAAACTCTTGATATGGACTTCTCTCCCCATCACGGATGCAGACACACAGACACGTGGAGCTGTGGTTGTGTTGGTAAGGAAATTGTGTAATGTTTATAATCATTTGTTATGCAATGCCTAGTTACAAGCAATACAGCAGATACAGAAGAGTGCAGCTACAGCAACAGCAATCGGAAGAGTTTTGCGTGTGTTATCAGGTGGGAATGTATGATAATGAAAATTATCTTCTTTCTCTCTCTCTTTCTTTTTCTCCTCCTTCCTCTCACAAACTGGCTCCCACAATCAGAGATAATATTGACTTTGTCGGAGCAAGCAGAGGCCTCAGTAGCGGAGGAGCCTGGAGTGTGTCAGCCAGGCAGGAGTTCAGGACAGAGGTGTGTCCTGCTGCTGCTGCTGTCCCTTAAAGGGAGACGTCACCCCGTCTGCAATCACAGCTGGGACGTGTCTGGACAGTTCCCTTGACTTACACGCACAAACACATACACACATGCCCGTACACACACAAACACACACTCACACATTTATGCAGACTCATGCAATAGTCCTACACAGTCTCCCTCTCTCTCTCTCTTTTACACACACACACACACACACACACACATACACACACACACATACACACACACACACACACTCAAGCGTATGTGAGGAAAGGCACATTGAAGTGGTGCTGGACGGCGGCCAGGGTAATATCTGTTCCCCATACTGTGCTGGATCTCTTGAAAGGTGGGGAGCATTGTGGGACAGGCCTTGCCCAGATTGACAGCTGCTATCAGAGGAGCAGATTATGGCCTGTGGTAATGCTTCATGCAAACCAGTGACTGGTGTTGGCTTTTACTATTCCTTACTGAAAGTTAATTCAGTAGTCTGTTCAGAAACAGTTTTTTTTTTTCAGTTCAGAGGTCTGTTTTATACTGAACCAAGTGGTAAATTCCTTATGATGGGAGACCTCATTTATCCTAGAGGCCTTGAAAGTTGTTTTTCATTTGGAAGGGTTAGGTACAGTAGCTCTAGAGTGGGTTTCAGAGACTATAAAATAAAATAAAAAAACACAACTCACTGTCCTTTAACCACATGTTTGTTGCTGCACTGTACAGCTCAGGCAGCTGCAACTCACAACTAGAACGGCCTTGTTCTTCTGCCTTGTGCATGCCAAACAGACTAACAGAGACTAATGTGTGCACTCACACACACAGACGCACACACACATGCAAACTGACACACAGCTAAGCACATACACACACATACACACACACACACACACACACACACACAGAGACATGCAAACTGACACTCAGCTTAGCACAAACACACACACACACACACACACACACAGGCACAGGGCAGGGAGTACAATTGTGTGGAAGGCTGCTCTGAGCAGCAGAAAAGCACACGGTGTCCCTCTGCCTGTGCATAGGCCTGCCTCCGCCTCTGATATCCAGCTCTGAAGGAGGGGAGTGGCAGACGCTGCATCGAATGCACAGCACACACTGAGGGGGGGGAGAGAGAGAGAGAGAGAGAGAGAGAGAGAGAGAGAAAGAGAGGGAGGAAAAGAAATAAAGAGGAGAGAAGGGATTGGTATTCAGACCTTGATGTTTTTTCCTCTGTTTCACTCTCTTTAAGCTTGCTCATATGAGTTACGTGGCCCATAAGTAGATGTGAGAAGATCCTGAGGATCTGAGCAAGACAAAAAATGGTGTGCGTGTGTGTGTGTGTGTGTTTGCTTTGAGGTAGAGAGGTAGCGAGAACAAGCGAGTGAGCGAGAAAGACCATCCTTGCACAAAACAGGACTGAGTGTTACGTCAGATGCCTCGTTTCTCTTTCACTCGATTGATTATTAATCAGAAAGAAACGAGAAACTCCTTGACTCCAGCCCTGAGTGCTTCAGACATGCTGGGACACATCACAGCAGAAACCTGAGGAAGTCCGAGGACTCGTGTCAGTGTACGGATACGCCAAGGCCAAGGCTCAGCGATGTGTCAGAATAGAAAGAAATTCCTCTGGTAAAATATGGAGAGAGATAACACATGGTACATTGCTGAACTTGGGAGAATGTGGAGGGAGAGGTTCATTAAGGTGCACAGAACTGGAGAGTGAGACTGAGTGGTGTGTGTGTGTGTGTGAGGGAATGCCAGGAGGTGTGTGTGTGTGTGTGTGTGTGTGTGTGTGTGTGTGAGAGAGAGATTGGGTATCAAAAACCTTTGACTCACACAACTTCAGGTCCCTTATTCCTTTCTCCCTTCACCTTTAATGCTCAGGAAAGAAAGAGAAATGTGGGATAGGATAAATACAGAGAGAAAGAGAGAGACTACTCAGGTGTTTTTGGTTGAACTTTGCAACACTTCATATACAAGGTCAGACATATGGAAGTTATCCATCAATGCACTGATTGAAATAGACTACACGCTGACAGCAGTAACTTGTTTAATTTGGCCTTTCTCACTATCTAACCATGTCGCCCCCTCCGCCCCCTACACAACATGCCCACCCACTCTCTGTGTCTCACACAGCTCTTTCAACCTCTATTTTCGGGACACTGATTCGATATCTAAACTATGGCAGTGTGTTGAGAGAGGCAGACTTGCTCCTGAACCACAACTCATGAGGCAGTGGAGGAATGCTGCCATGCAGACCAGAGAGCTGAGTTGAGTTGAGTTGTGTTGTGTGCAAAGAGCAGAGCGCTGGCCAAAAAAAAAGCCTCCAAAACAAACACTCCCCAGACTACCTTCCCTCCCACTCACTCACACACACACACACACACACACACACACACACACACACACACA
>JAGFZM010001720.1:214182-240043 GCA_017657215.1 Limnothrissa miodon | reverse complement strand
CACACACACACACACACACACACACACACACACACACACACACAGTGTGAGACGTAATCCGTTCCTGCTGGAATTCCTCTGTGTGGAACACATTAGCCTCAGACAAGATTAGCTCCTTACAGTTGCTGGAAGTCAACTGCTGCTTAGAGGCTTGGGGCTAATTAGAAGATTTTAGTCAAGTGAAAAACAACAGTCTATGCAGTTATATGTGTGTGTGTGTGTGTGTGTGTGTGTGGAGACCATGGCTGAGGGAGAGAGTGAGTGTGTATGTGTGTGTGTGTGTAGCCTATTATAGATGATGAGTGAGAAAAGGAGTATGTGTAAACAATTAGACATAGAAGAGGAATGCATGTGTGAGGAGGTTGGACGTAGATTTAGGGCTTTGAGAGCTTGTGTGTGCGTCCACTGAGGTGGAGTACTCAATTCTGCTCTGGTGTTCAGACTTCAAAAGAAACCCCACTGACACTGGTTTATCTTAGTGGTCCTTCCCACTACCGTTTATGTGTCCATAGTAGTAGTTTAGAGTTATAGTTTAGAGTTATAGTTTTTTCCACCAACACTCACACAACAAATACAACATCTGAATGTCAAACATCTCAGTGAACAGAGCTTTTTTGAGGCATGGCACTCTTTGCCTTGTTCTGTTTTTACATACATTTTCTTTTTTACATAAGCCTTTGTTGTTTATCTTTGAATCTGAGGTAGCTGGTTCTAACTCTCAGCTTCATACCCCTTGGTCTGACTTGTCTCTCTTTTGGCCGATAAAGTGAAGCTTGACTTATCATTGGAGCTGACTCAACTGGCAAGCAAACGTGGAGTGCACCTTACTCACACTGTCAGACTTGAGGAGCAGAACAACAAAGTCATAATGACGCTTCCAGTGTGACAGACTGCCTCCAGTAAAACATCATCAGACGGAAGATCCAGGCTCAGCCAGGAAATTGCATCGCAAAAGGAACCAGGGCCAAGTTCAGTGCTTGCAACATTTAGCAATTCGAGGCAGGATTTTCAGAGCTTGAAACCTCAATAAAACGAAAAACTTTGAAGTGTTACATGAGTATGTTCAAACCGGCTGTAAATTTGCTGATGAGATGAAACAATTCGGGCCACATCAGAGATGCGACCGTTTGTTATTGATACGCCAACTAATCAAGAGATACCTATTGGGCGAATTATTTACTGGCTATACATTCAGTATGGATTGTATATGTCTACCAAATTGGTATATATGTGTGTGGTGTTTGTCCTGTTGTGAGTTTGTGTGTTTGTAAGTGTGTATACCATTGCCAAGTACATGCTTTGCCTATTAAACCTGTATGTTTCATCTACCTTCTGCTCTTTGAAGATGAGACAGTGTTTTTGAAAATGAAACAGCGATTAGGTAAACAAGAGGATCTTTAGGGTGTGACGGCCAGAATACTTGCTTTGACACTCACACCCAAAAGGTACATCTTTGGCCACACCTTGCTGTTTAACTTACATTTGTTTGAACTTCCACTTGTGGGCTATAAGAACCTATAGTGAATACTGTCTGAAGCCTGTAGGCCTGGTCTGCAAGTCTTCAGATTCTCTCCAGGATGGAGAGTGGAACTCACATTCAAGCTCAGCCAGTGATCACTGACTAGGCCTAATAATATCCAGTTGTGAACAATTTTTTTTGACAAGGAGCATTGAAGCATGGCAAAAATAGCCTGACAAAAGTCAAATGGAATCTCTTTAGACTGTGTTATCTTGTTGCCGTCCCAGTTGCTTTTCCAGTGTTATTAGTAGAAGCAGGCCCTTTGACTTTTATATTTACAATTATATTGTCTTTTGTGGTTTTGCATACCATTTTGAACTTCCTCTGCCAGAGCATTTTCTAGAACTATCATTGTGTCAATGTTTGTGTTATTCATATCATGTTATTTTTTTACTATTTCAATCATTTTTATCAGACTGTTTTGCTGGCAAGAGTGAGGAAAGGGTCACCCAACTATAACAGGGCTGCCAACTCGCACGCATTGAGCGTGAGACACACGCTTTTGACTGTCTTCACACGCGCACACGCCATACTTCCGATGTCACACGCCGAAAATACATTTTATCTATCTGATCTATGCATCAGCTGAAACACTTCCCGCGACCGATTGCGAACGCCGAACAGGCAGAGGTGTTGTAGCCTCTTATAGCCTGAAGAGTGCTCCCTTAACGTAGGTTGCGCACCACGGTGTCTAATTTCATTTAGTTGATTCTCTCTCTCTCTCGCCAAATTCAATGCTGGTATCAAGCCCCATCTGTCTGTCTTTCTTCTATCCTGGTGACTGATTGCTGCTTGCCAGGCAGCCAGCACAAAGACCTTGCAGAACCGGTCCGTGGCTTTGTGCGTCTGGTGCCGTGCACCACACAAAGGAGGCTCCAGTGTCACCCTGCAAGGGCGGAGGGTAAAGGGGTGGGCGAGGGGGGTGTCACAGGCCCAGTCTCTGTATGGCTCGCCAGTCGACCTCTTTACCAAGAGGCGCAGCTCGTCTCTCTTGGGTGCACAGAAGCTAGCCAACAGATGAGGCATTATTTATGACTGGGTGCTGATTAACATCGGTGAAGCACACTTGTCACAGACAGAGGGTGGGCAGTGGAGACACGCGAACTGGAGAGACAACTGGCCTGCAGAAATATTTCTCTGGACAAGGGTGTGGGGTTTAGGAAAATATTTTGCCTTTGTGGTGCACTCAATCTTGAAAAACTATTTGGTTGGTAATTGTCCAATTACGCTGACTAGAATAAACCTACAATTAGGTCATGCAGTGCTGTTTACAGATGCAGGACCAACTGGTTGCAACAACCTGCAGGACAGATAAACTGACTGTGATGAGGAAACCATTCTTTTCAGGCTCAGTTAATTTCTATTGAAGTTCATGAGTTGATGTTATATTAGGTTAATGTTAACGACGGATTGTAATGAAGTTTTTATTTTGAAGACTCAGAGTATTTGCTTTGAAAGTTGCACCAGCTGACATTTACTAATACCAGTTGTTGCCATGCTTTAGATGTAAATACTGATCAAGGTATGTAAAAACAAATCAAAGACTTTAGAACTTTTAGGGTCCCCCAAAATTTGCAAATTGCTTCAAAATCAATTACTGCAAATATTGTGCATTTATTTAATTTCTACATTTTCCCAAATAAATAACATTCAAAAAAGATTATTTATCAAGGGGTATCCAAACACTGTATAGTTAATGCATATATTTAGTTACATATAAGTGCTGACAGGTCAAGGCTGACCTTTTGGTTCACTTTTGACCTTTTAACCCAAATGATCCTTTTGTCAGTGCAGCTGAAGAAAGTCATGACAACTGCTGGGTTTTGTCATCTTGATCCAAACTTTGCACTATCAGCACATTTGTTAGACATGTTAGACAGTGCGTATGGTGACAAAATCCACAAAATTGGGGAACTGAGGCAATCAGCCTGTGGCTTTGCCTGGGAGATATGGAAGCCCAGATTTCCTTGATGCTCGCTATCAGCTCTTCTTTGTTTTTGGGTCTGGTGGCCCTCATTTTCCTGTTGATAATACCCCATAGATTCTCAATGGGGTTTAGGTGCAGCCAGTCAAGCATGATGGCATGAGAATCAAACCAGGTTTTGGTGCTTCTAGTGGTATGGGCAGGGGCAGGGGCCAGGTCTTGCTGGAAGATGACTGATGATTGACCTAGCTTCCAGTTGGCCCTGCTTGCTGCTACTACACTGCCCAGGACTTTTGATAATCTATGGCTTGCTTTTAATGATATGGGACTATATCTTGAAAATATGATTAGGATTATGATGCTATGGTTATCCTGAGCCAAGACCTAATTAATACCATGAGCTAATCACCGTCGCAGAGACTCAAATTTTTAAATCTTGCATGACCCTAGGTAGTTGGGTTAGCCCCTTGAGCCATGGACATTAACCACAACAAGTTGAAAAAATAATAGGGAGTTTTTGCCCCTACTGCTCATTGATGCTCTTTGCTGTGAAGCACTATGAGACATGACTCATAATGTGCTGCACAAATAAAATTTAATTGAAACAAAGAATAACATCCATAAAATCCAGGAAAGCCATAGTCTTGAAAAACATATGACCTGTCACCTGAGGGTAAAATGTCGCAGTCCTGCCTGGACCAGACCTCTTTTAGGCTGAAGCTGTGTACAGTCTACTACTCTTACTGATCGTAAGTCAGAACATCTTCAAGGCATTTTTCTTTATTGTGTATGAACCCATACTGTATGGTTGTTTCATACCACTGTTGCCAAGAGCAACTGTGCTAGCACTCACATTGCACACATGTGCTGAAACTAGGCACGGCCAAAGTCTTATTTACTCTTCAGTGATTTAGGCCCATTCAACTAGTCTCTGCAATAGAGAACCGTTAACCTCACTGTGTGAAACGACAGCATATATTGAAGATTATTATCATGAAGTCAGACATAAGTCTATGTAGCCTACTGTCTCAAATTGCTACAAGATGAGATCTGAAGAACAAAGGCCAAGGGATCATAACTTTTATTATATTATAAAAATTGATTTAATATTGTACCATAAGAAAATGTAGCAGATTGTTGAAAACAATTCAATCTCTTGCACTGTACAGAACTGACCTGGGCTGTCCTTTTCACACTACTTCGCAAATGAATCGATCTCTTGGTGACAGATTTCTAACATGGGCGGAGCGTGGGCAGTGACGCACCATGAAAAAAAAAAATAGCCAATCAAAATACCAACCTTTTTTTTAGTCTGGCGCGCTGACTAGGCTGACAAGACAACTCCCAGTTCCTACTTTCTCGGTGGACGTCCACATACTTCGGTGGTTGTAACGTAACCTGAACCAATGTTCGTTCTTCTTAGGATTTCTTAACTAGAATACTTTATTTGGTGGTTTTGTTTTTATTATTGACCAAACATACCTAATCTCTAGAAAACAACGAGGATGGAGGATTTAGGAATAAGCACAACAACGCCGTCAGTGGATGATCTTCTTCAGTCAGGGCACGAGGACGGAACCGAAGATGAGACGACTGCTAAATTACTCGACGAGGCCGCAGATTTTCTTATAGACACACGAGAGGCTGTGCCGAAATTTGAAGATGACGATATTTTGGACCTGGCTGGCGGGGCAAAAGATGCTCTCGAGAGGCACAGGTCCACGTTTGAGCGTTCTGATGAGCCAGCTCTTGACACGTTCTCAGACCCAGATCCAGAGCCAGAACCAGAACCAGAGTCCTCTGTTCCAGACCCAGAACCCAAAGCAACGCTTCATGAACTGGTTAGTGGGATTGGTGACACCAGCAGTAAACTTTTAAAAGAGGAAGATGTTCCTCCAAAAGAAGAAAAGACGACCACCGTTACTCCCAAGTCTAGGACAAGCTCAGGCCCATGTGAGTAACCCAGTGCTTTGATAACGTTAACTTTAACTTGTGAAGGCATTGTTTTGGTTGAGAGACTTCATCAACTTCCTTTTTGTTGTTTAGACAAAGTGGGGCAACTTGTTGCTAATTTAACACGAGGCTAGGTTGTAACGACAACCGTAACGTAACTGCGAGTAATCAACTTTTAACAGTTTACGGACATATAGGCATAATTCCTGACCTGATCAAAGTGGCACTAATTCTGTATTTGAAGAATCCCTCTTCAGTACTTTTATTAATGCCACAAATCGAAAAACATCTCATCTCCTGAATAAGTTATTTTTGAGTTCTCTCTGAAACAAGTTGACCCTCACCTTTAGTAGGCTAGTTTATATGTGAACATATTCACACTTTCATAATCGATGTGCAATGTGTTTGATTGTATTAACGTAATCGCCGAGTGGCATTCCTTTCCAGTGCTGTTTTCATAGACAGTCCAGATCCCACTCGGAGTGTGACATCTTGTGGACGAAACGGGAGATGTACCCCATTTAGACGGGATGGCACAAGTGCAAATTAATGCACACTTTGAATTATTAGGCGTCGTGTTTTCTGCTATGTAACCCCTTTCATGGTATCTGCGATTATATATATGTTTCTATTAAAGCTGTTCCCTCATGCATGTATTTCACCCGTACGCGTGGCTAACAGTTGGAAAAAGCTCAGAGTTTGAACGGTACAAAATGTACAGCCCTTGGGATTGTGCAAGTAGGGTTAGGGATTGACTGTGGATTTGTTTGGGTGTGCTAAAATTAACTTAATTTGTGTGTGTGTGTGTGTGTCACACAAAATTTCATCTACTTCTTCTACTACTTTTGTCCTGTTTAACTTTCCATGTAACTAACAAGCATGTTTGATTGCAGTTTGACCTAACAGGGACTGTTAGACACCTGAGTAGTTGTGTACAGGTACATAATTATAGCTGCTGCAGAATCAACTTGATTTTGAAACTGAACCGGATGACTTTGCTATATTACAAGCTATCAGGAACCTCCTAAATAAATAAGCAAATAAGTAAAAATGACATCTTGACCACAAAAGGTGTTAAACCTGTTAAAATCTTTAGTTGATTAAAAAAAAATCCTGCCATGTCTAGTATAAAATGGTTATCTCTCATATTTATAAATTTTTGATAAAAGCTGGATTTTTATACTGCACACCTGTTACAGGTACTTACTGTTCACTTTAGGCACACTTTAGGCACACTTTATATGTATTGGTTACTTACTAGAAGAGGGTTGGACCTCCCTTTTTCCAGCACAGATTGTATATTTATGATGCAAATCTCCTTTTCCACTACATTCCAAAGGTGCTGTGTTGGATTGAGATGTGGGTATTCCGGAGATCATTGGAGTATTGGCAGACTATGGTGTTCCGCATGGGGTAGTAACGCTATTCCTAGTGAACAGTGTGCCGGGCAACAACTGCGTTAACCAAAATAAAAATGGAAGGACTAAAATTGTTTTTACAATTCCACAAACCATAACATGTCTTCAACTAGAAAAATGACATTGCACATTTATGAACTGAACTGTATTTGAGGATGCCTGGGTGTGGTGCCTGGTGCACAGTCAGGTATTAAAGGGATAGTTCGGTTTTTAACACATTAAGCCCCTTTCACAGGTTGTCTAAAATACAATAAAGTGGTTGACATCGAAAATTTGACGATTACTTCTGTCTCGGCTATCTGGGAAATGTAGAATCGCCTCTGGCTGCTTTCAAAATGGCTAGCAATGGGCATGTATTGTTTCTATCCTTAAAACACTGGTTTTAAAAAAGTGCTACTCACCAAGTGGTTAGTGGTTCTCAATGATGTTCCAAAACATGTATCGTAGCGAAATAAAGCTTCTATCATGTTTTATTTGGCACTTTGTTTATATGAAGGAGCAAATAGATCCCTATGGGACTTACAAAATGGCAAATAAAACATGACAGAAACTGTATTTTGCTACGATACTTGGGTTGGAACATCAGCAAACGCCACTAATCACTCCATGAGTAGCACTTTTTTAAAACCAGTGTTTAAAGGATAGAAACAACACATGCTCATTGCTAGCCATTTTAAAGGCAGGCAGAGGCGATTCTATATTTCCCAAATAGCCGAGACAGGAGCAATCATCAAGATTTTGGTGTCAACCACTTTATTTCATTTTAGACAACCTGTGAAAGGGGCTCAATGTGTTAAAAACTGAACTATCCCTTTAAGGAGGCTCCAATTAAATTGAGATTAGCTGGCTTGGTGAAGTCGTGTCAGTCTAGGTGCCCTATATGGTAGGATTCACTGGACATTTCATACGGGGAACCATTCTGTACGGAACTTTGTAGGACACAGTTGCCGTGAACTGATTGTCCTGTATAAGAAACCAGTTTGAGATTATATGAGCTTTGTGACATGGTGCATTATCCGACTGGAAGTAGTCATCAAAAGATGGTTACTCTGTGGTCATAAAGGGATCAGCAAAAACACTCATTTAATCAATGCTCAATTTTATATTAAGAAAATATCTCCAACACCGTAACGCTACCCGTAGCAGCCTGACCAGTTCATACAGGGCAGGCTGGATCCATGCTTTCATGATTACGTCAAATTCAGACCCTGCCATCCAAATCTTGCAGCTAAAATCGAAACTAGTCAAACCAGGTGACCTTTTTCCAATTGTCTGTTATCCAGTTTTGGTGAGTGTATGCAAAGTTAAGGCAGAGTTTCCTGGTTTTAGCTGACAGGAGTGGCACCCAATGAGTTGGCATTCTGAATGCTTTGGTTGTAACAAGTGGTTATTTGAGTTACCGTTGTCTTTCTCAAACTCAGCAGTGACTGTGTGTGAAAATCCCAGTAGGCTCATACCAGCCCGTTTGACACCAACAACCATACTACGTTTAAAGTCACTTTTTTTCACCTTTTTTTACCCATTTTGGCTTGAACTTCATGTTGTCCTGACTACCTCTACAGACCTAAGTGCATTGAATTGCCAGGTGATTAGCTGATTGAACAGGAGTGCCATCAAGCAATTGAAGGGGGTGGTGGGTAGTACAGGAACATTACAGGAACATTTTTTTTTTCTTCCCACAGGTGTGTGTGACAATTTAAATGAGTGATTTTGCACTACTCTGTGACTGTCTTAGATGGAAAAACTCTATATTAATAATGTCTATCTTTAGGTCCACCAGTAAGTAAAACGCTAGTAAGTTATTATGGCCATGTTGATTTGTCAAAGGAGATTTTGTAGGTTTTAAAGGAAAAAAAAAAAGCTTAGAGAGCCTTCTTTTACCGTTTCAAATGTATATTCTGTAGCTTAATTTAGGGTTTGCAGGATTGCATAAAGGACTGTGATGGAGATCAGTAATGTGGAAGAACTGCAGCAGGTGTGTGTTTATAGGGGGTGGGGGTTGCGTGTCCACACACAAGTGTGTCTGAGCAACCTCCACCACTGCACACTAGGGATGTAAAAAACCTAACCTGGTTAACCTGTTTACTTGTTACCCTAGTTATATAATTTTACACCCGTCAAAATACAATTTTAACACAGGTTTATTATTTTTTAAATATTCAATGCATTGCCGCATCAAATATAGCTAGTTCAGTTGATCTCTAAAGAATACTCTGGGTGCTTTTGTAAATTTAATCTGCCACTCTGAAAATGTGATGCCACTCTGCAGTTTAGAAAAGATGAGTATTCTATTTTTCTGTAAATTAATGAAAGTTTTTTTTGACAGATCAAACTGACTCATTTTTAACCGGTTACAGATCATTTTAACCGATTATGTTTTTTTTTACTTTTAACCGGTTAAAAACTGGTTAAAGGTTAACCATTTACATCCCTATTGCACACTATTGCCATTCACAAATGTAGTCTACGTGTCTGCTGATAGAATTGGCATGTGTGAGTGAGAGAAAATGTGTGTGTGTATTTGGTGGGGTGGGGTGGTAATGGATACCGAAGGTTGGGTCAGGATGCAGAGGACTGGCGGGGGTGGGTGGGTGGGGTTAGGGGGTCATATCGTGTCATCTTTTCAGCTGACTGGCAGCTGCAGCAAGGGGGTGAACTGACGGAGGGAGGGTTGTAAAGAGCGAGTGAGAGACCCCCTTCGCTTCAGATTCCGTGGACACACGGCGCACACGCACACGGTCGCTGCGGCACCCACACGGCCCCTGCCACCAACTCCTCCTGTCCCCTTGGGTTACATGCAAGAGGCTGTCCCACGGCCCACCTGCTCCCTCAGCTGCTGTTGCTGCCTGGACTTTGGCGTTGCTCACTATTGGAACTTTCTTTTGGAGGGTAGAGCCAGCTAGACCGACTTTTGAGAAGACCACCGCTGACGCAAGCTGTACCAACCCACGCAGAGCTTTCCTGGATTTTACTTTACATTTCTTTACCTATTTATTTATTTATTTATTTACGTACTTACTTAAGCAATGGATTCAAAACCCTGGAAGGAACAGGGTAATTATTTTCTTTTTTGTTTGGCATCATTGTAACTCCAGTTGCTTTATTTATATTGATCCGAATGCATGAAAGCTGTTGTGAGCGGCAAGAACGATGAGCCCCCTCAGACAGTGAAGGGTGAACTAAGGCCAGGGCATGCGGAAAGTTCTGGGCTGTGTTGACGGTGCAGTTTTTTGGCATCTTTATTTACTGTGTGTGGGGGTGGTGTGGGGAGTGGCATGGGGGGGAATTGCACAAGCATTCTAGTGCGCCTCCGCTGGGGGGTTTTAACAGCAGCCTCACATTTCTACATTTTGGATAAATGAATTGGTGGATAGTTATTTAGATACTGTTAATATACTAACTATTGAATGTAACCTAATATTCACAAATTGAGGGGGGGGGTCTATTGTTATTTCTTGTCACTTGTCCCGTAGTGTAAGGACTTCAAAAGAAGTTCAAAAGAAAAAGAAAAAATGCCCTGTCGAGTGAACGTTTCTGGCCCTGTGAGAAGGGAATGTATCTTGAGGGAGTCAGATGGTTAAAATCTTGATGCCGGGCTTTTATTTTGATGACGGGGAGCCGACCATGATAAAGAAGCGGAAATGGAATCTGTCAGTGAAGTTTGCTTGTTCTCACCAGTGGATGGTGCACGGTGCACGCTAGCAGGCGCAGAATGGATTGCAAACAAGGTTGCCAAAGTTTTTTTTTTTTTTTGCCAAATGTTGATGTTTTATTTAAACCTTGACTGTATTGCTGCATGGCGATGGTGCATTGATGTTTGAAATTGGCTGATACGCTACCGATTTTGTCATGGAAGTGACACTACAGGCTTTGGCCTAGCTGGGTTACATTTGTTCTGACAATTGGCGTGAGTGAGGGATTCATCTGACTGGATGTTAGTGCGGTGTAGAGCTGGACAAACGCATACATTCTGAATGTTTTGTAAATATTTGTCAGGATTCCGCTTGTTTTTATTTGATTTAATGGCGAACATTTCACGATCTGAAAACTGTTGAGCGAAAAATGAGACAATACTTCATGGTATGTGCTTAACCTTATGGTAAAGACACATTGCACAAACATCAAGCTAATTAAAATGGTTTAATCTCGTTTTAAGGTCATTTCTATGACTAAATCACCTAATAATACTGAACGTCATGTGGCTGTTGGGCTTTCAGCCGCTCTCAGTAGAAAATTGTCAGTCAGACAACGTTTGAAAACACGATTTTTTTTATATTGAAATATGCTCTAGGATTTTAATCGGCAAATCATGTTAACCTAACACTTATTTAATAATTAGTAGATAACCTAGCTGTTCAAGCTTATTGTAAATGTCACCCAGTCCGATTGCAAGTTAGACAGAGGTGGTTAGCTTGCTATCAATTGCTAACTTGCTTTGACAGCCACTTCCCCCCGCTTATCTACACAATGTTGGTCAAAAGTCGGTGTCAGCATACGATAGGCAAAGTAAAGCCGCATTTCAGCACCTGTAGTGTAGCTCTGGCATGATAGCGGCATGCCCTCTGTACTAACAAGCAAACAGCTTGTAGTTGTTGATGTGCATTATCCAGCCAATTATCAAGCCAATTTCCGTAACATCAACTACGATATGTAAGGTTTGTAATTGGCCTATTTCACAGCAGCCATTTTTTTTCCAAAGAAGTCACTGAGTAACCACCGCTGTTGTCAAATGACAACCAATAAGTTTCCGATTCAGTGTAATAGGATAAGATCATTATTAGATGTCATTAACACCTATGCAGACCCTGTGATTACTTAAAATAATAACTGCTGTGGAATAGACCAATTTAATCTTTGCCCTCTATGTACTAATGACCTTTATGCGCGCACACACACACACGTATGTACACATTTTAAGCAACACAAAAAATGTGTGTACTGCATAATTAATTTTGAAGTGTTGAGCAGCCAGTCGTTGTTCTCAAGTCCCTTTATATGCTTTTTCTCTGCAGTGTTTCCAAATATATAAATAGTCCTTGGCTGAAATTGCATTCCCAGGGCTAGGCTATTTCCAGCCATGAAAGATCTTGTCGTGATATCGCTGTATCACTTTAAAGCCTGCTGCCTCCACTACTTAATTACACCTCAACGCTGTAGATGTTTCACTTTATTGGACTGTTTAAGTTAAGATGGAAAAACTTTTGAAATCTAGATGAAAGATACTTTTCTAATTTCAGCCTTCTCATGTTATGCTGTTCATTGATTTTCTTTAAAAAAAAAAAAAAGTGTGATGTGAGGTTACTTTTTATTCTGTCTTCATGGAAATTAGTTGTTGGTTCTGCTACCTGGATGGAGGCCTTTTGAAATTGAACATTAGCTTAACATGGGCGCATTTAGCTACGAAACTGTGATAAATGGCAAAGTGTCAAAGTTTGTTTGTGTCCAAAAAATTGTTTCTTTAAATATGTTGCGACTCTCCAACAAACAGGTGTTGTATGTGCTCTGGTTCATCTAGTGCATTTTTGTTTCTGTGGTTTCAGGGTTTCATTTTTTTTTTTTTTTTGTCCACTTCATCTTGTGTTTGTGTGTCTCTTCCCCCCCGTATTTCTGTAGTGGTGGACCTTGTGTACTGGCGTGACACCCAGAGGTCAGGGGTGGTGTTTGGGGCAAGTCTATTCCTGCTGCTGTCGCTGTCGGTCTGCAGCATCGTGAGCGTGTGCGCCTACATTACCCTGGCCCTCCTCTCGGTCACCATCTCCTTCCGCATCTACAAGGGCATCCTGCAGGCTGTGCAGAAGTCTGAGGAGGGACACCCCTTCAAGTAAGTCTGTTAATTCAAGTCAAACTTGCTTTGTTGGGTGTTTTCACACTTGTTTCTACGTGCGCACACACACATGCATACAGTCTTTCATATTTTGAATTAGGGCCTGCACTCTGCACAGAAATGAACCCTTCAGCTCGCAGGGGGCTGGAAAACGTTAACACATGTACACATACACACACCACACATACGAGCGAAGCGCACACACATACACAAATATGCACCAAATGTACACCACATACACAAACACTTCACACACACACACATACACACACATCCTGACTCCATCCAGCTAATAAACCCTCTCTAAGCCTCCCTTTGATCGTTCCAGAGAGTTAATGCAGCCCCGGCCAATTCTGCAGGGCTTAGTGCGGGCTCATGGCGAAGCGATTACCGCCGAAAGTCCTTACCTCAGACTCTCTTTAATTTCCACTAATAAGTGCTGTTGGAAAAACGTGTGTGCCAAATGACCATGTTAAATGCTAATAATGACTCCCAAATGCCATTTGAAATAGTGTTTCAGGATTGCCCTGCCTAATACACCATGAGGCAGACGTATCGGGTTCAGCAAGGAGAAGTCCTGTCGCCTTTTTTTTTTTTTTTTTCTTCAGTCATATAGTGGATTTGCCTATGATCATAATTCAAAACTGCACCCAGGCAGTTTGCTAACCTACAGGCATGAGCGTGTGTGTGTGTGTGTGTGTGTGTGTGTGTGTGTGTGTTTTCACTCTTAGGCCACACCAATAAAATTAGTTGGTTCTCTGATTTTTTCAGGAAAAATATGGAGCGAGCGAGCAAAATAAAAATAAAAAGAAAAAAATGTTCTGAAGGTAAATTACCACATTCACAGTTAATGTTCATTAAAGACATTTACTCATGTGTTAAGGAAAAACTAAATGTGGCCTAATTTATAAACTTAACTTTCACACCTCACAGCACACTTTTTGTTATGCAGGTTTTAGGCAATGTACAAGTTCATAATTCTGTCATTCTATGTCATGTAAAGGTTTGACGGTTTGTCATTTATTTATGAGTTTAAGAATCTAAGCACCAAGCAAGCTGGCTGTGGAATTGAGGTATACATATTATGTAGACTACGTCTAGGCTGCTGTAGCCTACGTTCAAACTCATTTTGTCACAGTTCATCACAGGGCATTAGAACGTCAAAATCGCATTGATTCACCAGCAATTAGATAGTGACTAAAAATTCGTGATCAGCGTAACGGAGATGAATATTCATCAACGTGCAGTCACGTGAATCTAGAAAAGAGACAATTTTCTTTGCATGAAAAAGAGAAGCGTGTGTGTGTGCGCGCGCAAGGATTTGTGTGTGTAGCACATGCTATTCATTTAGTTATTGATTGATTTTGAAGGCGAAACACTTTGAATGGTTTTTCTTTTCGCCTCTCAGTCATTGAAATATCAAACTCACCTCCACAGAGTTGCACAAGCAGACTGCTCTCGGCACCATGATTAGCCTACAACTGCGCAAAGTTCTCATCCTCCTTAAATTACAATGCACTTGTCAAATGTTTTTCTCTTCTGATAAAATATTCTAATAATTGCAAACACTGGCCTAGCAGGATCCACCGGCATCTTTCTTCATATCATATGTCTTGTCTCTTGCGCTCTGAAGTAGAAGGCGCGATTTGATTGGTTTTCAACGTCACGTGAACGCAGCATGCTTATTTCAGTATTATAGCTATCAGCCACAGTGTTTTTTTATGTTCGTGTGAGTTCGAATTCAATTTTATTTTTATTTCATTTTGCATTTTTTTGAAGCGGCGAATCCGAGAACCAACTAATTTTATTGGTGTGGCCTTATTTTGATTCGTAAATTGTTTCTAGTTTCTTCTGGTAAATTATTACTTATTAGTAAATTATCACATATTAATTACAATTAAATTATTCTCAGTTGCCTTGGCTGCTGTTGTGTGTTTTCACTGTTCACTGAAATCAAGCCTAACGTGTTATGACTCCCAATACTGTATGTTGGCATGTGTATTCCCAGCACTTTTGCCAGTGTTGAAGGTCACCACTTGTCCTCACCCTGCAAGGGTGACTGATATTATGATGGTGATGTGCATGGCAATATGCCCTCTAACCTTCAAGTCCTGAACCCTCCAAGACAAGTATTCAAGGAAGTTTATTGTTGAATGAGTAACAAAAAACGCAGTGAAATTTAACATTGAAGACTTAACTGGGCATGAACTAGCCAGTCATTGAGATTTCTCAGGTAGTCCAATGAACCATTTCAGGGTTTGAGTCTTAGTGATTTCAATTCAGATTTTTAGGAAGTTTTACACATTTTTTAACATTTTAATCACAAGTTGTGAGAAGTGTAAGAACCATGTGTATATATCCTATTCTACAAACATATGTATTCACTTCTGGTTCTGTTTGTGAGCAAATTATTCAAAGAAGAGCACTGTAGACAAACTGGGTGATGGTTTGCGACTGACATCTGTGGCATGCCATTCGAGTTATTTTGGGAGTCATGCTGTTTCTATTGGGGTAGTGCTATCCTTAAAGGGAGACTGTTCTCTCAAGTCAAGGATCGGCGCCCCTCTCATAATTTAAAGTGGTGGTGGGGTCAGGTCTAGGCAACACAGAGTCTGTTGCAAGGAATAGATTACATTACGTGGTCATTATCAATAGGGTCTCGTAGATGGAGACGTCTGTAATAAGTGGTCTTTGCTATGTCACTTAGGACTCTGCCTGTTAGCAACATAACGTATATGCAAGCACAAGTATAAAAATTGGTATATCATTAATAAAGATCTCTTCTGGAGACTTCTTTGACGGAGTCCAGAATTAGCGCTGCAAGATGTTTGTTCAATTTTAAGATAAAATTAAGTGTTGATGTTGGTGTCTAGTGCTGTGGTGGTGAAGTTGGCGCTGATGATGGTGATATGCTTGTGTACCCTCTCCAGGATGTATCTGGAACAGGATGTGAATGTGCCTGCCGACCTAGTCCACAAGTACAGCGAGGTGGGCCTGCACCACGTCAACACTGGCATCAAGGAGCTGCGCCGGCTCTTCCTGGTGGAGGACCTGGTAGACTCTCTGAAGGTGGGTTGGGGATGAACCAGTGGGCTAATTTCTCCACTGGCTCAAATGGCTGTGTGCTACGTGCTAAATGCTATCATTCCTCTGATCTGATGAGTAAGTTGAGGTTATTTTCTCTTCTCATCCCGTGAAATGATCGACTGTAAGTTGATTTTTGGGTTGTTATGGATCTAGAGTGTTGGTCGAGTGAGTGATGTCTTCTGCATTTGACCTCACTTTGCCAAAGTTAAAGCAGTTATGTAATGTTGACCTGGTAATTAAGTATTTTAAATTATTATCTATTTCTGTGTATGTAATGTACTCCAGGTGTATGTAGGAACCAAACTGTTATAGAAGATGGTTTTCTGTAGGCTATGCAAAAAGTTTTTTGCATTTCCCTAGCCTTGGTATAGAATTTCCATGTTATCTTGGGTTCCAGATCTCCACTTAGGTTTCTATGGATACAGAATGCACCAGAATGTACTGCTGTGTTTAGTCAATGTAGACGGGCTGTTTATTTCTGGTCTCATTTGATGTCAAATTGTAGCTATAAATAATTAAAAGCTCACTGCAATATATCACATTGACCTGCATGTTTAAAATTTAGCTTAACCCCAATATTATTTATATGTTTATTGGATGGGTTCCCTGTCATCAGTTAAGACCTGGAAGGAAGAGTGAGGGTGAAACGAAGGGTGTGCGGGAAAGGGGGCAGAACGAATGGACTGAAGGAAGAGCTTCTGCATGCGGGAGTAGTTGAATGTGTATGTAAGGGGTGGTGTTGGGAGGAGGGGTTGGGGGGGGGGGTGTTAGGCCAGCCCCACAAGACCCTATTGTGAGCCAGACTGAGGGTGGTGGTGGAGGGATTCTGGGATTTAGGCCCCTCTGCCAGACTGACTCTGCTGCTATTGTTGTCTCTGCCAACATGTAGACAATCCGCTGTCTTTACTCAGCAACGGACTGGAGGAGTCCACACATGTGCTTCTTTGGGGGTGTGTGGGGGATGGTTGGGGTATAGGAGCTTGACTGGAAGGTGAGGTGGAGCTGTTGGCAGGGTCTCTGTGAAAAGATGAGAGTAACTGGACAGTCTACGTGGCGGTGGTAGGGGTGGGGGTCTATTCCTGGGTGAAAACGTTGTAAAGTATTTAGGCATCAATCATTGTGCCCTGGCCCTGTGCGTTTCCTGCTCCAGTCAGGTGACTCGTGCCAGCTTAGGGTCACTGGGTTCTTCAGAGGCCCCAGAAATTGTCGTTGGTGCTGAAAATGGACCCAGAGCTGTGAAATGCTGCTAGCCATAAACTGGTCTTTTTTTCCCTCTCTCTCCTATCCCCTCCCCCTAGCTGTTATGTAACAGCAGTATTGAGTCCAAAGTGTGTGTGTGTGTGTGTGTGTGTGTGTGTGTGTGTGTGTTAAGGCTCATTTGGCTCAGTTTTCAATGTAAAAATAGACATTTTTGACACAAAGCCAAGCTTAGCCTTTTCCAGCACCTTTTTAATAGTGTCTATCTCTCTCTCTCTCTCTCAGACAATGCCTCCTCTGTGTTACTGCTACACTGTGCAGTGGTGTTGAAGGACTTTAATTTTGTCACCCTACCCATAGTTCAGCAGTTGCCATTTGTAAGCCTTCCTTCACAGGCTCACTGAGTATACTAGCTAATGCCGACAGCTGGCGAATCCGAACAGATTCCCTTTAAGAAAGACGGAGAATCTTCCTCGTCTATTTTAACATGTGACGGACATGTGGCGATTGTTACCGCTGTGAAAGGCGGTTTGTTGGTGTAACCAGCAGTTTGGTTGGTTGGAGAGAGCCATTAATTGCATCATACTGAAAAGGTATTGAAAGCAGCCCGGTGCAGATGGAGTACTTCTATAATGTTGGTCACCTTAATAAAGTTTATGATTTGTGTTTGGCTTTGTTTTATGTTTTGACAGTAAAATTAACTTTAACTATAACTTTAGCTTTAACTAGTTACAGGGCCTGAATTGCGTGTTTCAAAAGGGGGGGGGGGGGGATTCCCCATTGAAATAAATGGTCTCAAAAGACAACACTGGGGGCTGTAGTACTCCAGAGCGCTGTACTCAAACTAACATCTGGAAGCATCATCGTTTAAAAGTGGAAGGCCTATTATTTATTTATTTATTTATTTAATTTTTTTTTTTTGCTAATTGAGCAGGTCATTTCACAGTCATTAAATTTGAGCCAAGGATATATTTTTAGCCAGGCCACCTGAAGCTAATCTTTTGACTTCTCCTGTGCCGCATCAATGTTAACACTTCTCTCATCCACATTCACACTGCTGTTACAACCAGATTGAGTATTTAGTGGGTGAAACGTCATCTAGCACCGTACATTTATGTTTTATGTTTTAGGTCCATGTTTTAATGGCTGTAAGAACAGAGAAAGAGAGCACGCCGCCTTGTATCTGCCTGCCTCTGGGTTTTTTTTTTTTTTTGGGTGTGTGTGGCTACGGTGGGAGAAGTGGTTCAAATAAAGTAACCTAGAGATCAAATAACACGGACTGTCTTTCTCTTGGTTACATCAATACAATAATGGTTGTATTGGTTACAATCAATCTAATGATGGATCGGTGTGAAATTGTTTAATAGTTTTGTATTCACAGGGAATGGTTATGGGAACCTCGCACATTAGAATCAGGAAATGCGGGAATTTAAAAAAAAAAAAAAAAAAAAATAGGCGCAATACCTGCAATCCTGCGCCCAAATTCAGGCCCTGAGTTTGCAATGGGATTAGCTGTGCCATCTAACTAAAGCATGAGATTAGTTAATCATCCAGATAACATTTAAGGTGCCATCTCTAGTGATGTCCTACCATTCCAGAGAGGAAAACCCTTTTCCATTGAGGAAGCTCCTCCTAGTATCAGGAGTTAAATGTGGTCATTATTGGTTCATTCATCGAATTAATCGTTGGCAATTTCTAATGGCTATAATTTGACACTCAGTAGCATTATGGTGCTTTTGGTCATGATCTTGGATGTGTAGTTAAAGGTATTGTTTTTAACACAACATACTTGGCATTGTTGCCACTAATTGGCCTCCTAATATTTGTGTGTGTGTGTGCTGTATATTGGGCCACATAATGTTGGTGTGTGTGGGGTTCTGTTCCCACCTCAGTACCACAGTGTAAAAACACAGGGAAGTTAAAGGGATTATCCGGAGTGAATCAACCCGTAGCTCTGTTGACTGAGGCTGTCAAATGGTGTCTATAGGTATCAGAATGACAACAGTAGGTACAACGTAGACCGAATTCACGAACTGGCCGCTAACGCTAAGCATATTGGGCATATGAAAACGAAACTGACATGCCCTAATCAGTTAGCGCTGGCTGCCGTTTCGTTACTCTGTCTACCGTGCCCAAAAATCTGTCGTTCTTATACCTATGGATAGCACATAGCAATGTGAATCAACAGAGCTATGTGTTGTTTCACTCCGGATAATGCCATTAACTCTGCTGGAGGCACTCCTCTGCCATGGATTGTCCTTGACTGTCTCAGAGCTTGTGTTTAACACGCGCACACACACTCTCACTCTCTTCCTCTCTCACACAACTGGTAGAGCTTCGTCCTCAGAGGTGTCGGGTCTGCGAGTATGTGTTCTACCATGTTAAGTCAGCACCTTCCCAAGAGCCCATTCTCATACACCCCCCCCCCCCCCCCCTTTTGGCATGTTGGCTTGACACCCAAGCATTCAGGAACCAAACCGGCCGTCCAACCAACTGAATGCCAGACTAACGTCTGTCCAGCCTAGGGCAGTTAAACAAACACACACACACACACACACACACACAGAGACAGACAGAAGGATAGGGTTCCCTCTGGCCCCTTGTGCCCTTTCACATTGGCGGGGGACTTCTGCCATGAACTGTAGATAAACTCCTGTGCTATGCTGGCATCCAGTCCAGTTCAGTTGAAATGCTGGCTTGGATGCAGGGTTCCATGGTGGTGACTGATGTCCTCATTTGCCCTGTGTTTACCTGCGTTTTAAATGAATGTACATAACAACAACAGTGGAGACCGATATTGGTTTTGAGGGTGGCAAAAAAAATCTTTGTCCATAGTAAGGGGACTTAATGCCAGGTTTTTAATCTATTAGTGGATATAAATCCGGAAATGGAGGAAACTGTTTATTTGTGACTATACTTTTCCTTAAAGAATTCTTCCTTAGGTTGTGGCATGATTGAAACATTTTAAATATATTTGAATAAATTAGGTGTTGAATGAATGAAGGATCACTGCCTTTGATCTTATCAGACAAAAAATGTGTGTGTGTTTATATAGTGTGTGTTATATATTATATTATATATTTATGTATTGTTTTTTCTCTCTCTCTCTGTGTGTGTGTGTGTGTGTGTGTGTGTGTGTTCTTCCGCAGTTTGGTGTCCTATTGTGGATCCTCACCTACATTGGTGCCTTGTTCAATGGCCTCACCCTCCTCATCATGGGTAAACACACACACAGAGTTTGGCCTTATTCAGTGACTTCACCTTGATGGCACATCAGAGTTTTTTTTTTCCCCTCATCTAATGGCACTTTCCCACTATACTCTAACCAGTTTTTGTGCCAGCCTGGTTTGTTTTTCATTACAAGTGCACGACCAGGTACGACTGAAGTGGGTGTGTTTAGCGAGTCGACCTGTTGTGTACGGTAACCCTGGGAACATGACTGCTAACTAGAACCTTACTAGAACAATTTTTTAACATTGCTTAAACTTGATGTATTATTTTTACCCACTTAAAATAATTGCAGTAATGTTATCATTCTGGCTGTCATTTAGTGAGGCACCTATTTAAAATAATACGTTAGCCAGTTCAAAGAGTTCCTATCTTTAGTTCGCTAACAACAAGGTTGATAGTGGTAGCTGCCTGACCTGAAAGAAAGATAATTTTCTTCAAATCCACAGTAACAACTTGCTCTATTTGGTCTAATAATACCGAACATTTGCAGATTTGCAGATCCATTGGTCTGTTCATGTCAAGTTTAGTATCGGCTCGGCCCGAATAGAACCTTGCAAAAGCAGGTACAAAATATGGTACCTGACAACTCCTAGTGGACAAGCAAAAAAAGTCAGTAGTGTAGGGCTTGTAACAGTGTAGTGGAATTTCCCAAAGCCGGCATTTGCCGAGATGTGGTAATGGAGAGAAAGCAATCGCATAAATAAAAAGCAGTTCGATTAGTAGCAGATTCTCCTCTCTAAAACCTAATCACTGTGTTGTTCTTGATGGCCTGACTTTCTCCTCTCCCTTTACAGCATTGGTTGGAGTGTTCAGCTGGCCTGTGATTTATGAGAAACACCAAGTACGTAAGACACATACACACACTACTTTCCATGATTCACTACCTTTTTGACCTTTATGGGCACGTTTGTAGAGTGGAAAAAGTTCCTCAATGCTTGTGGAAACACCAGACTACTTGTCAAATCTTTTGAAATAGCCTTTTTTTTATTTGTTCACCCACTTATTAATTTCAGACTAAATGTATTTATGTTTGTTATTTTAGACTCAGATTGACCATTACTATGGGATGGTGAGCACTCAGATCAAGGATGTTCTGAGCAAGTAAGTACACCATACTACCCCTTGTTGCAACCTGTGCAAGTCTGCAAAGCGTGAAATAACAACATGGACAACCTGGATAAACAGTAATAAAAAGATTTTCATTCATCCAGGTCAAGGTTGTCTGTTACAGGCAACTATTACTTTTCATTCGGCAGTGTGTGTAGAGAAACACATTGTCGTTTTTCAAATGTATTCTCTCAAATGTACATATTAAAGGGAGTGTAAAATACTTTTTTAACATGAACTACAGATTTGGAATGTGTCGGCATATTCATGCAAAGTAGAGTTCGAGTCTTCGCGCCATTTATTTCAGTAAGCTTTATAACTACCCAGACATGTTGCAAAAAAAAAAAAAACATGCACTGAATATTAGCAGTCATACATACAGCAATTGGCTGTGAACACCAAAACATAATATAGGTTAAGCTTCTCTGCTCAATGAAAAAACTCTTTGAAACACTATCTGTAAGCGCTCTGGCCTCCCCAGAGCATAACGGTTGTCTTCCTGATGTTGCCTCTCCTCAGCCCAAATACACAGAGAGGGTTTGTTCAGAGCTTTTGAGCCTCATTTAATTTGTAACATACAAAGAGGTCCTGAATAGTTTGTGGGTATATCTTGCTAGTTTTGTCTTTGATTTATATCACAGTTTCTCTCTCTCTCTCTCTCTCTCCCCCTCCCTCTTTCTCAGAATCCAAGCAAAAGTCCCTGGATTGAAGCCGAAAACTGAATAAAAAGACAAGCTTGAGCTGGTGTGTGTGTGTCCATGTTTGTCTGTTAAGGGAAGTGTGTGTGTGTGTGGGAGGGAGGGATGTGAGGGGGTGGAAATAAAGGAAAGTGTTGCAGGAAAGAAGCATAATGCCTTTCGACATTGTAATGTACAATTCAACGTCTCTTGTGTTTGTTTTTTTCTTATTTGTTTTGTTTAGATTGTTTTGTTTTCCCTCTCCCTGCGGTTCTGTTAACCGATGAAATGCCCCTCGTTAACCTGTTAGCCGCCTGTTGTCACCAGCTCAATGTTGTACACCGCCGTAACTTAAGAATGAACGAATAAATAAACCAATGAACTTAACTGAAGCATATAGCAGCTTTTTGTAACATCAGTAAGCATTGTCTCACAACCTTGTTGCCCGCACTATCACAATGGGTAATGTTCATCCAAGATGACTTTGTGTTGTTTTGATTTTTTTTTTTTCTTCCCCCTTCTCATTTTGGCTAATATTAGCTGCCCTAGCGCATAGCTTTTCCTGTGACAAAAGCAGCAGCAGGTTTTTTTTTTTGTTTTTTAAAGGGACTAAAATATCCATGTGGGAAAATGTGGCATCACATTAAGTACTGTCACTGTTGGATTTCTGTTATCCCAGCCTTGTCTCTTATTTGTAGGGCTTTTGGAGTGTAAAGGAGCATTTAGTGTTTCTCCTTATCTTTTAATTTTACTGGTCATGCAAGACGAAAAACTGTTGCTAGTTCCAGCAACTGAGCTCTGGCATCATTAAATCACCTACTGTTGCACAGTTGATCTAAAACAATTTATTATTTTCTTGTTTGGATGCATTGCAGAAGGTGACGTTTTCCTCATGGCATCCTGTTTCAGCTGAATTGAACACAAAAAAGTGGGGTTAAAAAGATTCACAAAAGCTTGACTTATCTTCTTTTTTTTGCCTTTTTAATTTTGTAGTCTCATCTCTTTAAGCCTTTTTTTCCTTTTAACCTTTCTTTGCTTTCTCCTGGTGCTTTGGGTCATCAGTCAAGTGATGTGTTGTGGGCGGGACATTCCTGCCCAAATGGGCATGGGTGGGTAGGGTCTATATGGTCAAATGCTTATGTTAAAATGTAAACAAGAACCAATAAAGAGCTCTTAGGCAGACACCCCAAATTTTTGTCTCTGCATGTTTTTAAAATGACATTAAGGTGAAGACAAAAAAATTCCTACCAAGTAAAGGCTTTAATTGTACATTTAAATGCAGATGCACCTTTTGTTTTTATATCTTTATTAATTTATTTATTGCCCCAGTTTGGGGTTGCGGGACCATCTGATACCACTGAGCCTCACACAGCCATTTTTTTTCCAGATTTTCTTTTATATTAAAGTCATCAGTTTTTCTTTCAACACATACTTTCCCATCTTGTAGTGTAAAATACAGTATCCCTTTTAAGATTAAGTACAGGTTTGGAATGTGTCAGCATATTCATGCAAATTGAAGTTTTCCTGTCTTCTCACCATTGAATTAAATAAGCTTTATAACTACCCAGACATGATACAAAAAAAACTACACACAAGATTTGCAGTCATACATACAGCAATTGGCTATCAACATTAAAATAGAGTATTATAGATTAAGCTTCTCTGCTTAATAAAAAAGCAGGTATATCTTTTTTGAAACACCATTTAGATTTGATAGATTTGTTTCCATAATCTGCATGCCTTCTATTTAAGACAAATCCCTCACAAAAATGGTTACTTCATACATACACACACATACACACATTTAAAAATAAAGTGGTCATTTTAACAAAAATAGAGCACGTCTAAAACACCTCTACAGACAGTTTAGTTACAGTACTTCTGCCAGTTGTGGCACCTGAGTCCTCTTATATTTGGATAGGTGAATGAGGTGGTAATGTTTATCATTATAACAGGGTGACAATTAGAGATTTGATGTTATGTACAAGTCAAATATTTCACTTAAGCTTTGCATATAACTGAAATAAAGAAGTCGTCCATTGAGCCCTAGTCATCTTTTTTAAATATCTTGAGTAGCACCATGGAAGAGAATTGGAAAAAAAAAAAAGTAAGATGCTCTGTGTATCATTGACGATGCTTCTAAGGCACTTCACACATAAAAAACAAACAAAAACAAAATGACATGGTGATCCCTTTTTGTATCCCCAAACCCCACCCTCAACACCCTAAATACATCTTGGCAAGACTGGTTGTTTTGCCACTTTTTAGATGTGAGTTAGAGAACGTAAACATTGCACTTCATGGAATGGTAAAAAACACCACATACCATAACATGAATCATTAGTACAAAGATGAGAACAAAACCTACGTTCCTTGATCTAATCAGAGAATCCTTACTAGTTGAATTATTCTTATGCCTGATCTGCATACTTCATTCAGATTTGCTCATTTTTTCTCCAACTATAAAACTGAGATTTTGAGCTAGGTGCTCATAACATCTGGATCTTTGAAGAGGTTTTGTTTGCATTTAACAAGCTGACTTCAATGGTCTGGTCTCTTATAAAATATGACCTCTGAAAGTTTGTACCACAATCTCTATGTGTTGTCATATCTATCTATCTATACTCCAGGTATTTGAAACAGTCGTACACTCTACTTTTTCTCTGTAAGGTTTCTATACTTCTTTGTATGAAGATTTGTTAATGTTTTTCTCTTACATAAAGACAGACACAAAGAGGACCATTTGCCTATATAGTCCCCCTGTGAACATCTCCCAGGCCAGTAAGCTAAAAGAAACA
The DNA here is from genome assembly GCA_017657215.1 of Limnothrissa miodon. Lineage (NCBI taxonomy): Eukaryota > Metazoa > Chordata > Actinopteri > Clupeiformes > Clupeidae > Limnothrissa > Limnothrissa miodon. The sequence continues at coordinate 215,308 of JAGFZM010001720.1, read as the reverse complement.
CTTAAATGAGAAATCCAGTGTGAATCAATAGCCCTGTTGTTCAAGGTAGGAAAAACAACCAGAAACTTTGATACAACATAGATTAGAGTGATTGAGGCGTAGAGTTAAACTGAAAGTGGGTTTTTGAGCCCCATTCGGTTGGTGTTACCAATAATGGTGTAATAATTTTTTTTTTGTTTTTATTTTTGTCTGTCGTCAGTTCTGGGGTGCGTCTCCCAAAAGCATCATTGCTAACTTCCGAAGCTACCGTTTCCTTACTACCTCAGTCTGATGCATCATTATACGATGTAAATGTTTCCCAAAAGCATTGGTTGGACGATCGATCATTAAAGGTGCTCTATGAGATTCAGCAGGATTTTAGCACAATTTCATTTTTGTCAAAAATTGTAGGAATCTCTTTTTGATCGACTTGCTTTTTGCCCCGTAAATACATTTCATTTCAAACACAGAGGCTGTAATCCTCAAACAAACAGTCAACTAATATAACTTTAGCAATACAACTTTAGCAAAGATATGATCACACAATGCCTCTTAATCTTTTTAGGTTCTTAAAATGTCCGGATTGCTCTTTTGATGCATTAGAGTTTATGCATTGGTGGATTGCAGGTGTCTTTTGGTGACTAACAAGTCATTATGAACAAATTGCGTTAAACCTCACAAAATCAAACTCATTCAATTTGACGTCAGAATTTTCAGTTAAGCCTATCTAGTAAAGTCAGGACAAATATCTCAATATAGTTTCGTAGTTTCTCAAAGCAAGTTTGAACTTACGTTATTCAGACTTTGTTCTTCCAACGGCGTTTGGGAAACGTTACTACCATTGGTTAATGCTAACCTCCGTTGTTATTCAGGAAACACACACCTGTTCTGCAAGATGACCTTGGGATGAACTTTTACAACAGGCCTGTGCCTTGATTCCCTGTGGATTTCTTCCTTAAAATTGTTGATTGCACTCATTGTTGTGAGAGAACAGTGTGAATGCAACAGATCCCCTTCAGGAGCAGTTGAGGTGAGAGATGCTTTCTGGAGACCTCCTGTGCATCTGGTAAAGGGGAACTGTGAATGCTTTCTGAGGATCTCCTGTGCATCTGGTAAAGGGGAACTGTGAATGCTTTCTGGAGATCTC
>JAGFZM010001720.1:181408-195478 GCA_017657215.1 Limnothrissa miodon | reverse complement strand
AGTCACAACCGCGATACCTGGGGACGGACAACAGGGACTTTATTATTACTGTAATTGAACCAAACACACACACACACACACACACACACACATACACACACACACACGCACACACATGCACAAACACACACACAAACACACATGCACACACGCACAAACACACACACAGAGAGAGAGAGAGAGAGAGAGAGAGAGAGAAAGAGAGATGGGAGAACACCTCATCAATAAAGAATGGACCAGTAGTGAGTAATTGAGCAACAGATTGTAGAAGAAGACAAACAGCAGACAGATAAGAGGGTGGGAAAGAGATAGAGAGAGAGAGAGAGAGAGAGAGAGAGAGAGAGAGATAGCAGGGGAGAGAGAGGAAGACAGACAGAAAACAGATACTACGGTGGGAAACTGTCAGTGGAAACGGAGATAAATCAATAATTCTACACAAATGCATGTAGGTAACAAAAGATAACAAGACCTAGGAAGAGAACACCCAAACCCACACACACAAACACACACACGCAAACACACACACACACACACACACACACAAACACACACGAAGATACACATCATTACTTACCCGTGAACAAATTGCAGGCGTAGTCCCTCGTCTGGGGCTTTCTGACGCTTTAGTGAACCCACCAGCTTTTTCCTCAGTTGAGGTAGGTCCTCTTTATACACCTACAACATGAGGGAGAGAGAAAGATGAGAGAAAAGGAGAGAGAGGAGGAGATAGATGGGAGAGAGAGAGAGAGACAGGAGGGAAAAGGAAAACATGTTGGGAAAAAAAAAACTATTATTCCCTATATTCCCTGTATAGCACTTGATCCTCAAACATGTTCCATGAGATTGATATCTCTCTGGTTAGTTTTAAGTCCATAGATTCAATTTATACTATAGTGAACGAACAACAGAATAATGTGCTGTTTTTAATGTCCAATACCACTGGTTTGACACCGCATACATTTCCATGTGATCAAGAATGTCACACTTCAGCAAACACAAAATTGAAATTATTACATGTTGCTCTACATGTCACACCTTTCACTGCTCACAGTGTTGAGAAGCAGACAGTTTAACATTCACATGATGAAATTATGTCTCTGCATGGGATCTGTATGAAGTAGTATACTATCTACTGTTACAGCAAAAAGACAATACATTTTATAATAAATTTAATAACATATAATTTTATAATATAATATTCTCTTTCTCTCTCAATATATATAAAATATAAGTTACAAAATATGACCTAAATATACAGTTAACATAATGTTTACTTAGTGTATAGGCTACTGTAATGCAACATAAAGAGTGATTTTATGTCAAGCTACAAGATGAAAGCTGTTAAAGTAAAATGTTACTGTTGTTTCTGTTTTTCAGGTCATTGTACATTGGTATTTTTATCTATTTCTTTCTGACCCTGGAACCTGTATGTATGTGGGATGTATGCACTGCACGTGTGTGTGAGTATGCACGTGCACGTCATATCGTTTCCTGAACGCTCTGCCTCCGCCTCCTGCCCCCCCAAACCCATAGGGCACCCATAGGCCAAATGCATGGAGTGCGTGGAGGAAAGTGCCTGGGAGAGGTCTATGGTCTGGGGTGGGGAGAGGGTTGAGCTGGTTGGCCAATCAGCTGTGAAAGCAATTACAGCTGAGGGCTTGGCCCACTCAAGCGTGGCCCTGGGACTGCCACTGGCATGGAGCAGAGGGCATTATGGGAAAATTCACACGACAAAATGGAGCTTGACAGCATGCATGGATGTAGGTAGAGGGTTTCTGTGTGTGTGTGTGTGTGTGTGTGTGTGTGTGTGTGTGTTTGTGTGTGTGCGTGTTTGTACGTGTGTATATTTATTATTATGTGTATATATATATATTATGTTAGTGTCTGTTGGAGCACCAGTCTGTGTTTGGGTATAAGCGGTTCCACTTGTCTGTGTGTGTGTGTGTGTGTGTGTCCACATGGTTGTGTCTGTGTGTTTATATGCATTTGTGTTTGAGCGTGTGAGTGTGTGTGTGAGTGTGTGTGTGTGTGTGTGTGTGTGCGTGTGTGTGTGCGTGCTTTTCTACTTGCCTGTCGCTCGTAGTTCATCTGTGCTTCCTGTTCGATGTCCGAATCCAGCTCTGGAACGTCGGAGAGATCCGAGTCGGACTCACCGCTGTTGGAGTCAGCATAGCCCTCTGGGGAATAACATCACCACATACACCACAAGGATGCCTTCAGTTGATCTGATTTTAATTACAGTCAACACAAATATCACTGAGAAAATAAATAGATTCAATGTTTGTCTCTTTTCATCCAATGTTTGTATTTTTTCATCTTCCACACTAAATATCAGGTTTAATATGTAGGAGTATGTAGTAATATATAACATTAACCTGTAACACTATTATAGTAATATTCCATATAGGAATTCAACCTACATGGCAATGCAATTGAATTGAGGTGATTACTGTTTGTTTTGTTCACCTTGCAGGAGTGGTTCCAGTACCCCATTCATTACTCCCTCTGGGAGGAAGCGCCACTGGAACACGGAGTGGTCTGCTCCGCCCGTGCTCACCACCCACTGCAGGTCATGTGACCAGCGCACGTTGGTCACATGGGCACTGTGTCCAATGTACTTTTTGAATTTGGCCGCTGTGAGCAAACAATTTGTGTTTTAACGTTAACATTAACAAAACCTCTTTCACATTAAGTTCAAACCACTGCAATGCTGTACTGAGTATAATTTTATTTAGTGATTTTTACTGCAGTATGTAAACAAGTAGAAAACCTCTTAAGCGTCTCAAGTTCACTCTCAACTTGACATTTTTCAAGAATCACTCCATTATACAGAGAACTTTTTTTTCTCTCTCTGACCTTTCTTAAGGCAGGGGAATCTGAAGAGTTTGACCAGGCCAAAATCGTCCCCGGTGACCAGCACGGCACTACTGTAGTTGGCGTCCACCGAGTTGATATCGTTGACCGTGGCGTACTTGGGCCAGATGCCGTTGACCTCCGGTCCGATGACACATGTCCACGTCATCCAGTGGACCCCTTTTGCCTCCTCTTTGGGCAGAAACTTCCCCGCTGTGGACAGGATCAGGGCAAAGACAAAAGAAAACAAAATGGTCAGCTCAAGTACATACTAAGGGTCCAAAAAAAAAAATCCATCCGATTCTTTGAAAATCCTCTTATCAATTCAATTCCGTAGAGAATGAAAACAACGTTTTTAAGTGTAAACACATGAGCCTATAATGTAACCTATATTACTACAGTGTCAAGAAATGTTTATAAGAAAAAAGATAAACAAGAACAGTTGTCAATTGTATTTTTACTTTACAGTAAAAAAGAACGACCATGATCAACCACCTAAAAACCATGCTGACATTGATCAGAGATGTAAGGTCAGGGGCATACAATTCTCACTGTTTAAATCTTTCCATTCTCAGTTCTACTTGATACCCGGTTCTTGATTCCCACCCCTCGTACCTATAGCACTGGAATACACTGGAAATACAATAATCTTATGTGGAGCTCACAGACCTAGAGTATGTTAACTTCTTTAAAGAAACACATTAATAATGGACATATTGCAGTGGCTATTGTATTTAAAGGCTACCGTGGCTACTGTATATAATGTACTTAATGAAGTGTGTTGTGTTGTGCAAACCTGGCATCCTGTAGAAGAGTCTCTCCCCGGCGCCGTCGTTGGTCTGGAGGAAGCGGCTGTCCACGGACCAGTCCAGGTGCGTGATGAAGCTGGCGGAGCGGTTGCACTCGCCCACCTTCTTATAGCGCTGCGCCACGGCGTACACGTCCACCAGCCCGTCGTTGGAGCCCACCGCCAGGTAGGAGCCGTCGGGGGAGAACTTGAGCTCGTGGATCACCTCCTTGCGGTCCTTGATGTGGACGACCTCTGTCATGTCCCTGTGGAGGAGCAGGAGGAAGAGGATGTCTCCAATATAGCAGCAATTTGGGATGTTAGCATGTTGTATGTATAGACATGAGGAAGAGGAGAAAGAGGATGAGGGTGATAGGGGAGATACAGATTATCAGAGATACAGATACAAATACAGATACAGTTATCATTGGACTGAGAAAACAATGACGATTTTCTTATGTCCTAGACAACAGGAAATTATAAATTAAAAAGTAGTTCTGCATGCACCCAACTGTAAGGTCTTTCTATAGCATCTATATCTTGGTGTATTCATAGTGTATAACCAGCCCAGCCAATGCAAGCTAACTAAAAGAAACTTAACTTTTCATCTATAAACATACAAGAGACTGTAAATCCTCCTCCCACCTGACTCTAAGCACAGTGAATGAGCCGTCCTTCATGCCGAGGGCGAGCTGGGAGCCGTCGTTGTTGAAGGAGACACTGCGCACGGCTTCTTCCATGTTACAGCGGGCGATTAGAGTGTGGTCCGCTAGACTCCACAGTCTACACACACATACCAGACAAAAGATGTTGACAAATGCTGTTAATTGCCAAAATAGTAAATATGTCATAACAAAGGTCATATCCAAATGAATGAATGAATGGATGAATGAATGAATGAATACTGCACTACAGCAGGTATCTTCATTACATAATTCTTGATTGAAAAGAACCTTCTGTGTTTGCATTTCATATGCTATTAATGCCCAGTTGATAATTGAACATTAATAATACTACATATTCAAATTATATTAGTAAATAAATATATTAATTAGACAATGATTACACCATTGCTCCATTCCGTGTTTATGTGTTTAAGTGTTTAAGTGCATGCTCTGACCTGACTGAGCGGTCGTCGCTGCCGGTGACAGCGAGGGGCTGCTTGGGGTGGATGTCCAGAGCCCAGAGCTCGCCCTCACTGTGGCCCTGCATAAGCAGCAGGGGCTTGTCCCGGTCCCGCACCATCACCTCGAAGATCTCGCTGTCCTGCGTTCCCGCTAGGATACGGTCTGCCTTCCAGCACACACTACGGATGGAGAGGCCTGTGGGGAAGAGCCAAGGCAGATATGATATGGGTGTATAGAGAGATTTGGGAAAAAAGAGGATAAGGGAGAAAGACAATGGGGTGGGAATGGAAGGATTGAAAAGCAGTGTTGGGAGATAGAGATGAGGATAAAGAGAAAGAAAAAGAGAGAGATTTTTAATCTGCAAGTATTCAAAGAAGTGCAATATGGCATCCCTGAACATTAAAATGTTTGATCATTCAGTGGAGAGAGAGAGAGAGAGAGAGAGAGAGAGAGAGAGAGAGAGAAAATTAGTCAGAGTGTACAAATTAATGAATGAGAGAGCATGAACAATATGCTGTCTATTTTTTAATGTAGGACAAGAGAGAGTTAAAATTGCTGAGCGAGAAGACAACCAGACAGACACAGAGGAGAGTTCCCCACACAGCACTGTTGCTCATTGTGCACTGAGAGATAAAAGCCAAACGGGAGTGTCAGCAGAGAAAGTGAGAAAGGGAAATAAGTAGGAAGGAGGAGAGAGAAAACAATGTGACAGAAACACAGTCTGACAGGAGGCGGGAAAAAAAAAGAGACGAGGTAAGAGACTGGGAGTCAGAGATGAAAAGGGAGATATGCACAAAGCACAGGAGGAGTACAAGATAGAGGGAGAGAAAGAGAGAGAGAGAGAGAGATAGAGAGAAAAGACTACACAAGACAGAGAAAGAGGAAAGAGTAGAGAGAGGTTGAAAGAATGAGACAGACAGTGAGACAGAGAAAGAGAGAGAGAGACAAAAAGACAGCAAAAAGTGTGAGAGAGAAAAAGGGAGAAAATGAAAGCACAGTGAAACACGAAAAAAGGCAAAAAAGGCAAAACCGAACGCATAGGAGAGATGACAACACACAGATTGTTTCAGATCAAATGACACCAAGCAGAGAGCTCATTAAACACCTGCGGTGTTAGCCTCCAGGTAATAGCCATTCATTGGCACGCTTTTTGTTATTTTGTTATTTTGAATAAACAGCAAATCTCAGAAAACAAGCATATTTTACGTAAAAGCCTGTGAGTGTTTCCAACATTAAAAACAAGCACGAACTTTTAATCTCTGTGTGTTAGCCTTGAATGCCTAATCTCAACATAGCTATATGCCAGCATCGCACCTGCTGGATTAATGGAATTAAAGGCTGTGTTTGCTAGCAACAGGCCACACACACACACACACACACACAGACACGCACACATACTGAGTTTAATATCATGCGTCGTTGGGTTGAAACACTGTCTCGCTGGGTCTGGCCCTGCTTGCCAACTGGCCCTGATTTTCAGGGACAGTCTCTGTACTTGGCGTTGGGGGGACATGGACTCATTAAGTCACTGCTGTCTGCATTGATGCGGGATGTTTGTGTGTCGCTCACACAATTAAATCTGCTGGGCTATTTAACGTTCCCTCACATAAGCAGAACACACACAATCCACAGTCAGCAGGAATGGAAGTGCAGTAGGCTATACACTGTGTATATATAAATGGATGTATGGTACATATAGTTGTGTAGTACATATGTGTGTGAGAGAGAGTTAATATTAATTATATATATATATATAATACTTATATTTGTATTATATTAACACTTGTTGTATATTTAATGTAGAAAGATGAGGTAGAGAGAGAAAAAAATAAAAAAATGTGTGTGAATGAATAACAGTTTGCAAGTACTGCACATGTGTGTGTGTGTGTGTGTGTGTGTGTGCGTGTGTGTGTGTGTATGTGTGTGTGCGCGGAAGCTTTGCTTGTGGGACTAGTAGCGACAAATGCGGCCGGCCTTTCAAAGAGATGCAAATAGCGTCTTCAACTGCTTCAAAGCTCGACTGAGAAAGGAGAGGCGGTGTCAGGGAGCTGAGCGGCTTTTCATTCCATATCTTCACAGACACAAAAAAAACGAGAAAGAGGAGAAAAGGACGTTTCCCTCTTTAACTCACTTTCATAATTTAGTTCCGCTCCTCTGGAATACATACGGGAGACCCTGCGTTTCTCTAAGCAGAGGCGAGTTGGAAATTGCTTTTCAAATTGTGAATTAGATGTAGAAAAGAGAGGAAGAGGACAGGAGAGGGGAGGAAGAGAAGGAAAGAAAAGAGGAGGGGAGGAGAAAAGAGGAGGGGAGAGGGAATGGAGATCAACAGATATACTCTTTGAAAGTACAGTATGGCTGCTTTCTGTTTGAAAGTATGGCTGTAACCTATTTAGTGGATTTGCTCCAGGTCTTTTAGATGTGTGCTCCTCCTTAGATGTGTGCTGTGCTGCTAGAAGAAAAGCAGCAGGCTGGAGATACACATGGAGGCACACATACATCTCCAGCTCCATTTGCCTGTGGTCCTGGGTCCAGTGTCAGAATAATATGATATCTGTTGCTTTAGAAAGTAAATTATGGGCCCTTCAAGTCAGTTTTGTTTTCATATCAGACAGGGCAGGTGGGTGTGTAAAAGACAGTAAAAGACACCATGCATGTACACACACACACACACACACACACAAAGAGAGCACTGAGACAGACTTCATCTAGTGGTGTGTGTGTAGGTGTGTGGGTGTGCGAACGGATGTGTGTTACCTTTATAACCTTGTTCGGTCTCTCTGAGGTCGATCTTGGTGATGGGCTTGAAATCTACATCCCAGAGTCTAATACAGCCGTCCCTGCCCCCTGTGGCGAAGCCCTCCTCACACGAATGCATGCTGAAGATCCCCGCCTGGAGAACAACACGAAAGAGAAGAAAGGAATAAAGAAATCAAACGGTGGAGAAAGAGACAGAGAGATTCAAAGCAAGACATAAGAAGCAAGAAAGGTCAAAAACTCCCCCACCTTCCCCCTCCCTTAGCAATCAAGCATTCAGCCCACCCCTGAGAGATCCCACATTCAACTAGAGACAAGTTCAGCATTGGAAGCAGGAAAAAAAAATCATCAACAAATATGAAGTGTTTGACACTTAAAGACACTGGAGATGAAGAATTTTCCAAAACTCTGCCTAATCTTGCTGCAGGTACTTAGTGAGATTGACATCCCCACTCTGTGTGTGTGTGTGTGTTTGTGTGTGTGGAACACTGAGAGAGAGAGAGAGAGAGAGAGAGACATACAGTATTCCATGTCAGTGTACACACAACTATGAGTGCATACTCTGTTATACGTTTGTGTGCTGTGTGCTTCTATGTGTCTGTATGTGTGTGTGTGTGTGCAATATGTATGCAAATGTGTTAGTGTGTGTCTATATGCACTGCATGTGTATGTGTGTGTGTGAGAGAGATAGAAAGAGAGGCCATATTTGAGTGTCCCCCTCACACTATGTTCAGTCTGTATAGTGCGGGACCAAGTGTGTGTATATATGTGCTGTATGTGTGTCTATCTCTCTGTGTGTGTGTGTGTGTGTGAGATAGAAAAAGAGGCCATATTTGAATGTCCCACTCACACTATGGGCAGCCTGTATGGTGCGGGCCAGGTTGAGCCCCTTCCACACGTAGATGTCCCCGTTGAGTGCGCCCGAGTAGGTGACCTCATCTTTGGCCGTGGACACGCACAGGATGGTCTGCAGGTCGCCCGTCTTCCCAAAGATGCCTCGCTTGGGTGTCAGCGCATTCCCACACAACGTCCAGAACTGTGTTGGGAGAGAGACAAAGAACGAGAGACTTGTGAAAATGCCTCATGTGAATATTGTTTTAAAAGTCACGGACGAAAGAAAAAGAAGAAGAAAGAGAGTGAGGGAAGCCACAGGGAGGTGAGGTGGAAGTGTAGAGAAACTTAATGATGAGATGAAGATAACGGAGGAGTGGAGGTGATTAGAGAGAAAGAGTGAGAAAGTCAGAGAGAAGAAAAGACAAGTTGAAAAGTGCACGACTTCAACTGAAGACAAAAATAACAAGACAAACAGATAAGCTTTGTGTGTGTGTGTGTGTGTGTGTGAGAGAGAGAGAGCAAGAGAGAGCACGAGGGAGGGAGGAACTCAGACATCTCAGACATCTTTCCGTCATTTCCGATTAATCAAAGTGCTTTCCTGGCAGAGGCCTGTGAGCCAGCAGGAAAGATGAAGGGGCTGATAAGTATCTGATGATTCGTAGCAGATGTACTCCAACTCAAGACCGTTATAAACACAGACTCAAGACTCTGTGCTTTCCCTGTAGTGTGTGTTATCTGTTATCGGCCAGCAGTCAAGTGTAGACTAATCAGAATGTCAGATGCAATCAAGGAGACAAGGAAGAATTGGTAACAACCCCGAAAATAATTGGACAGGTGAAAAAAAAAATGTTTACGACAATGTCTATCAAACTAGGTTCTGCAAGGATGCACTGTAATTACACACCGTCAGAGTCAAATAGCGTGCAGCTTCACCAGCGACTGTCAATATGAACTGTCTATAACTACATTGGTGTAGTTATATTGGTGAGATATTCACATGTTATGGCCAGGGTGTTACTGAGAGAGCTGCTCAATTTACTAAGTGACATCCGACATTCAAACCATGATTGTCTTCTTTAAACACATGGCTGTATATTTTGCATGTGACTTTTGGAGTTTTTGGAACAAGCGTGTGTGTGTGTGTGTGTGTGTGTGTGTGTGTGAGAGAGAGAGAGAGAGAGAGAGAGAGAGTGACCAGGAGCTGAGAAAAGATGTTATGATGGATACTCACTTTGATATGTTTGACTCCACAGCTCACTAGTCTATGGAGGATGAAAGGGTCCCAAGAGATATCAAAGATCTGAGAAAAACATACAAAAAAACAAATACACATATGACATCACACAACATCAACAGCACAGGGTTTACTGAGGACTATAGCAAAATAACAGCACGTGCCTTAGATGTACTGTATAGAAATAAGTTGTCCAGTAACTTGTATTTAAGATCATAATACATTACATTAACACTTATATTTTTAAATGTAACATTTACGTTTACATATATGCATTTAGTGGACGCCTTTATCCAAAGGGACTTACAAAAAAGAGGATTAACATCCAAGCTATAACACAATTAAAAACCTTTCTGTGACCAGCTAAGAGGAAAATGGCCGGAGATGATATAGAAGCTCTGCTTTCCCTATATTAACAAACTTTTTTTTTTTTAAGAAATCTTCACTCTGGGAGGCGCCGTGACTCCGGCGACCCGGGTTCGATTCCGGCCTGTGGTCCTTTGCCTATTCTGCCCCATCTATCTCTCCCATGTATTTCCTGTCTGTCTCTCCACTGTAACTACCAAATAAAAGGCAAAAAGCCCCAAAAAATATCTTTAAAAAAAAAACAGAAATATTCACTCTGGCTGGAGTTTTCACAGTAGATATTTTCAAGTATTAAAAACTAGAGCCCGACCGATATAGGATTTTGAAGGCCAATACCGATACAAATATTTGTTGGTTTAAAAATCCGATATTCCGATATATATCGGACGATATTTAAAAAAAAAAAAAATGTCAGAAACTCGCAACAAAACATTAAAAGATTTCCATTAACATTAGCTATTTGTAGTTATGAGTTTTATGCATTTTAAAAAGAAACTTGTTTATTTTATTGTCACAATGGAACATCATGTGTTTCGTCCGTTATTATTTTAATTTTGAAATATTCATTTATTGGCCATTATAAATGCCGATACCGATAGTTTGGAAAATGCCTAATATCGGCCGATAATATCGGCCTGCCGATATATCGGTCGGGCTCTATTAAAAACTATTTTTTTTTATGAGTAAATGAAAAAAAAATGCTTTTTTTATAGATATCCAGCCACACACACATACTCTCTCTCTCTTCCTCTTCAGCCAGTCTCTGTTATAGTTTTGCTGGCAGCATAGCCCCCTGCCATGGACCTCTTCCTCTCTCTCTTCCCCCTTCTCCTCCTCCTCCTCTTCCTCTCCTCCTGCTGCTGTTGCTGCTACCCCAGAGGGTTCAGACCCAGAGTCCAACACGCCTCACCACACACACAGCAGCAGCAGCTTAATGCTTAGAAACCCCCTAAATATTCCACCTCTCTCTCCCTCTATCTCTCTCTCTCTCTATCTCTCTTTGTATGTGTGTTGACTCTTATGCATGCGTCTGTACATGTGTGTTCACATGCGTGTGCGTGTGTGTGTGTGTGTGTGTGTGAATGTGTCAGTGTGCAAGCGTGTGTGTGTGTCAGTGTGAGAGACACTAAGGCTATGTATGCATTTGCAAATCCGTGAATGTTTCTGCATAGAATGGGTTGCAGTAGGCCCACAGTGAGCAACCAGCACACACTCCGTTCCCCATCCACCTGACATACAGATGTTGACATGTGTCTGTCCATGTGTGTGCCCACACAGCCTCCATCAAATGTGCTGTAAAGTACGTGTGAATCGCGTTCGGGGGTGCGTTCAACCGTAACAGACCCGTTCGGTGCATTTACCTTACATTCTTTGCATGGCAGGGACTCTCTCCGTTGACCCAGCATGCAGTGCGGTTCAGCACACAATTTGTTCAACCCCACAGCCGTTTCCACTGTCCACCTTTGGTTGGCGGCGGTGCCATGTTAAACTCAATAGAGCTAAGCCTCGCCACAGTGCAATGCCAATTCATAGTGGTGTAATTAGGAATGCGTCATCTCTCTGTCTTTCTCTTTATCTCTCTCTCTCCCCAGACAGACCGATTTAATTCTGAATCACTCAGATATAATTCTGAATCTCAGGTTAGAGCAGCCAAGTGCTTTAGCTCAATTCCCATTCAGCTCCCCCACTGGTCAGGGATGTGTTTGTAGGCTTCCAGGTTTCTCCCAAACAGTCAGACCAATCAGCAAAGAGGGAAGGCTACCACTGTCATGGCCAAATAGTAGTGATTAGCTGAAGTAGAAGGTATCCCTCCACATGAGAGTAAATGTATGCCAGTGGATAGGGAACACACACACACACACACAAACACACACACACACACACACGCACACACACACACAGACTAATGGATAGGTTCCAGGCGCTTTGCACAAAATGAAAAAGCGTTTGATGCATCAGACCAGGGCAGGGGGTTGGGATAGGTAAAAAATGGATATTAATTCTACCATCCTGATTAGCAGCAAATGATTTTATGTGAATGTGTACAGTAGGCTTTCTGTGTAGGGCTTTCTGAGGTGTTTTTCATTCATTGTCAAGCCACACCCTCCTGTCCATGGTGAAACACTAAGGTTACAACTGCGTTGCATGTCCTGTAAACATGTGTGTTGGCGGTGGGGGTAGAAGTGGTGGAGATTGTGTTTGAGTGTGTGCGTGTTTGTGTGTGTCATGTTTGAGTGTGTGTGTGTGTGTGTGTGTGTTTGTGTTTCATGTGACTGTTCTTACCCTATCAGAGTGCCCCGTTGCTGTGGCCAATACCCTGCCTCTCTTCCAGTCCCACACACAGACTGTGTTTTTGGCGTCCAGACCAACAGATGCTAACCGCTGAGAGAGAGGAGAGAGAGAGAGAGAGAGAGAGAGAGAGGGAGAGACAGAGAGAGAGAGGGAGAGAGAGAGAGAGGGTGAGAGAGAGAGAGAGAGAGAGAGAGGGAGAGAGAGAGAGAGATGGGCTGTTTCAATACCAAGCACAAAATATATACACAGTCAAGATATGTAGATTTGTAAATTAGAACATATTTATGGAATAAAATATTACTGTTTTTCAAATCTGCAATTCCTTTTCAGTCCTTACAATGAATAACTAACATGTTCTAGCAATAACTAAAATACTTCTTAACTTAAATTAACTTTAATTTTATCGTTTTGAGAGGACAATAAAATAGTCATCCTATTCCTAAACCAATCAATCAATAATCAAATGGTCCTCCAGAGAAGAGGTGAGTGTGCTCACCTGTCCGTCTGCGTCGAAGGCCAGACAGGCCACCCCATGTGTGTGTGCGTCCCTGAGGATGGAGACTGTCTGCAGGGCGTACGAGTCCCACACACAGATGTACGGGTCCTTGCCCACTTGCCCTGTGGCCACCTGGATCTTGTCTGGATGCAGAGCCAAGCTACATCAACCAGAGTGACAGAGAGAGAAGGAGAGAGAGAGAGAGAGAGAGAGAGAGAGAGAGAGAGAGAGAGAGAGAGAGACAGAGAAGGAGATTGCTGTTTTTATTTGTTATTATTTTTTACCAGAATGACAGAGAGAGAGAGAGAGAGAGAGAGAATGACAGAGAGAGAGAGAGAGAGAGAGAGAGAGAGAGAGAGAGAGAAAGAGGGTGTGTGTGAGAGAGAGAGAGAGGGTGTGTGAGAGAGAGATCAGAATCAGAATCAGTTTTATTGGCTAAGTCTTCTTGCATATACAAGGAATTTGACTCCAGTAGGTGTTATGCTCCCTAGACATGCAACAAGGACATCCATCAGTACACGTACACACAGTACAGTGCAAGAAATACAGTGCTACACTAGTACAGTAGTATGGATACAAGATGGGCATCAAGACTATTTTACTTTCTAAACTGCTATTACAATGTATTAAGCACCCTCATTAATAATATGTTGTGGGACACAACATCGAAAGGTCATCTGCATAAAGTGTTCTGTTACACCAGGTTGTGTCACAGCCACAGTCTGTGTTTCTTTCTCTGTGTCATCCTGCTGCCACATTCTGTTGACTGATCCAGAGATCAGTTCCCCCTGCCATCCCCCTTTCCCACTGCCTCCCTTTCTCCCTCTCTCTAGGCTCCATTGGGTAGGGCAAGGCTCACAAGAACACCACAGGGTCGAGCTATCACAAACGCACCCAACTCTACATACAAGAACTGGTCAAGAGCATTTATAGCTGAGACTCCAGCGGACGTGGAGCGGATGCTGTGCAGACCAAACCAGTTTTCAGGGTATCAGGGGCTAATCCCTCATATGATGGCTGTCTACTGGAAAGCTTAAGATGAGGGGTTAAGCATGAGCTGGCAATCTTTGGGAGGCGGCTAATTGTGTAACACACACACACACACACACACACACACACACACACACACACACATGTGCATAAACACACGCCTACACAGACCAGAAAAAAAAGAAACCTGGTCCAAATCCGATCACTTGAGGACAGACATCTCCATAAGACAACTGTAAGAAAACTGTCAACGGTGAGACCAGGCACTTGCCAACACATTATGTGGATAGTTCACCAAGGCACTCCAATGAGTATTTTAAAAAGTCTTTATTAC
>JAGFZM010001720.1:131887-175110 GCA_017657215.1 Limnothrissa miodon | reverse complement strand
GTGTGCGTGTGTGTGTGTGTGTGTGTGAACCATGCACACATTTATTAGCAACAGAATTGTCTAGAGCTGAGATTGATTACTCTGCTATCTTTATGACTATAAATATATGATCATAAATAAACACATACATTACATTATTTTGAGGACCCCCTCGAAAACGAGATGCTCCATCTCAAGGGGTTATCCTCTAATTAAAGAATTTTTATTTGATTACACACAAACACACACACACACACACACACACACACATTACACACACACTACAGTCAGACACACACACACACACATAGAACAATTTGCAGATAACGTCCATCAAGGTGGTATGGGGAAACAATGGATGAGTTGTGAAGAACAGCACAAGGCCTACGCCAAGTCCGTTATTCCTGGACACATCCAAGGCTCCAATCCTGCTTATTATCTAATTTGCACTTTTATTTTGATATTCATTTCATTATTTTCTTCTTGCTTCAAGCCTAATCTACCAAAAAACAGCTTGTGTGTAGCTTTGGAGTATAGCCGAACACTATGTGGGAATGTAGAACCTACAAGGCTAGACTGCTTGTTGTTGTTATACAGTAGTTACCAACGCACTAAAGAGCACTGATATGGAATGGTGATTTTTTATACAGGTGTCATTGTTTTGGGGGAAAAATGGACATTGTCTTAGAAAGCAAAAAGCAGTATTTTATTTCTCTGGGTGTTAATACACAATATTCAAACATATAAACATGCACACACACACTCACACACACACACACACAGACTTGCGCATGGTGCGATAAATGTGCTATGCAGAACCATGGCCTCTCTTTTTCACCCTCGTGGGAGAACCCTTAAATATTCCACTTAGAAGAATGAGGATATTTATATATAGGTCTCTCGAGAACTTAAGTAAAACCTTTAAGCGTTGAGCTGAACTGAGCTGAACACACTTCTACATTTTTCCACTCCTGAGAACATTTGCATTACATGATGGTGAAGATCTATGAATAAATATTCAATACCATCAAAAAAGCCTGTAGCGTAACGTACTGTGTGTGTGTGTGTGTGTGTGGGTACTAAGTATTTTTGTGTGCGTGCCTGTGCGTTCAAGCAGTTGTTCTCCTGCAACAGAACAATTGAATGCTTTGTAGGACTTTGTTGTTTTTCTAGCAGAGAATGAGCTCAAGTGGCTCAGTTTAAAATGATGGGGGCCGACCTATGAGCTACATGCCAAACAAGCCCCCATTTCCACCGGTTTGTTGCGAGCTGTATACGCAAACAAATGCATGATAAGGCACTGGGCTCGTTAAAATGGTAGTAAAAAAAAACTTTATTAACTGCAATTCTAGTACAACAAATGTTAGCAATTTGATGCAGGTTGACTAGTTGTTGATTATTCATAGTGAGATAATATCCTACTCATATGTTTAACCTTTTTCACTGTTAGAATGATGTGATTGGGTTAGGAGCGGGGGGTGGGGGGGGGGGGGAGTGGGTGATTGTAGGAGATTGTGGGACTGAAAGATTGTGGGAGATTGTTTCAGAGAATGAAAAGAGAGAAAGAGAGGGAGGGAGAAAGAGAGAGAAAGTCAGAGAGATTTCAATCCCTATCTGCCCTAAACGGGTGGGAACAGCTTGATGATTTCAGCATAATCGGACTGGACAGCTCCGCTGTGCATGTTGACCCACATGGAACAACAGAGGAGAAGAGTCCAAGCAAAATAATTGTTGCAAAAAAAAGATACAGAGAGAGAGAGAGAGAGAGAGATAGAGAGAGAGTATGTCTGTGTGTGTGGGGCAACTAAGAGACAGGAATAGCTATACTGTACATCCTTAAGGGAACATCAGCCGAGATAAATTAGGGCTACAATGCCATATTATTAAAGCAATTGCTAATTGGATCCTTTAAAAATTAAACAAAAAACTGCTATATTTGCATAGTGAGATATTATATTATTAGATAGCTTCTGGTCCTGGACCGTGTGATCAATGCCAATATTTGAGATAATAATTAGTCACAGTTCTTTTGAAGTCAGGAAGATGGTGGTGTATATTCAAGCAGCCATTCCCTGTGGAATCACTGTAAGCAAAATACATTCAAGTGATAATGTCCCATTCATAAATACTAAAACATAACAGTGGACACACTGTGTGTGTGTGTGTGTGTGTGTGTGTGTGTGTGTGTGTGTGTGCATGTGTATGTTTAAGGGCAAGACTTACAGTGGAGTGTAAATGGTGTGTGTGTGTGTGTGTGTGTGAGAGAGAGAGAGAGAGAGAGAGAGAGAGAGAAAGGGGGGGGGAGAGAGAGAGATAGTGTTCATATACAGGGGGACAGAATAAGGTAGAGCAAAAGTAAAAGAGCTAAAGGGTGGAGAAAAGAAAGAGGAGAACGGAGGGAGGCTCGGATAATCGTCAGTTCCCTCTCCATCATGAGCCTCTCAGCTTCAGGCTGTTTTGAGGAAGCGGGATGAGAGAGGGCCTGCACTCTGAGTTCTGTTATGGTTCCTTTAGCCCTCTTTATGTTTTACTATCTTAGCAGTCCATCACAGACCTTAAGGACACATGCCATGGCATGTTATAGAGAACAACAACAAAAAAAGTGCTCTGTGGGCCTATAGGATAATCAAGCAGCTCAGCATCTGTTCATTTGCATGCTGTTGGCACTCACGAACGCCATATTTCATTACAGACAAAAAAGCAGATCTTAAAAATGAATGCACTTGCCTATTGCGCAATCATTTTACCAGGATGCCTTGGCCTCTAGGGTTCTGAGGCAAAACTCTCTAGTCTTTTTTCAATGGTGCTGAACCACGGACAGCTCCACTTCCACTGACCAATCATGACAGACAAAAAGGTTCCCAGTGAACCTCGAAAATGACTGCTTATTTTCTGAACTGTCAATTAAATGTTAACTGAATCAGTTGAGGCAAAGTACATATTTCAGGGTACATCCTTAACAAGATGACAAGACAAGACAATTGCAAAGGCATTACTACAGAAATCAGAATTACTTTGATTAGTAGGGCTCATTACACACCCATCATTTCCACCAATGGAGTCCAAAAAGGCCACACCTGTCTTCTCTCTGTTCAGAATCAATGTCGGACACGTCTGGCGGTTACACTGTAGGTTCAACTAATGCTCACTGGATTCAACTGATGCAGATTATTAAATCTCTTCAACCATTCGAAAGGCTGCCCGTGCCTGTAGAAAGACCGTGACATGCTGTGGGCCTATGCGTGTTACTGACTGCTCAATCAATGAATGAATGTCACGCTGCCCGTTTCTCTTTCCAGCCATCGCTGTGCAACATTGCGTTTAAAACGTTTAGCTCAATGACAGATGATAGGCATGTACACTACCACACCTTATGACTATACAGGAGGAGCTCCTATGACTGGCTTTGGTGTTTTCGCCTAGCCTTGTCATGGAAGAACCTGACGTAGTCATGGAAAAGCCTAATGTCTCTGTCGGTGTGTTTAGATTTCCTACCTGATAATGTCATCGTTGTGTCCCAGATAAAACTTCTGCGTGTGCTCCCTTGTGTTGTAGACCACACCGACACCAGCCACAAAGTACACTATCTCCTTGCCCGCCGTGTAGTACAGGTTGTTGCGGCACTGATGCCCCCGGTAGCCATGGATCCATTCCAAGCGTAGCTGGCAGCGAGGAGCGGTCTTGTCCGTCATGCTTTTTACGCGTGACAAGCCAACGTTTTTTTTTTTTACTTAGCTCAGTTCAACTGCTCGATTCACTTGCTGCAACGGCATATAGAGACTTCCGCCGACCCCAGCTCGGCGTAGTCCATCAGCTCTGGGCAGGACCGGACAGCGGCAGTGTAGGCTTCACGAGGAGGGAATTCCTTTCCAAGCGGAAGCTCCCTCAGCCGACAGATGATGGCCCAGAGATATCCTTAGGTGTCCGTAAAATCCCCTTTGATGGTGGCGTGGGTTCGTCAGTGCAACACCTCATTTGATATTTTGCTCCGTGATAGTCTAACGTCAGACATAGTGAATTTGTCCCTCTTGAAATACAACATATTTGAATCACTGTTGCACGTGAAATATTCTTGAGATGTATTATACATTTGACAGGTCGTATACACGGGCGAAGAAGAGAATATATTATATTGTTTTAAAAGGATGGCCGTATCAATGGCAAACCAAGAGATACATTTACCCTTTCATCGGTTCTGAACAGTAGACTACAACTCCTCGTGTAGCCTAAGACGAAACGTAGGCTAATCCTCCCTATAGTAGATGTTCTCAGCAACTGACTTTACTACTACCGCCTAATAGATCCTGATTACACTAATATAGCCTTCACCTCCGCAAAGCCCCGCTATTAGACGCAATATCTGTCCAAGCAGGCGTTAGTCACCCCACCAAAGGGCGATTCCGTGGTCGAGGTCGGGATGCGCTGGGGGAATATCAAGCTAACTCTTCATACCCTCATCAGGATCCGTGAGCTGACACCAGTCTACGAGAATTTTTCAATGAATCCCTCCGTATGGCAGTTCTGACAAGGGCGATTTTCCATCAGTGCTCGCACACGGAGCACCCCCGAATACTATCGCCTGTCACACCACCGTTATCTCGATCCGAACCAAATATTGGCATCCATTGCTGTCTACGTTATCCGGCAAAAAATCAAGCGACCACTGGTCCTTCCGTGTTATAACAGTGCTCTTTTCAAAATCGATAAAAGAGACTGGGAAGCGTTTTCTCGTGGATTATCCCACGAAACGTTTAAGACGTAATGCTTCGAATTTCACATTGCCTTAGCAGGTATGTTTGCGTAAAGCTTTCAAGAATGGAGGCTCTGGTTTGTAGTTTCCTGTTCGATTTGGTTACCACGACGCCTTGTGGTTCGCATCCGATTGAGCTGATACGTATAAAAGCCCGTGGTAATAACAGAGGCTCACGGTACTTGTAGTGTACAAAACGCCAGTCAAGCCATTATTGTGTGAAACCTTTCGCAAATAAAGCTACAAGAACCGTCGATAAATGGATTGGCGCTGTCCTTGGTACTGAATACTACTGTCGACAAAACGTGACAAGCTACTACACACCACACACACCAACTAGTTACGCTGTTAAAGAAAACTACAGGTGAAGTGAGCAAATTGCTAAAAAAAAAAAAAAAAAAAAAAAAATTCTGTGTTGCATCAATGTTGTCTTTACTTGGTTATTCCAGTTGTTATTACTGTAGATAGACTGATGAACATTATTGAAATTACAACGTTTGTTTGCAATGTTTATTCGAGATTAGAGATTAGAAGCGAAACAAGGTAATATGTTTGAGATATGGACACATTATCTAATCATAAGAAAACATTTAATTTTGAGATCCTTATGTTATCCTAATGTTCCTAATGTTATGTCTTTGATGCTAAAGTGATTTGCAAACAAATTCTTTATTTTATTATTGTGACTTCATTAGGTAAATTATACTGAATAATTAATATGGAATACTTATATAGTGCAATACTTATATAGTGCTCCACAACATTGCAGTATGCTGTGTTTGTACTGCAGTATACACTGTGTGTGTGTAAAAATTAATCCAAACAAAATGTACCCTATGTTTGAAGGACTAGAGTATTTTATAGTCAGTTATAACTGCTTCAGAACTCTGATTCAGATTCTCATAGTTCACTCCCACATGCATCCAAGAAACTATTTTCTCAGGGGCCACCTGACAGTGCCAGTGTCTTATCATTCATGACAGTCAGTCACCCACTCCCGACCGCATCGGAATACCGACCTTGGACAGTGAATACAACATTCACATAACATGAACAAAAGCACTTATACAAAGACTGTGTGGGGGTGATGTCTCGTGTACGACAATGTCCTTGAACATGCCATCAGTAAGTTTGTGTGTGTGTGTGTGTGTGTGTGTGTGTATGAAGTGAATATTCATTTTGAACATTTTCTCGTTTGGTCCAATGGGGGGTTGCAAGATATGTTCATAAGAGAAACAGGTTTCCTTGGCACCATATGGAAGCGCCATATGTGTCAGATTATCATGTGCATTCACCCCTAAGTAAGCACCTCCTATCTTCAACAACCAACCCCATCATCCAGACCTCCCAGCTCAAAATGTACATCTTGGGCAGGTTCCGTTGTGATAATCCCTTTATGTGCTCTGTAGTGTTTCACAGAAAGTTTCCCGATTGTAATGTTTTAGCTAACAAACAGTGCTGAGCAGTGCTGAGCAGCGCCATAGAGATGTCTGGTGTTGAGTGAGAGGGCATGAATAAGTTCCCCTATTGTGGGCTCACACTTGGATATTCTGGCTTCTTTCTCAGCACTGTCCAGGTATATTCCCAGTAGAAAATATCTCCTCCTTGATGATCAGGGCCTCCTACGTCCACTATCAGAGACCGTAGTACTCTGCAGAGAGTAGTGTGTTACATCTCTGCTCTCACAAACCACTGAGTTTAAGAAGACATCTCTGTAGTCACAAAGCCAGAACTTAGAGACAGCAGAGAAGTATCTATCCATAGGCCACCTTTTGAACACATATTACAGTGCATTTGGACCTGTTCACTCCTCAACTCCCATAAACACATCTCAACATTTTGCTTACACACACACAAACTCCCTCTCACTCTATCTCACACACACACACACACACACGCACACACACTCTACACCCCCTGCATACCCACAACTGACTTGCATTGTGGACTGTCTTGCATCTTTCCTCACACATGGCAATAATCTCCACTAACCATCATAAAAAATCTATCTGACAGCTCAAGCCTCATACCATAACTGGCATGACCCCTCCAACATACACACGGAACACTACCCCAACCCACCCAACACCACCTAGTTCCCTACCCACATACAACAGTGCATACCCCCCCCCCCCCCCCTTGCTAAATTACCAGCTAGGCCCTTTCCCACATTTCCTTAGCACACTGTCCTCCATCAACACTACATTGCAAACTAAACCCCCCTCCACATTTAGCTCCCACTGCTCCAATTAACAGTAAGCCTCTTCCCCAAGTACACAGCACACTGCCCACTTAATCGTGCCATCAGCAGTTAGCCCTTTCAACACACAGCACATGACAATTTCTCATTTCCTTCCAACCCCCCCATACAAACACTACACTGCCATAACCAGTAAGCCCATTTCTTCCACATAAACAGCACACCACATCCTTTGCTGTTAACAGTAGGACCTCTGACCCCATTACACTCAGTACACTGGCCAATACCCCAGTTATATATTATTAACAGGTCCCCCACCACTAAACTCTCCTCCTCCCACACGACCTCTGGCAGTAGAGTTAACCCCTTGAGTCGTGGTTCTGCCCAAGGTTTCTTCCTTAGTAGGGAGGTTTTCCTTGCCATTCCTTTCCTTGCCTGTTGCTCTTGGCTGCTCCTTTTAATGTATGGGAGTACCGCCCACAGTTAATCACAGAGGTGTTTGATCCTTGTGGATTTAAGTGGGTCCATTTTCTTGTCCCCACCAGTCTGCTTGCTCCTGTGTAATGAGATTATGGTGGGATTGTGTAATTCAATCAGTCATGTTAGACTCTACTGCAGGGGAAATGCAGACCTCTCTCACACCACACTATGACCCTGCTCAATGTGTGTGTGTGTGTTTGTGTGTTAGCTCCTTATTGTGTATGTCATTGGCTAGTTTTGCTTATATAGACCTGTGTTGAAGCATACCACGCAAGACTGTTTTTTTTTACCTCCAGAGCTCCGTTATTGCAAATGTCAATTAAAAAAATATAATATAATAATATAATAATATAATAAACCACTGAGAACAAAGAAATCTTCTGAAACATGGGTGTATGAAACCCAGGAAGTACCGTTTTGTATCAAAAATGAGCTTGTTTGACTGAATGATTTCTGCATTTGGCCTTTAGCCTAACTGTCATGGTCAGTTGTATTAAAGGTTCATCGACATGTGTAGTTAAACTTTCTAGGAAACTGAAGGTCAGAGTGCCCACACACACACACACCCACCCACAGACAAACGTGTTGCAATTAAAACAGTGTCAGTCGATGCGTGACTGTAATGTTTAAAAGCATTTTAATGACATCGCACATATTTACCAGAGAAAAAGAAGGGGGGAGGGGGAAGATTTAACAGGTGCAGTTTCATACATCTGACACCCCCAGGGCCAGAGTTTACATATACACCCAGTGGCCCTGGGTGCTTTGCAAAGGATACCATTCCTATTATGTATTTTTTTTATGTATTATTCTATTTATTTGTTATTTTTTAGTTGTCTGATTGTGCAGTAAAGATGAAAATTCATTCATTTTTTTATATTTTTCAGTACATAAGATACAGTGACAGAGGAAATGCACACTATGTATGAAAAGAGCAGAGTAGGAGTAATGTAGCAAAAAAAAAGAAAAGAAACAAAAATAAAAAATATTAATGCACAGTGCTGAAGCCAACAAGCAAGCAACCATATATTTTTAAGTCTTATTTCTCCCCACTTGTTTTATGTTTATGTCATTACATTTGTAATTCCCAGTAAATGCTTTTTTTTTTTTTTTTACCCCACCCACCCAACTAACATCAATGTATTTTTAGGTGTTTATTATACAGCTAGCTTTTTTATTCTCTGTACTAGGCTTATTTGGAACATATATTATGATGCAACTCAAGAGGAATGGCAGTAAACAAACATATTAACAATATAGGAAAAGCAAAAACAAAAAAAGGAAAATTGAAATGTGAAACATGTATATTAAAAAATTAGTAGGGTTACAAGTTCCCTCTATATTGAACATTCTGGACAGACTGAGATAATGTATATATATATATATATGTAAGTCTTGTCACCTTTCACAATCTGAACCTCGATTATGCCTGTGAATTGTTATGCCTGCTAGACTTTAACAGTTCTAATTAGCGCTAATCTGTCATGTTTAACTTTTGCATGGTGTGTCTGAAATACAATTTGCGAAGAATTCATAGTAGCTAAACTGGTAAAATTACACAATTTGTCTTTGGGTCCGTTTTTACTGGAATTTGTAAAACAGCATTCCTTTGCCGTCGAGAAAACAGGTGAGATTTCAAATTTTGGATTAAATCAGAACTGTTTCTTCAAGAGCAAATGGAGAATGCCAACTACCTCTGTTGAGACAGCCTCACAAAATTGAGGAAATGTTTAAAAACTTCACGACCCCTTTGGTGATAGACAATTACAAAAAAGAATTATCAATAATAATTGATCTAGAAATAACATTGATAAAATTCAAGATAGTACTAACAGTAATACAAAAAAAAAAACAAAGCAAAGAAAACAATCTGGTCCTTAAAACATTTCTCTTCAAGATGGGGGATCCCCAACATTCTCAAAAGGAATATTTTTTTTTCTTCACTTCATTTTGTTTCATCTTCACCTTAAGTTGTTTACTTCCTGTTTTTTGTTTGTCTATTTGTTTTTTCGTTTGTTTGTTGTGAGCACATTTCGAACCCAAATATTTTTTTTTTGGGAACCCTTAGGCACAGAGAGTGGTGTACTGGTTCTCAAGCTTGCATGCTGGAACGTCACTGCTGTGGACAAACACACAAGCATTTAGAAAAAAGAACAAAAGACAGAGAAAAGAAACTGACAAAAGAAGGGATAGAATAAAAGGGGTAAAGGTGTGGGTGTGGAAGAGTGGGGTAGAGATTGGTGGGAAGATTAGAATGTCTGTTTTTTGACCGGAAGAAACGAGACAGAGAGAAAGTGAGAACGGCAGAGAGAAAGAGAGAGCAACAGACAAAGAGCGCAAGATAGATAAAGAGAATGAGAGAGAGAGAGTGAAAGACAAAGAGAACGCAATATAGACAGAGAGTCTCTACTGCTTCTTCTTGCTGAAGAGGCTAAAGCGTTTTTCTTTGTCCTTCTCCTTGTCTTTTTCTCGCTTGCCCGGGCTCGACTCCGTTGTCAGGGTTACGGTTGCCGGCAGTGTCTGAGCGCGGCTCGTTGCAGGGGTGCTCTGGTTGCTGGGCGTGATCTCCGACTTGTCGGAGGAGGCAGAGCCCATGCTGGCGTTCTGGATGGCCTGAATCCACGTGTTCATCTCCTCCTACAGGTAAGGTCAAAGGTGAAAGGTCAAGGACGTCTCTCAGGGACTCAAGAAAGAAATCCAACTGAAGCACTCCAGCAGTGTGTGTGTCCTTATTTAACAGTACTCAATGCCTACAAACATGCAGAATATTCTATATTTCCTCTACTCATTTAATTCTCTCTTCCGAAGGTAGAATCATTCACAGCCTGTTAAACTGAAATGATCAATGAATCAATCAGTCAGTCACTAATAACTAACTCCAGTTACTTCGACTATGAATTACTATGAAAAATTAAGGTCTCAGTGCTAGTCAGAGCTATGTATGCTCTCAGAATACTTCAGTCTTTATATACATATTTTTTCATATGAGAATGTACATGTATTTGTAAATGCATATGTATTATGTAGGGTCTGCAGAATAAATGAGTCATTCCAGCTCCTTCCTTCACTGGCAGAGCTAATTAATTAGGTTCCATCTGGCCCCTAGACACGAGTGTGTGTGTGTGTGTGTGTGTGTGTGTGTGTGTGGTGGGGGTGGCACGTTGGTTAAGGGTCGTCTGTGGCCCACTCAGCGAAACGAAGGACAGATTGATGAGGCTGCATTGCAGAAGTGTGAGGTCATGTCTGATTGTGGGACTGCACTGGAAGGTGCACTGCCACACTGTGGCCACAAGGGGGCAGAGTGGAGCAGATAGTGAGTGACATGCAGGACCCCTTTACACAATTGCCAGTGCGGTAGGGACGGCTTCTACTGAGGCATTTTGATGCATATTTGTTTTGGATAATGATGAAGCTTTCTGGATAGAAACATCTTCAAGCACCAAAAAGCTGCCTCTAACTGAACACTATGACTACCACGACCTGGATGAATGAGAATCTTAACAGACATGTTTTGGATAATGCATAGTGCATATTGATCTTTAAAAAAGATCTGCAGGAGACTCACCCTTAGTGGGCTGTCTATATAAACCAGACCAGACAATTAAAAAATAAAGCTCAGTATGTCAACCACTGACTGGAAATCCTGATAAACTCTATTTTAAAACAGTAATGAAAATAGAAAGAGTAGCTGTTACTTACATCGTCTTTGGCTTGGAAAAGATACTCATTCCCATCCGCAACCCTGCAAAACAAAAAGAGAAGGTCTCGTTACAAAGACCATACACCTGGCACCCGGGAGAAGTCATTATAAAATCCCATGTGCATCTAAAGCTAATTAACAGCCACAGAAGCTAATCAGCCTAATCTATTGACCAATAGGCCAAATCATCTAAACAACACT
Source organism: Limnothrissa miodon (assembly GCA_017657215.1). Classification (NCBI taxonomy): domain Eukaryota; kingdom Metazoa; phylum Chordata; class Actinopteri; order Clupeiformes; family Clupeidae; genus Limnothrissa; species Limnothrissa miodon. Next base: position 163,800 of record JAGFZM010001720.1, on the reverse strand, counting down.
AACTCAACAGCACTGACTAACTGCAGTACAAAATAATCAATAAACAGATGCTAAAAACAACAAACAAAAACAAGGTGCTCAAACAGTTAGCCTGTAATGCTAAGGCACATCTATGCAGTGAGAAGGATTGGCTGTGCGTCTGGGGTGTGGTTCTCTTACTTAAGTTTGAAGACATGCTTCTTCTTCTTGTAGTCGGTGGCCACCTCGCACACGGCGTCTCGCAGGCTGATGGGAATCTCGTTGTGGTAGGGGATGCCCTGGCCCGCGTTCTTGTTGTCCTTGTAGAAGCCCATCTCATGGTTGTTGATCACACAGTAGACGTTATGCCAAGACCTGGAGGGTAGAGGAAAGAAAAAACAGGACAAAATCAGATTCACTGGCTCTGTAATCCTGACGTTGACAAACGGAAAATCTCAATGTAACACGCTTTAATACCCATGTTATTTTTTTTATGTACATTGTGGGTGGTATTCAGGAGTTTGAGATATTGGAATATCGGGATATTGCTTAACTGAGTGTTCTTTTTTTTTTTTTTTTTTTATCTCAGACCCAACTGCAGATACAGCTGCCAATCAAAACAAGCAGCCAAATCCTAATTGATATTTTAACTGGAAAATTCATATTATCATATTGTCTTTTTTAAGGTTAAATCCACAGAATACTGTAGCTCTATTTTTTTTCTATTTTTGTAACTCTATTTTTTTTAAAAATAGATAAAACCATACACATAAATTCACAAGGCAAAAACCAGAATTTTAAATAGACACATTAGTAGTAATAAAGTTCCTTTGTGATTGCTAGTACTCCGTATCTAAAGCTTGCTAACTCTGCTTTTCTAGAACTGAAGTGTTAATACTAGAACACGTTCGGGGTTCATGACACTGCTCTATTTAGTGCTAGTTACTAGCTAGTTTGAGCTAGTTTGAGCCAAGCTGTGATGTGGCGTACCGATTGGACGCCTTCTTGTTGTGCCCCTCCCACTCGTGTTTGCGGTGCAGCAGGCCCTCCAGCTGGGCGGAGGGGGAGTCCTGGCCTTTGTTGGGCAGTGTGGAGGCCTGGCTACCCTTGCCCCGCCGGCCCGAGTTGGGCGAGGGGATGGGGCTGGGCTCCTTGGAGCTCCGCTCGGGCACGCCGTTCACTATCTCTCCGTCAACTCCGTCCTGGTGGAGAGAGGGAGAGAGAGAGAGAGAGAGGGTGAGACAGAGAAAGAGTTTACTGAAACGTTGTGAAGACATATCCATGCAGGTGTTTTACTATTTAAATGTTTAAATGTTTAAAAGGTTAGTGGTTTAGGTTTTGTTAGTGGAGCCTCTAAAGGTTAAGTTTGTTCAAACAATGGCACAATGATAACAGTAACCCTTTAACGGAGGGAAGAGCTAGCCTCAAGATATTACACGACACAACAGCACAGCATACAGCAGCAGAAGACAGAAACAGACAAGATCCAGAGACCCAGCCACCCCTCCCCCCCCACACACACCCATGTACTTAAGTCATCAGTCAAAAGAGCTTCAATAACACATACACTAACTTAACCAAACACACCAAGCAAATCAAGATGAAACAAGCTTCACACAAGAGTTCACCCCACTCCACACTGGGTACTTTACCCTCTCTGAAGCCACTGCATCCAGAACCTAGTTCCTCTTTCCAGGCCCTTGGCTCACAGTGTGTATAGCTATCAGTGTATGGGATAGAGGCCCACTGCCACCCAAACCCCACTTAAAGCCAAAGATGATCTCATGTAGTCATGGCATTATAAGGAGCCTCAATTTTTAACCTACAGTAACCAGAAGTGACAAAAGTATTGACTTTCTGCACAAGTATACTGTAGGTACTAATGTAAGATAGGATACTGGTAAAAGTGTAAGTACTGATTTGACTTCCTTACTCAAAAGTATAGACTATAGGCCTGTTTTAAGTACTGTTTCAATTGTTGTTTTGGCAAAGGAAGCAGGCTGTAGCCTACAATTTTATGTTTATCTATGTTTGTCTGTCTTTTGGAATCCCCCTTACTGTTGTGAAAAATGTAAAAAAATGTAAAAATGTAAAAAGCAGAAAGTACAGATATTTTTTGTTAAAGTATAGTGAGGTCAAAGCCAAAGTTGTCATAAAAATAATTACTCAAGTACAAGCTATCTAAAATGCTACTTAGAGGCAGCAAGTACTGTATTTGTACTTCTCATTTCTGGACCTAACCTTGTGACCTTGTGCTCGGATACACCATCACAGACACAAACAGCTGAAACAACTAGTTAAATTCTGATTCAAAATCTGAATGTGGTTCATGTTGATGAATAATAAATAGAAAAGGTGTCCCCTTTACAGTACACAATTATTAGTAATAACTATTATATTATAATAATAAAAAAGAAACAAGCTAACACAGTTAGTACATGGAACACTAACATTGATCTGATTCGACATTTATTGTTGTTAGTAAAATGGAAGGAAGGTGAGTACTAAAATAAAAAAAAACAAGCAATGACACAAAAGCATCAGTCAATGGCATGAATGATTAACCAGATAATGATAAACAAAACAATACGAACAAATATATAAAGCACACAAAACCTGTGACAATGTGACACTTGGTGACGAACCGAAAGACACACAAACACTGAGACATGAAAAACCATTTGAAACGGAAACATAACAAACAAAACGAAATAACCTCCGTGACAGCGCTATACTGTACCAATCTCTGGCTTAAACAATGCTAGGCTTTGCCTATCACACCTCTCAAGGTGTGAACAGCATAAATATAATGTTAGAACTGAGACTGTGTGTGTGTGTGTGTGTGTGTGTTTGTATGTGTCGTCAAACATAGCCAAAAAAGCTGTTATGAAAGTGAGTCATCACTTTCAGAATCAGAAGGAGCATGTGTTTCCCTAATTGAGTTTTGGGAGCATTTGTACTGCATACCAATGACCTACTTCTGTTAACATGACAACACCTATTTCAATTACTATACTGCCTATGTTTATGAGGTGGAGCAGTCAGAATACATTTTTTGTCAGAATACATTTTTGAACTTTCATTTTCAATGTTATCTGATATAGGATTAACCTGACTCAAGTATTTGTCAGCATTTTTCAGAGACACAACAGTGACCACTGACTACACTTGTTCTTTATGGACAACTAACGGCACAGCATCCACACTACATGAACTGATACACAGACCTACAGGACATCAAGGGTCTTAGAAATAACCATGAACTGCACTGCAAGCTTGAAAATGCAAAACTGTACAAAGACAAACCTCAGAAAACAAAGCACACTGAACACTCTGAAACACTTCCAACTTCCACACTAACACACTGTGCCATTTGATCAACATGTTATTCGGCATCTACAAGTGCCAATTAATTCCTATGCATCCGATGTGCTGTTTACTGAGGGAGGCTCTGGTTCTGTTCTGGGCCCATACGGGGGCTCTGCAGGCCAGAGTAGCTATGGTAGGCATGGTAACGGTAACTAACCCTTGGTGAGTCCTGGTCTGATGGCAGTCCGTTCTGAGTCACTTGCTGTCCTTCCCTGTAGAGAGAAAAGGGGGAGAGAAAGGAAGAGAGAGGAAGAGAGAGGACAGATAAAAGAAGGGAAAGAGTGAAGAGAAAACAGAAACAGACAGAAAAAATTTAAATTTTAAACAAAGAATTACATCAGGTCAAATCAAATGCATAAATGCACTACCTCTCATTCAAAGTACATCAAATGTATAAGTAATACAAATTATATATATATTTTACACACAGACACTTGTCACTGTCTGTGTCAATTTAATGTTCATCACAATCAACTGACAACTTAGTGTTCATTTCAGACTTCAAATAACATCCACCGCTAGCAGTTTAGTAGTGGGTGTAGTGGGCTTCCCCCCCGGTGCTTGGTGCCTGCCTGTCTTACCTCACTCCGTCCTCCACCGCCGGCTCGGGGGTCGGTGGTTTTCTCCTTCTCTCTTCCTCCTCTTGCTGTCGTCTCACTTCCAGTAATTCCAGCTGCAGTATCAAAGAGAAACAGGCGACGGTCACGTGACAGTGAACCACACGCGCAGGGCCCTTTGACACACTTGCTCCTTGGGCAGAGGGCATAGCTGAGAGCCACGCTGGCTGAGTCAGGTTGGGTAGCTAGCGATGACATGGAAGCAGGGTCATGTTTGCGTGGGAGAGGGACCAGGACGTCAAGTTTTATTTCCGTCGCATTAGCACTACAGCAATGACCACATCTTAGGAGAAAGAGGAGCAGGAACTAAGAACAGCTCCTTCCGGAACACTCTTTACAGGCTTCACACGTGTCCGTACACACACACACAAACACACACACACACACACACACACACACCAAAAAAAATACTCTAGATATTCTCCCACCTACAGTACAGCATGTGTTTCCTCTTTCATGTTTAAGACACACATCCACACACACACACACACACACACACACACACACAAGATAATAGTGTTCTAGACACCTAGATATGTGGCTAATGCAAGTCCACTATGTTGTCATCTGATAGATCTTTTCCTGCAATGTTAAGAACTTTACAGACCTCTCGTGACCCAGGCCCGTCTCTGACATTTAACCCTTTCAGTCGGCTCACTCACCGTCGTCAGTCTCTCCAGCGCAGAGAAGCGCTCCTCCCAGGTGGCGGCCGACTTCTCGAAGGCCTCGTGGCGCTTGATCAGCTTCTCCACCTCGTCCACGCTCTGGCCCATGGAGCCACTCGACAGGTACGGCTCCTGGCCCAGCAGCCAGGCCTCCGCCACCCCCGCGTCACGGGAGAACTGGTGCACCTCCAAAACTACACGAGAACAACAACAAGAATTAGAATCTGAATTAGAATTCCAATTTGAACCCAAATCCGAATCTAAATCAGAATCTAAACCAGAACCAGAATCAAAGATCACTGAAACATCAAAATAAAAATTTATTTTCTCACATTGCCTTTCTATTGCGTATCTGTGAAAGTTTGGGATAATATTCTTTTTGGTTCATATTTGCTGTTTTGACTAAATATCTATTGAGGAATTGGTTCAGTTCAAACAAACCGAATACATTTAAACTGAAGCCTTATAGAATACTTTCTGAACATTCTACATGTCTAGTGTGACAGTCATGACTGTACTTTTCCCATTAGACTTACAGGAAGCATTACACAAATACAAGAAAGCAGTCCAAAGTTAGATACAAGTTTCATTTCCTGCTTGTGTTGACAGTGACAACATTCAAACAAAGCTAAATAGCAAAGTCAGAGGGGTGTCATCTCCTATTATATATAATTTTAAATTCAATAATTTTTTTGCATTTACAGTGACAATACCCCCCCCACACACACATACACACACACACTGAGGAAAACTACAGCACAAACGTTACTTAAAGGCCCACTATGCAACATTTTTCATTTAATTAATCCGTTTCATACTGTTTAGGATGCTAAAATGAGTCATTACACGGCGAACGAATGGTGTAGAATGCACCACCGTGGCCTATAGCGGTAGATACAGCACTTGCAATGTTCAGCAGCGCGGACCGCCTCCAATAGAATGCAGTGCAATACAATGCAATACAGCAGTCTTTAGAGGGAGCTCGTGAGAGAAAAAAACAGAACGTTGCTTAGCCCTTCTTTAAGAGTTTAAGTTCCATCAGAGACACAAGCGTGGGACTGGAGGGTTAATAAGAGGTCGTGTGCAGGTCAGTGGGGAACTCGTCATGCATTAGCCAATGATAAGAGACAAACGCTAGAGGGCAGAGAACAACGGCAGTAGCAAACACTGTTTGTAATGACAATGGCCTCCCAGACACCACGACTCATTTGCATTCATGCATTACACACACACACACACACACACACACACACACACACATACAGAAATTTGCAGTGGTAGATACAAGTTTTGTGTCATGCATATGCAATATGTACCATAGCCATTCGCTCCTAGCATTATGAACTATGACCTCAGTTGGGTTTGGCTTTTATATTATTATTTATGTCAGTGGCTATTTGCTCAACCCATTAAAGAAGCACAGGAACCCTGTCACAGACCCCACTGGATTCCAGAAGGAGAAGATCACCCTGGAATGGACCAAACGGAGGAGGGACTTACTCAGTCTAAGCCACTCCCATCTGTCCTCCCACTTGTCAATCATATCTTTCCTCTTGTCCGTCAACTGTAGCAACTTCTCTTTTATCTGTGGGGTTGGTTAAGCGCAAAAACACTTTTACCACAAAAGACAACACTTTGTATTTAACTTTTGTTTTATGGGTGGACAATATTGTGCATTGGCGAAATGCAAGTAGTAGAGTGTAAAATAGTTTAGGGCCAGCAACACTGAAAGCCCTGTAGCCTGTAGCCAGAGAGTGATAGACTCTTAGTAGGTGAGCGCAGATTTCAGGGCTGACTAGAAAGGAGTTATGAGGTTTATTAGCTAGTGAGAAGCCAGGTTACGGAGGGAATTGTAGACAACTAGGATGACTTTGTATTAAATGAGAACAAATCATGAGTTGATGTGTTCTTATAATTATGATTATGTTTACAGTAGGTTGTATATTCTATGTGTATGGATGTACCTCTCCTCTCCATGTGTCTGTTTGAGTACAGGACGGTATGGGGTACCCACCTCTTCTGATGCATAGTGCTTGCGTGCCAACAGGGACTTGCCCAGCTCGATGCAGGCCGTGAAGCTGTCGTTGCGGGCATCGATCTCGGCCTTGATGCCCTGGTGGTTGTTCATCAGGAGCTCCACAGAGGAGACATCCCTGGAAACAGACACCATGAGTGGAAGGGTTTATAGGTGATGAGTTTTTTTAACAATCCACTATCACATACATACATAAATTTCTTCCCTAACACAAACACACAAAGACACACAAACATACACCCCACATCTCTCACACACATACCACACCTCACACAAACACACACACACACACACATACCACACCTCACACACACCCACACACACACAAACCCACAAACACACACACACACACACTCACCTGGGTTTCTCCTGGGCCTCGATGAGGCGAATGACGTCCTCCATCCACAGCATGAGGTCACGCACCATGCTGAAGAAGCGGAACTTGTCGCCGGTGTCCAGCAGGCGGGCGCGGCGGCCGTCGCACGCTTCCAGAAGGCTCCGCCACGCCTCCAGGACCTCGCCCTCGCGCCGCTGGATGTCGTCGGCTTTGTCGCCTGCATACGCCGACTGCAGACGAGCCGCGTCCTCCTGGAGCTGCTTCACCTGCGGAGGGCCGAGAGGAAGGGAGGGTTTCACTGATCAATGACACTGGGATTGGTCAGGTTTTCTTTTTCAGTGATCAACTGATTTTCTGTTGCAAATCTTTCACACAGAATAGAAAGAGATGCACTGTGTCACAGGTTATCTGTATATATGTAAATGTATGTGTGTGCGTGTGTTGTATATGTATCTTATCGCACCCATATGTACTATACCTGGTATTTCTGTTTGTGTGTGTGTGTGTGTGTGTGTGTGTGTGTGTGTGTGTGTGTGTGCGTGTGCTAATTAAAAATATACTATTTTTAAATCTGTGAGTGTGTATATATGGACCTTATCACACCCTGGTGTATCTGGTATTTCTGTATTTGTGCTTATGTGTGTGTGTGTGTGTGTGTGTGTGTGTGTGTGTGTTGTACCTGCGTCCCCAGGGCCTGGATGTCGTGCTCGAAGGCGGTGTGCATGCGCTGCAGCATGTCGACGGTGTTCTGGTCGCGGCCCAGCTCCTCGGGCAGGCGCTTGTGCTTGTCCAGCACGCGGCCCAGGATCTCCTTGGCGTCGTGGTAGAACTTGTGCAGCTCGTAGGACGCGGCCAGGATCTGCGTGCGCGTGTCGATCAGCTCCAGCAGGTCGGCCCACGCCTCGTTCAGGCCGTCCTTCCACTCGGCCACCGTGGCGGCGTCGGCGTGCCCCGCGTTGATCAGCTCGTCCGCCATTCGGTTGACGCCGTCCACGCGCTCCTGCCCGATGGTCCCCGTGTCGCGGGCAAACTCGCGGAAACGCTCCTGCAGCATCTGTATGGGGTGGGAGGGATGGCAAAGGATGGACAGAAAGAAAGAAAATAGAATGACAGAATGAAGGAATGAAAGGAAATGGAGAGGTGGAGGGGGAGAGGAGAGGAGTAGAAAACAGCTGTTATTACATGAGCTCTTGTGAACCTAAACATGATCTCTGTCTTTCTAATGCCTTGAGGGATCGATTCTTGACTTCTCACTCTTTAAATAAACTTGAATCTTTTTATTCCTCTTCAATTCAATTCAATTCAATTCAATTCATATTCATATTCCTAATGTTGCACATTCATTTTGTGTCCTTGGCTTCCTCGGCTGTAGCTGGAGGGGCCAAGCGGCTTGGCTACAAACAGGAGCTGTTTCCACAATGGCGCCTTAGTGACGGATGGTGGCGGCATGAATCAGACGAGGATTCAATTTTCTTAATGGCTGTGAGTGCCGGGACTCGTTTCCCTAACGAGCACTGAGGATGTCAGTGAGCCAGCCATAAATCGAATCAGTTACTTTATTTGTCTAAGCTGTGTGTGTGTGTGTGTGTTTATATGTGTGTGTGTGTGCATGTGATGTATGAAGCTGGATATGAAAGATGAATATTTAAGTGCTTACTGTAAGTACTCTCAGAATTCTGTGTGTTTGTGTGAGGGGAGGGGGACTGCGTGTGTGTGTGTGTGACAGTGGGGTTAGGGGGTGGCTTTGTGTAACTGTGTTTGTGTGTGTGTCTGTGTCTATTAGAGGAAAAGAGAGATAAACAGGACCATATATTAGATCTGTGAGTGTGCCAATTAATTTGTTGGTTGTATGTACGTATGCCTGTGTGTGTGTGTGTGTGTGTGTGTGTGTGTGTGTTTTAGAAGAAAAGAGAGATAAACAGCATACATTACATCTGTGAAGGTGCCAATTCATTTGTAGGTTGTGTGTACGCCTGTGTGTGTGTGTGTGAGACACCCTCTCCTCACCGTGACGTGCTCGTAGTCCTGTCCCAGCTCGTGTGAGCCGGCCACCACCTCCCTCTCGGCGATCCACTGCTCTAGGTCGTCCACCTCCCGGTTGAGCTGGAACAGACGGAACCTTTCGTCCAGCTTCCCTCGTCTCTCCTCGGAGAGGTCCTTCAGCCCCGCATACAACTTGTCCACCTGGGACTGACGCATGCCTATCCTCTCACTACGGGGGGACACAGACAAGAAGGAGGACAGAAAAGATAGAGAGACAGAAAAGATGGACAAGATGGAAGGACAGAAAAGGCAAAAGGGAGCATATAAGCAAATATGACAGTGATATCAGATAAGTTGGAAAGAGAGAAGCGCTCTACTACAATGTAAAACTTACATCTCTCTCTCTCTCTCTCTCTCTCTCTCTCACACACGCACCCTCACACACACACACACACTCACACACGCAAAATATGTAACTCCCCCCCATCTCTCACTCACACACACACACACCTTTCTGGGTGTCCTGCGGCCACTAGCCCTCTGCTGGTCTTGGACAGCTGATGGACGGCCTCGGCGTAATCCTCCACTGCCTGCTCAAGGATCTGGTGCTTCTTCAGCATGGCCACCGAACTCTGCTCATCCTGGGAAACACACACAATGTGTAATGTGTAACACTGCTACAATCTATTTATATTTTGAAAACGCTGCAGTATATTGTTACACTATCTGTTATAGTACCACTTTACTCCTCAGTGTTGTAATGGCTATTTGAGACAGCATCTTTAAATGACATGCATACTTTCTTCTCTTCTGTTCTAATGACAAGCGTACTTTGGTCTTTTCCTGAGATGGAGTATTGTACAGTGCTTTGAGCTTCTAATACTTGTTAGTCCTGCTGCTCTTTTGACACACACACACACACACACACACACACACTCAAAAAGAAAACCCTGCACAATTGCACAACCTCATGCAACTTGCCACACACACAAACACACAAACACACACACACACCTTCGCCTTCTCCTCGGACATCATGTAGAGCTCCTGCTCGCTCATCCAGGCCTCGGCCTCTGCGGCGTCAAAGTAGTACTGCTGGGCCTTGTGCGCCTCCTCCAGTCGCCCGTGACGCTTTGCCGTCTCGTCGGCCAGCTGCACCCACAGCGACTGCAGCTCTGCCAGCCGTGCCCGGATGCCCTCGGCCCCGGGACTTACATCGCCCGCCACCAGGCGCTCACTGCGCTCGAAGATGTCATCGAAGCGCGGCTGGTGGCCCTGGATCTCCTTCTGAAGGGTCTGGGGGACAGGGAAATAAAGACAGAGGGGGAGAATGAAGGGAGGAAAGAGGGATGAGGGGTGAAGGAGGAGAGGAGAAAAAAGAAGAGGAGAGAAAGAGATGGAAGGAGAGGAAGGAGGAGGAGAGAAGTGAACAGAATAGAAGAGGAGACAAGTTGAGAGGTGTGGAGAAAAAAGAGAGAAGAGGGAAGGAGAAGAGAGAGAAGGGTGGAAAGAAGTGATGAAAAGAAGGGATGAAAGAAGAGATGAAAGAAGAGATGAAAATATGAAGATTTGGAAGGAGAAATTACTTCAGCTATGAGTGAGCAGCCAAAGTTTGCCATCATTATTGAAACCTGAGATGACACTACACAGGACATTAGGTTAGGTTAGGCTAGGCTAGGCACTAGGCTCTAGTAAACAAGTCACTAACTTAGTACAGTATGCTTTACCTGGTTCTTCTTGATGAGCAGTTGGACTGTCTGTAGGTTGTGGCCGTGGTCAGTGGACATGGCGATAGGCATCCTCTCCTCCACCCAGAGCTGAGGGTAAATCACAGTAGATAGCGCTAGGTCAGTTAGCAGTTGCCAAAGATACATTATTGATTCATTATACAGTTTATATGCATACATACAAATACACACATATTTCGGATAATTATGTAAGTACTGTAGATAGTTATAGACAGTAATTTATTTTGAAAGAAATTAGGATGGATCCATAATGGCAATAAACCGCCAGGTGTTTGTATTATATAAATAATGGTACAGATAGAGGATTTTAACGCAAAAGTGTGAAATTGCATTTTTCTTTCTGTTTCTCAAAGAGAAAATATACCCTCACACCCACTCTCACACACACATACAAACTCCCCATCACTCAACATATAACATCCCCCAACAAAAAGGATGCACAAACACCCTCCCAAATGAGCCCCCCTCTCCTCTCCCAAACAGGTGTATACTCTACTCACGATCTCATCCTCGACGTCGCGGTTGAACTGGTGTATCTCGCGCGAGGCCATGAGCAGGTCCTTCCTCTTGCGGAGCGGCTCTAGGAGCTCCTGGAACTTGTGCTCCACCAGCTGCCTCTGGCCGTCCACCTCCTCCGTGTCCCGGCCCTCCTGGCTCAGCACCAGCGCCTGCGACTGCAGCTCCACCACCTCCCGCTGACGCACATCCACCTGGCTCTCCAGCATCTACACACACACACACACACACACACACATATAACACACACACAGACACACACACACACACACACACACATAGGTTCCAAATATGGACACAAAAACAAAGAGCAGATGGTTTAGTTTTAGAGTGATCGATTACTTTCTACATCACTGCAGAGTTATTGTTTCTGGATTATGGATTGCATGTGCTGTCTGTAGTTGGTTAATGTGTGTGTGTGTGTTTGCGGCCCACTAGAACAAACAAGATTGACAGACTTATTTACAACCAGTAAACAACCCCTGTCACCAATTTAAAAACACATTACAGCATACTGGACTCGTAGTCTAAACAAATTGCAACTGTGTTAAAGAGTTCATTATCTCAAATGTGATTAACTAAAAATAGTTAGGCAGCCAGTACACTAAGTTTTGTTAGTTGAAAATGTGTATTTTTTTACAGTGCAGATGGCAGGACTTTCTTTTGCTAGTCGAGTTTGTGTTGTCATGCCCGTTTCTGCAGTGCAGGGACATCATCACCTACACCTACACCCACACCCACACCACACCCCCGCCCACACCTCCACCCGGGCCGTCCCTCACCTGCTGCTTCTTGAGCAGGATGTTGACGCTGGTCAGGTCCTTGCCGTAGTCGTCCGACTGGATCTGCCCCTCCAGGCCGCCCAGCCACTTGTCCAGGTCGGCGCAGCTCTGCGTGAAGAGCTCGGCCTTGTTGGCGTCGAACAGGCACTGGGCCTTGGTCTGCGTGGTGGACTCCAGCTCGTCCCACTGCTTCTTCAACAACGCCAGCTTCTCCTTGACCACCGCCTCCGTCTCAGGCTTCTCCGCCACCAGCTGTTGGCCCTCCTGAAGGATGGCAAGAGAAAGAGAGCGAGAGAGAGAGAGAGAGAGAGAGAGAGAGAGAGAGAAAGAGACATACATGTACTGTACAGTTAGAATTACAGCATACTTGCTATATATGCTGTTCGTTTACATAGTACATTTTCCATTTGCTGTGGTACAGCAACAAAATGGAAGAAACTTGTGCCAATGGAACTTTTCTCACACAAATTTCAACTGGATTTTGAAAGAGACTGAGTAAGTATAAGAGAGATGGAAATTGTGAGTAAATTGCATTTTACCAGCCAAAAAAAACCCCAATTTATCCTATCACCACTTTGATCTCACATCAACATTGACATGACAATCCACAGCTGGACTGCTCTCTGTGGTCACCTCTTGACCCAGATTATATTCTTTTAAAATCATGTGATCCCAGATAACAGCCCAGACTATACAATACCAGACATTATCTAAATTTAGATTACGACACACAATCTCTTAATCCCCACTCTTAAATACATATAACACGGTCAAATTTCAGATGGCCATAACTTAATTCCGGCACATTCTCTTTCTCTCAATTGAAGGGCTGCGTTTTGTTCCTCTTGTTATTGTTTCATGTGTGTTGTCCATGTGTAATATTTCAGGAATATTTGGATGAGTTCATTCACAATTTGATTACATTCTCACACGTCACATTGATATTTATGGGCTATGTGCACCTGTTTATACATACACTGTGTAAACAGCATCAATCTGGGCTTGGAGGGATGCTAAGCCGGATATTTCCCAATTCCACTATTTCCCTTATTACTTTCGAAATATTTGATTCATCTGTCCCATAACCACTTCAGCTGTTGATAATAGTTTTTTTGTCTCTGTTATAAACAGGAACTTATGCACAACTTTGCATTCATTCACTACTCATTCACAACTTCTCATTCACTACTAAAACACAAACTCAAATCTCTTTCTCTTTCTCTCTCTCTCTCTGTCTCACTCTCTCTTTTTCACACACACACACACACACACACACAAACACACACACACACACACACACACACACACACACACACATCTCTATACAGAAAGGCTCTGACGAATGTGAGGAATGAAGAGCATCACCTTCTCAATCTTGTCCAGCCACTCCTTGTTGGACTGCAGCTCAGCCATGAATGCCTGGTGTTTGAGCCACTTGCTGTGCAGGTTACGGGCCTCATCATACGTCATGTCCTGGGCTGTCAGCATCTTCTCGTTGATCCACAGGTTCAGCTACGGCAAGCAAAAAGGGACCCATACGCAAAATCACTTGTAAAACACTAAAGCCTTCTCAGTAAAATTGTTGTCCCGGGGTGTGTCTTTTTTTTAACGGGGTGTGGGATCAACCGTCTAAAAGTCACACTGGGTGGGGTTTGTGTGTGTGTGTGTGTGTGTGTGTGTGTGTGTGTGTGGAGGGGGGGGGAGTGTTTAAAATGTCTAAAAGTTTCTCTAATGTAATCCCCCTCCATCCTTCCCCCATTATCATGGACAACTGCTGGGCCTTTGCCTTTTGTGTATGTGTGTGTGTGTGTGTGTGTGTGTGTGTGTGTGCGCGTGCGTGTGTGTGCCTGTGTCTAAGTATCCCTAAGTGTCTTGCTTTGTGTCAGCTGTCCTCGCTCTTTCCTTCGTCTGACAGAGTATTAACAAAGTTAAGGGAAGTTTAGACTCTCCTCTCTCCTGCTTCTACTCATAACTCTTTTACTTCCCCTCTCCCTCCACAACCCATCAGGGCCACTCCAGACCAATAAACTCCAGTGGACTTGACCTTTCACTCCTTTTTCTCACTCCTTTCCTCTGTGTGTGTGTGTGTGTGTCTGCGTGTATGTGTGTGTCAATGGTCTCACCTCCTGGCAGTCCTGCAGGAACTTCTGCAGATCTCTGTTATCCTTCAGTCTCATCAGCAGATCCACGGCACCCTCACGGTTCTTCTTATGCCTGACAGAGAGAGAAAGAGAGAAGGGGGGGTATTAATAGATAGATAAAGATAGATAACTGATAAAGAGGGAGAATAAATAAAAATAAATAAAATCAGAAACAGAAACAAAAATCCAGTGGTAAGTAAAGAATGATCGGAGGACGAGTCGATAGAGACTGTTTGAAGTACAAACATTGGAAACCGATGTGAAGAGAGAAATGGAAGGAGAATTGTAAGAGAAAAAGGGAGGGAGAGAGACAGAGGGTGCAGGATAACGATAGAGAGAGCGAGAGTTAGAGAAGGTCAGAGGTTGTTGGCTTATCCCTGATCACTTGTGTGCAATTAGACGCAGTCACTCAATCTCTGCCTCTCAGGACATGAGGATTCTGCTTCATAATTACAGCACAGCAAAATCCCTCATTTGGGTCACTCTTCTTATATATATATGTGTGTGTGTGTGTGTGTGTGTGTGTGTGTGTGTGTGTGTGATTGTGTTGGACTATAAGCATGGTACTTTTACTATGACAAATGTATGTTCTTGCCCTCCAGTAAACCTTGTGTACAGTATGAAACTGTGCAAGTGTGCTCATCCCACCTGTCGTCGATAGAGGCCACCTTCTCCTGGATCTTCTCGGCGTTGATGTTGCCATCACTGGCCAGCCGCCTGCCGGCCTCCACCACTCCGTTGATCTTGTCCTCGTTGGCGTCCATAGTGGTCATGAAGTCCTCCTGCTTCTTGATGGCTCCCTCAGCGGCCTCCAGTGTGGTGGGCATCTCGGTGTGGGCCAGAACATACTCCTGGGAGAGAGAGAGAGAGAGAGAGAATCAGAGAGAGTGCGAAGGTTAATACAGTTCACTTTAGATGCCTACATTCATTCTCAAATCACAAGAAGGGTTCCAGAAGAAGCGATCATTAGGACAGTCAGGAAGCCAAACCTTCAGGTCTTCAGACCTATTTTTAGTTTTATTTTTCCTTGTTAACACATTCGTCATTTCAGTTTAGCGTCATCTGGTCTGCACAGCGCCCTCACCTGGTTGTTGAGGAAAGCCTCGGCCTGCTTGGTATCCCTGAGGAACAGCTGGTAGGCGTGCGACTGCGACAGCAGGTTCTGTCGGTTCTCCCACATCTTCTGCAGCTCGTTCCAGCCGGTGTCGAGCGCCTGCAGCCGTTGCCTGAGGAACATGTACTGCGCGTCCGTCTGGCCCTGCGTCACCATCTCGCCCATGTCGCGCATCTTCTGGTAGTCCTCCTCGTAGTTGCGGATCTCGTTCTTGATGGCCTCGTGCTGCGCCAGCAGCTTCTCAGCCTCGGTCAGCGTGTTGGGCATGTCCTCGGAGGCGATGGCCGTCTGCGTGCGGGACAGCCACGCCTGGAAGTCGTCCAGGTCGCGCAAGAAGCCCTGCAGCTTGGACGCCTCGCCCAGGGACTCCTCGCGTGCCTTCAGTGTCTCCTTCATCTCCTCCCACACTGCGCCGATCTCGGCCTAAAGACGCACAGGTAAATACACCGGTTAATATTGGCAATAGCCATAGCTGCAAAATAAACACCTGATACACCATCACACAAGTCTATGTTCACTCCTCGATTTCACCAAATATCTATCAACAAAGAGTGTGTGAATATTTTTCCACATTTGTACATGAAGAATTTATATTCCAATCTAGGTGCAATTTCAACTTTTTACTTGCTAATAGTAATGCTAATAAACATTGGTTTAAATTAGCTAAGGTCAATGTAAATACATCATTGTTGCAAATAGATCATTCTGAATCAACATGCTGATTGTCTACAGTAATAGATAGTTTCAGTCTGGTGACTATAAACAAAAGTATAAGCAGCTAGTTCTTAAATGAGTGTGTTTAGCCACTGACCATTATAGCCTGACAATCTGATCCATAAATCTTACCAGTTGGCCGGTGATGGCGCCTGCTTGGTCTGGATGCTCCTCAGACAGACGCGCTGCCTCTCCCTTCAGATCACCCAGTTTGTCCTCAATGGCGGCCAGGTCACGCTCCATGCCCGTCAGTTTGCGCTGCAGAGCCATGACGCCCGTCAGGTCGTTGCCCAGCTCCTGTGTGGACTCGATGACCTTGGTCTTCTCCCGGATCCACGACTTGGTCTCGTTGCAGTCCAGGTGGTAGTTCTGCACACCCAGGGCCGACTGGAGCAACTCCTTCTTGCGGTCCACCAGCTCACGGAACTGGCTCCACCTGGGGAACACGCATGAGGAGATTTAGTACACAGTACATGAAGTCAGTTAGAGTAGTACTCTACACACAAAAAACACAAGAGATTTAGTATAGTCAGCTACAGTAGAACTCAACAGACCAAAGACATAAGAGATTTGGAAATCTTACCTGGTGTTAAGCTTGTCTAGCTGGGCCTTGATGTCTTTCTCACTTGGGTGCCCATTATGGATGAGTTGCCTGGCAATCTGATTGACCACAGCGATGCGAGAGGCCTGGTTGTTCGTCTCAGGCTCCAAGCTCTCAAACCTGATGTACAAAAATTCAAGTTTATGATTTTTGGGCAAACTATTCTGTATCAAACGGTGCATTCCATATTCCATAATACAACTTAACATAATAATATATATTACATTACATACATATAATAACATATCAACAAATTAACCTTTCTTTTGCTTTTTACTTTCCATTCTCAAGATAAATAAGATTATTCAATTATATTGGTCTCTAACAATATATGGCTTATTGTTACTGCATCCCTTTCGTTTCATCATAAAGTGATTCATTTCAGTGTTCCAACTCTGAACGGAATCTCAATTGGGTGCAAACTGCAAGCCCTGTCCTTGAGCAGTCAAAAGGCCACAATTGTAATTCTGCATCGATTCCTGCTCACATTAAGGAGTGAGAAAACGGGGGAAAGAGAGATAAAAATAAAGTGAGAGCTTCAGAAAGGGAAAGATAGAAAGAGAGTTAGAGAAAGAGAGAAAGAGAAAAGAAGAGAGAGAGAGAGAGAGAGAGAGAGAGGAAAAGACATAAAGAGATGAGAGTGAGAGTTTTCCAAAATCATCTGTTCGGATCTGATTATGGATTCCGGCATGTTCTCGGTCCTCCGTCTCGTTATGGCCTCTATTTTGGCTCAGTGGGAGAGCAGCTGCTCTCCACTCTCCGTCATTAATCTTCCCAATGAGTCTCATTATTAACAAGCGCGAGAGGGCTAGCTCGCCATTAACACCCGCACAAGTCACACAAGCTGTGACAGCACGGGGAGATACTCCTTCCCCTTGTGACACTGTTTTCACAGAGGACATAAACCAAAAAGTTATTTGGGAAGAATAATGAACTCATTAAGGCAGAGATGTTGTATCCTCTGCAAAAGCTACTGTTAAATAACTTGCATGGAGCATGACATCCCAGCAACCTCATAACAGGGAAATAATGGGCCTATTTCACAGCAGCCATTTTTCCAAGAAGTAACCGTGGTAACTGTACAGATATTAATAATGGCATCCAAGGACTTGATTCTGCTTAACGATTTAAAAAGAGAACATGAGTTCTAAAAAGTGTAGAACTGATGGAAGGTATTTTTTGACGTTCTAATTCACTGCAAAAAAAAAAAAAGACCTAGTCCTTTGTGGTGTCATCTGAAAAGTTCTGGAAAATCTCTTAGAGGTGGTATAAGAGGTCTGGCAGAGGTGCTTAGGCAGGGGTGTGCAGTAAGCTGTGTGTGTGTGTGTGTGTGTGTGTGTTTTGTGTATGCGTGTGCGTACTGGCTGACCAACAGTGTTTGATCTCTCTCTTCCCATCTATTATGCTGTTCTCACCTTTCTACTGCTGAACTTCTAGTAACCTTTCACACACACACACACACACACACACACACACACACACACATACACACACACACACACACACTCAGATTTATCCAGCTTTAGCCCTCAAGCTTCTGTCATTGCTCCCCTGGGGTTTTGACTCTCTCAAATGTTGTAAAGTTTATTTAATTCAATTTTCTATACTGTATATACAGTGCATTATACAAAAAGCCATATCTTCACCCACCAATGAGAAACAGGGGCAATGAAAAACTCCCTTTTCTGTGGTCTAGGAAGAAACCTTGACCACACCTCCACAGCTCAAGGGACTAAAGAGCAAAATCTACAAACGAAAAGAATTGTTTGCGCTTTTGTTTCTTTGCAGAAACAAACTTCCAGTATGACTTCCAGCCATAAGACTTCCTACGTGCGCTCACGTCCCACTACTAGGGGCTCACCTGTGCTGAATGACCTCCAGGTCCTCCAGTTTCTCTGGGATCTCCATGTGGTCGAGCCACTGCTGCTTCTCGTCGATCCACACCTCGCACGCCTCGGCCTCCGTCAGCATCTTGTAGAAGGCCAGCGCGTCGCTCAGCGCCTGCTTCCTGAGCCGGGTCAGCTCCGCCACCTCCGCATAGCGCTCCTCCATGCCCGCCAGACGACCTTTGACCTCCTCCGAGTCGGCATGCTCGGCCGGCAGGGCCTTGGCCTGCTCGTGGAGGGCGTCCAGCGCCGGGCGGTAGCTGGCAACCTCTTCGGCGGCCGCCTGGTGCTTTTTGGCGAGGGCGCGCGTGGAGAACTCGTCATGGCCCAGGTCGGCGGTGGAGACCACCCGCAGGGCGTCCAGAGTCCAGGCGTCTGCGTCGTCGGCGTCCACCAGGAACTGGTGCAGGGCGCACGCTTCCTCCAGCTTGGCTTTCCGTGCGGCCGCCAGCGCCTCCAGGGCCGCCCACTGCGCCCGCACCTCGGCCGCCCTCTCCCGCAGCCGCTCGGCGCCGAAGTGGCCCGCGTCGGCCATCTCCTCGCCCTCGCTCGCCGTCTGTCGCAGCTTGGCCGCCCGGCCGCTCATCTCGTCCTCCAGCGCGCGGTGCTGGCTCAGCAGACGCGCCGCCCCCGTCAGGTCCTTGCCGCAGTCGTCCGACGACAGGATGTGCTCCTTCTCCCGCATCCAGCCCTCCTCCTCCGCCATCTCCCAGAAGAACTTCCACAGCCGCCGCGACTCCTCCAGACGGGCCCGGCGCTCCGCCGCCAGCTGGATCAGCTCCTGGTAGCAGAACTCCATGTGGGCCACGCGGTCCCGGATCACCTGGGGGTCACATGGCTTATAGCCTGTGTGGTGGGAGAGGAAGAGGAGGAAGAGAGAGAAGAAAGAGATGAGGATGAGGATGGAAGACCGACAGGAAAGAGGAAGAAAAGATCACAACAGAAACACGACACATTATACAAGATTCACTCTCATCCAATTTTGTCTCAGGTCAACACTTTACATTTGTTTGTTTGGAAATGAGCAAGTAAACATGTTTGGAAATGATCCAGTAAACATGTTTGAAAACGATCAAAAGATGTTGATCTGCGATACTAATTAAAACACAGACACTTTTATTCCAAAGTGATATTCCAAAACCAGCTGCTTAAGCCACTACCTTTTACTAGTAATCCATTTACCCTTTTGATGGTCTATTGGCAATTTTTACTTATACTTGTGAACATTATACTATGTGAACAACCTACCATCCTCGTCTATGGCGAACTTCTGTGCGTTGGAGTTGACGGCTTTGACGCGATCGGCCTGAATGCCGATGTCAGCCTCCACCAGAGCATGCTTCTGCAGTAGGTCCTCTACCCCCAGCAGGTGCTTCCCATAGTCCTGGGACAGCAGCAGCATCTGATGGGGTGAACACACACACACACACACACACACAATACGCACACACACAATAAGTGTCAGCACACAAATACAGTACAAACTATTTATGTATCAGTTATTTTCTGTCCTTCTCCTTTTCTTTTCTTTCTCTCATTTCCTTACTCTCATTAATGGGGAGACAAAAAGACCATAACCAGTTTGCCTCAGTCATACAGTATGTACCAATTCAGTCTATACATCAGTAGGGCAGTATGTACACACCAACACACACATGAAAAAAGAAAAAAAAATATATATATATACACACACACACACACACATGAATGCACACAATGTACACACACACACACACACACACATAAATACACACACACGCACACGCATACACACACGCACACACACACACACCTTCATCTCGTCCATCCAGTCCATGATGTAGAGCATCTCCTGGAAGACGCGCTGCAGACCCAGGTTCATCTCCAGGCGGTGGCGTCGCGCCTTCAGCAGCTCCAGCAGGTACTCCCACAGACGCAGCACGTTGTCACGCCGCGCGTTGATGCGCTTGATGTCGTGGTAGTTCTCCGCCTCCAGCTCCCTTGCCACAGCAACCACGGCTTGCACGCGCTCCTCGTAGGCGGCGATGTCCGTCTCGATGGCCTCGTGTTTCTTGGTCGCCGCCTCCACTGCCTGCAGGTCGAAGCCAAAGTTGTCCTAGAGGGATAGAAAAAGGCAATCAGATACAGATCAGATACTGTGTCATCACTGGGTATTACATATTACATATACTTCCTTGTACGATTACATATTACATATTTCTATTATTGTGCCAGTGTATACATTGACTTTACAAGTCATTGTACCTTGTGTTCAATAGATTCTCAGGAATGTATATAGCAAGCACATATTTTGTACTTAAATGGCACCATTTTTACCATTCTAAAACTAATTTATGTGTAGGAACAGTTAAAAGGGTTTGGTGGGTTCTGTGAGGTAAATAGAAAGACTTAGGGATCGGGATCTGGGTAGAATAAATGGCAGAATTCAAAGCAGAATTGAAATACTACCACTGCCATCCACCAGGTGGCACAGTGAGTGAAAGACCACCCAAAGCCAAGGGCAAAAGCAGAGGTCATGTTTAGATAGAAAGTCTTTAGACTTCTTTAGTCTTCTAGATAGAGTTTACATAAGTACTTATAAATAAATATGTATATTTCATATGCATCCATATATGTATGTGGGCAAAGCATCTGTTGTACATCTGGCCTCAGGCTCTTAGTTTGTGTGCAAGTGTTTGTTTCTGTATATACAGTATGTATATATGCATGTATGTATGTATGTGTGTGTGTGTGTGTGTGTCTGTGTGTTTGTATGTGTGCATGTGTCTGGAAGGCTACAAATGTTTCTGTTTGTGTATGTGTGCATGTTATGGTCTGTGTGTGTGTGTGTGTGTGTGTGTGTGTGTGTGTGCCCACTACCTGTAAGACTAGGCGCTGTCTCGCTGAGGATACGTGTATGTGTGCGTGTGTGTGTATGTGTATGTATGTGTGTATGTCCATGTGAGTGTGTGTGTATGTGTGTGTGTGAGTGTGTGTGTGTGTCCACTACCTGTAAGACTAGGCGCTGGTTCTCGCTGAGGGTGCGTGTATGTGTGCATGTGCTTGTGTGTGTGTATGTGTGCATATGTGTGTGTGTGTCTGTGTGTGTGTGTGTGTGTGTGTGTGTGTGTGTGTGTGTGTCCACTACCTGTGAGACTAGGCGCTGGTTCTCACTGAGCCAGGTCTCCCTCATGGCTGCCTTGCGGTCGAAGCGGCGGGCCAGCTGCTCCAGCTTCTCTTGGCGAATCAGCTCTGTCCGCAGCGCCAGCTCACGCTCATGCTCCGCCTTCTCTAGACGCTCCCAGGCCTGGCATATACACACACACAAAAACGCACACACACACACACACACACACACACACACACATACACACACACACACAGAGTTACAGTTCATTCTCAATTCACATTGAAATAACATAAAAAAAGTCATAATATTTGAAACTATACTGGCCTGTGGTGAATAACATTTATTAACACTGGACAAAAGCCAAATAATAATCAAATTCATGACCATAAAACCTTTTAATAAATGCATGCTTCTGGTTGTGTAATTTCTTCAAACAGGTGTGCCAGTAAAAAGGCTCTATATCATGTCATATTTAGACAAGGATTTGAGTGTTAAACTGATAACGTTCAACTGCAGGGTTTTTTTTTGTTACCATAACATCCTCTCTGTCTTCCTGACGGACCAGAGTCTCAGCCAATCAGATGCTGTTATCTTTTGGCACAGCCTGTGCATTAGCCAATCAGATCCAGACGGTGGCTGAGTGGCACCCACCTTGTTGATGTCAGAGATGAGCTTTCCCTCTCGCGGCATGTAGACCTTCTGGTTGTTGGCCCTCATCTTGCTCTGGATGGTGAACAGCAGCACCTCCAGGTTACCTTTTTCTGTGAACCTGCACAGGTGAGAGAAACCATAAATAACCTAATGGAAATTTACAATACACCTGTCCTAAACTCAACATTCTTTATAAAGAGAAGAAGAAAAAAAAGATTTTGATTAAAGCTGAACGTTCTCTGAAAAATGTTAGGAGCGTTTTCCCCTCCTCTTTCCATCACCACCTCCCTCTGTGACATATATATATATATATATATATATTGTATCTAAAAAAAGATAGATAAATCCATACATCTATACATTTTACATATCTAATATATACATTATCATGTATGATTGCTTTGGCAAAACAAAAACTATATTTTGTCATGCCACTAAAGCACCATTTGAATTTTACAGATAGACAGAAAGATCAATTATCTATCCTCCGATAGGGAGACAAATGCGTCAGACAGACAGACAGGCTGATTACTTTGGGGGTTTCTCCACGGTGCGGTAGGTGTTGAAAGCCTGCAGCTGCTGCTGGACTCCCACCAGTGAGTTGGCGAACTTGCGGTTGTTGAGGATGATGATGGTCTGCTCTATCCACTCCAGCAGGTCTGAGGCCAGGGACTCGTACTTCTCAATCATCTTCTCTGTCTCAATGGCATTGTCAAGCACCTGAGGACAATGTAAGTGTCAACATCTTTCTTTCATATTCAATGTCAATGTCTTTCTTTCTTTTTAAACCCAGTCTGATTTTTCTTTCTTTTCCTCTCATCGATCAAACACTGACCTCACCACTCCATCCCAGCAGATCTGTTAGATCACTCTCATGCTGCATCAGGTCTGAATTACTGTCAGATTTTTATTTATTTTTTTCACCTCTCTCTCTCTTTCTCTCTCTCTCACTCACACACAAACACACACACACACACACACACACACACACACACACACACACACTTTCTTTTTCAAACATCTCTCTAAATCCTTCCCCTGAATGGGCCTGACAATCGATTTGGACTGGAAATCCATTCTTCAAACATGGATGCCTCGTGACTTCATAGCTCTGGATTGAGAGACACTTGGTTGAGGACCAGAGAGAGAGTGGATGGAGAGGCATCACCCACCTTGCCAATGCGCTTGCCCTCCACCTTCAGGGCCTTCATCTTGGAGAAGTAGTGGTAGTATGTGACGACGTAGGTGATGATGGACTTCTCGTCAGGGTGGTCCACGCTGATATCTGTACACATGACAACGAGAGGCGGCTGCTGTGAATGTGTGACTCTTGCTCGTGCTTGTTCAGGAGGCCAATTCAAATGTTTATTTATGTTTATTTTTTTATGATTTAACAAAGATTAACCTTTTGAAATGTTCAAAAGCTGAATGTTTCTAGTTAAGTCAAAGCCTATGAATTGTATTAACATAGAATGTTCTAGTAAGATGTAATGCAATATTATCTGCGATATACACTAATTATGCATTCTGACTGGTTATTAGTGTCTGGGTGGGTTCTCCTCACCTTCAGGGTCCAGTAGCTTGGTCAGGCCCAGGTGCTGTTCAGCCAGGTTGAAAGCGTTCTGCAGGTTGTAGTGAACATTGGACTTCTTCAGCTTGTCAAAGTCAATGAGATCTGGCCTGTTGATGTCACGGTGCAAAAGAAAGAAACAAAAGAAACTCCATCATTCAACAGCAAAATTTGTAAAAAAAAAAATTAAAATGTAAAGCTTTCACAAAGTTAAAACTTTTTTGCATAGTAAAAGTTCTGTTAATGTGAATACATATATTGATACACCCAAATCTGTGTGTGTGTGTGTGTCTTCGGTGACATACCTGTGTTTGTGGATGAGAGCGTTGAAAGCCATTCCATCGCGCCAGCTCGTGGTGAAGTTGTGAATGTTGACATTGGAGTAGCTGTGAAAGACAGCAGAGAACAGAGACCAGAGACCTCATTTGAAGATGTCAAACACTCCAAGCCATAGAAGAGTTGCTAGATGACAGGATCAAGACACTCTCCAAAAACTCTCCAATAACTTTTCTATTTGCCCGACTTTACCTATTTCAAATTATACAGCCTTTTTATTATGTTTCAACAAATTGTTAAGTGTTTCCCAGAATCAGGGGAGAAGATAACAATATCTACAGCAGTTTGTGTGGCTTTATGTGATTTATACAACTTTTTGTGAGGGCATTTAATGGCAGTCAAAGCAGTCAAATACACAGCAAGCATGAATTTAACCAACAATTGCAGTAGTGCAATATTTTCATGTCCAAAATATTACACTGTGCCATACAATGCAGTAGTGTGCAGTGTTTTATGTTTTTTAATCTTCAAAATATTGCATTTACTGCAGTATTACTGCAGAAAAAATATAGTTTTAATATTGTTGGCTAACACTATCTTTGTTCTCTATAGAAGAGTCACACGAACTTGCTCCATGTTGTGCACTTCGGTAGGCTACACATGTCTACAAATATGATGTCATCCTTGGCTGGGTTCCATTGTTTAATGGACTACGCCTAGGGTTAGTGCTCACTCTCTCTCAACACATGCACTGGCTTGCTGATGTGATATTCCAGCTATTTTCACCCACAACACCTCAACCTCCAAAACATCTTCCCAGAGTCTCCTGCGGCCGTAGTTGTTCTCCTCGAACGTTCGCTTACCCAGCTGTCTTCATCTGGCACCACAGCAGCAGGGCGTCCTTGGCCGAACGCTTCTCCTTGTTGTCCTCCGTCTCCACGCTAATGTCCTGGATCTGTCACGCGCACATACACACACACACAGACACACACACACACACACACACACACACGAGGGGGTACAACAAGCACGAGTTATAAAGCGACCTTTCGAGGAAGGGTCCGTCAATTTCAAACTACACTCGCTACTGAGAAGGAGAACACTGTGTTGACATATTTCGGCAATGAGATGGAACAGCGCTGAGAATAGACAGGCGATAAACAAAAATCCCTGTGCATGGCGTATGATTGCATCTGCATAATGTCTGTCTCATCTGCTGACTGAAGGTGTTCTTCATATAGCGTTCCACCATATTAGTCGATTTGGTTCTCACAGACACTGAGTGGATTGTAGACTTTTCAAGTGTGGGCATGCTTGTTTAGGTACTAAATGTTTTAAAATGTACTGTAAATATAGCCAAAATACATTTTATGTACACACAATATAAATATCGAGCGTAATCCTGCAGCAGATATGCAACAGGTTGCTGCAACATAGACAGAGAATGTTTCTTAGGAGAACTTCCACTCTAACAACACTTCCAGCGTGGTACTGCAGTCTAGGGGTGCTTGTGGGAGAGTCCCATAAAATATAGGGGCCTATGGAGCCGCACCCGCAAATTTTGTTTTAAAAAATAAATGCTATAGTGTGGTGAAAAAGTAAACTGCAGCCAAATTGTATAATAGGAGTGCATAAGGCCTGCTTCACGTGAAGTTAGCCTTTTAGCACCTGTTAGTAAAAGATGGGCGTAAGAAAAATACTTTTATATCTATGTATTAAACCCTACCTGGAAACGGAGAATAATTGTCCAGATGAGACCGAGTGTGAGGCGGTGGTTGCCATCAACGATGTCATGGGACCCCATGTTCTCCAGGTGAACCCTCTGTTCCTTCAGGAACTGCAGAGCCTTGTCCACGTTCTCCAGACAGTGGATACGCATGCGGCCTTTGGTGGGCTTGGGCTGGGGAAGGCAGGTAAACACCACTTCAACATTCAGACAAACTTTCATGTTAGCATTTGGCCAGCAGCTAGGATTAGACGAAAATGTTGATGATAGCATTTACTGTAGGTGTGTGTGTTTGCTATGATTTAGCTTTAGATTTAGACAATTGGAAATGCCTTAGTGAGAATTACGTTAAAAATAAATTGCCGTAAATTAAAACCTGACTAGTTTTAAACTCTGGCCACATTAATCTAAACAGAGGAGAAACTTTTAGCATTTGAGATCAGTCAACCGGGTGACCACAGCTTTGGCTGTTTAACACAAAATGAAAATGTTGATAGCAGTTTGGCTGAACAATAGGGTAGGTACACACTTCCCAGGACAAATGATTACAAACAAGGACATTCAGGGCATAGCCTGTGAAACAAGAATGAATCGGTGTGATGAGAATCCTTTTTGCTTTTTCAATCTACTCCAATCTTGATGCCTATGAATGCTAATCTGTCTGTCAGTCTGTCTGTCTGTCTGTCTCTCTCTCTCTCTCCATGTGTGTATGTCACACACATTAAACCATAAAGAGGCATTGTATGAGGTGCAAAGACTTTGAACTTTAGAATAACTCCCAGTGTCAGTGGTGTTTCGCTGAGGAGAGGAGAAAAGTGCGTAAGATTTATCCATTGTACACAATAGACTTTTTGACTCTATGTTGATGTACATGATAGAGTAATGTGTTACACTGGGCTCTATGTTGTTATGATATGGTAAAGATGGCATTTACCACAATGGTTTGTCACTGTCTGGGAACACTATGTGCTGGCAAAATGAAGCTTAGTTGAAGCTTTGAAAATGGTACACTTTAAAAAGCCTCATGTAAGTTACTGTAACCAAGGCTATCTAGTGGTGAATAAATACTTATTCAACAGGACAATTATGCAAAGACTGCATGTCTTATTTGTATGTAATTATGGATTTAAATATTAATTATCTAAACACATTGGCACTCTGTTAATTACACTGCTTAGGTGAATTATTCTCAGCCACTCTAACAACTGTGCTTTGTTTCTGTGAATACAGAAAATAGGAAAAGTTGCAATCCAAGCCACCAAAACTGATTCCAACCACCCACACCCATGGGACATCTTTATAGTTGAGGTGTCCCGCCAAAATCTACTTTTGAAGCAGTAACTCTGCAAATGAGGCTTCAACTGTCACATACTTGACACACAATTCAAAGCCTAAACACAATCTGGCTATCACTACCCTACAGAGACACGACACAACAGGTCAGCTCCCAACTCACCAGACAGAAAGTCTGACACACACACACTCAAATTATGTTGAAAAGCCACAGAGAAATGTGCTATTTTGATACACAGTATGCTGCATCACATATTGCATCACAAATATGTTTTGTACGCGCACCCATCTCTTTCACATGTATCTACAGTATCTTCCAGTGGGTGTGGTGTCTCTTTCATCTCTATAAATGGGATAAGGTGGGTAAGATAAGATCTGGACTAAAAAAAGATAGTGATAAAGGAGAAACAAACGCTTAAAAAAATATCAAATGTTTATCTCTAGAAACAGACACATGAAAAATTATCAAAGGTTTATCTCCAGAAACAGACAAAAATATCAAATGTTTATCTCTAGCTTGACACAGAAAAAAAAGCATAAATAGCAAGGACATAGTTCCTTGAATTTACAACAGATGCACACACAGCTTTCGAAGGACATCTTAAAGAGGGGCTAAGCAACGTTCTGTTTTTCTCTCTCACAAGCTCCCTCTCAAGACCGCTGTATTGCATTGTATTGCACTGCATTCTATTGGAGGCGGACCGCGCTGCTATTGGCCACGCGCTGCTATTGGCCACGGTGGTGCATTCTACACCGTTCGTTCGCCGTGTAATGCCTCATTTTAGCATCCTAAACAGTATGAAACTGATTAATTAAATGAAAAATGTTGCATAGTGGGCCTTTAAGGCCAGATTTTTTGTGATCTATGATATTGTTTGCCGTTGAGGACAATGAGATCTATAGAATAAAATCCCTCTGTCCAGCAAAAGGTTTCATCCCCATAGTGGGTTGCCATAGCTTCAAAAGACTTCACTGTAAAGGATTGCAGCCCTTGAATAAACCGCTGTAAGGACTGGGAGCTCTGAATTGATGGGGCATGTTGACTGGTAATTGTCTGGCATCCTGTTATGATCTTACTACTGTGTGTGTATCAAAGGAAGAAAGTGTGTCTGAACTTGTGCATTTGAGCAGAGGAATGGGGCTGAATGGAGGCTAATGAAGATGGGAAAGGTGTACTGCAAGGTGCAAAAGAGGAACTGTGTGTGTGTGTGTGTGTGTGTGTGTGTGTACATGCATGTGTGCATAGGTATGAGTGTGTGTGTGTGTGTGTTTGTGTCTGTGTGTGTGTGTGTGTGTGTGTGTGTGTGACACGGTCGAATCCATCCCACCAGTCCATGCCTAAACACACCTTGGTAACTTGATCCTCTGTTGAACATCTGAGGTACCTGAGGGCTTCATTCTCTTTTATTTGTATTCAAGTTACACAATGTGCATGCTGGTGTGTGTGTGTGTCTGTGCATAAGTGTCTCTGTGTTTGCCAACATAAGTGTATGTGTGTGTGTGTGTGTTTGTTTATGTGTGCATGCATGCGTGTGCCTGTGTGTGTGTACCCAACACCCTTTTGCCATAACCTACCCTACCAGGGACTCTGATCACAGATGTGTAAGAGAGAGAGATCATAAATGCCTTTGTGGTTAGTCTAGTTCACAGACAAACACCACAAATGCACAGATGGCCCTGTGTGTATGCCAAAAGTCAGACCTAACCATATATGTACTGTATGTATGCCCACTGCATGAATACTACTACATACTACTACTACTACATACACCGACCGAAGGAAAAATGCCTTGTATATTCAAGTATACTTGGCCAAACCTGATTCTGATTCTGATTCTGATTCTAAGCTCCCTACACAAGTTCTGCATGCACAGATCCCCTGAGAGGTAGCGCACACTACCAGTGCTGTCTGGTACCAGACAAATATATGGACGTTTACACTGCAGGCCTCCACCTCTTGGCTAGACTAAATCAACGCGCATAGCTGAGGCAGACATTCAATTATCCAACATGTAACTCCGCGCTGATTGAAGCCATGAAGCCGCAACACAATCTGTCCATCTTCACCCTACAGTGGCACACCTCTTCATTTACAACACACCAGATAAACAGACACAGACAGACACACACACACACGCCCCCAAGCAAGGCCTCTGTTTCGCTGGCCTGCGCAATTGCCAAGAGTGAGTCAGTCAATACACACAGATAGATGAATTGATAAATAGACAGAGAGAAGGATAGCAATAGGATGCTGCTGCAATGTGCTCACATCAGTGATACCAACACTAGCACATAGCTATACTGTTTTTATGCACATTAAGGTACAGGTGAGTAGGTACAGTATACAGTAGGTACAGTATACAATCACTAATCACCCACTGCACTATAGCGCTTCGGACTGGTGACTGAAGTGTTGCCGGTTCAAACCCCGACCAGTGGAAAGGGATCAAAAGAGTATAATTTTTCTTCTTCTTCTCTTATATAATCTATACATATTGGATTTATATACTGAGAATATATTGGAGATATACTGAGAATTTATTTCATGTCTCATATATTGAATGGTATGGTATGGTATGCAATGCTATGGTATTTTCATGTTAATTCACACTCATAATCAAATTTGTGAGATTATAGAGGTCATGTGTTCCTGACAAAAACGCTTTTGTTCCGTTAACTTTGTTTTTCACCTCGCTACAAAGAAAATCGTCAGTGGCCGCGGCCCTGCAGTTGGACACAAAGTAACAAATTAACCACAGTAGTGCATTAACACGTCCTCTGCACGCTGGCCACGAGTGAGACAAGGCCAACGCCTCTCTGTCTCGCACAACGCTATAGTACATGCCACCCAGGGTGTGCGCCATTAAGACCCTATAGCCTACAGGGCCATAGCACTACATTTCCTTCAGTTTTTCATTTGTATTTCTAGAAAAGGGATGGAGTGCGGAGGATAGTCAGTTCTATTCAATTCAATTCAATTTTATTTACTTGGCGCATTATACAAAAGTCAGGTCTCGAAGCGCTTCACAGCAGAGAGCACCAATGAGCAACGATGATCTTGTTGTAGTCTAGGAAGGAAGAACCCTTGGGTAGTTCCAGGGCTGAAGGGGTTAACCCACCTGCCTATGGTTGTGCGAGGGGTACAAAACACAAATCTGTCAGCAGGGGAAGCAAAGAGCACCCTGGAGGTGCTTGCTAGTGTCTAAATGGCAGAGACCTTCTGATTGAGTGACAGCCGTGATCTATTTGGGGATTAATTTCAACCCAGACACAGAATTACCCTACCCCCCAATCTGAGCACAGCGCATCTGAATGGGTGTTATTAGCTTTGATGAGCTGCAGCTAGCGCTGTAGCGGAAGCTAGAACATAATGGCTGAGTCATCCGCATTCAGTAGAGTGGCAGGGAGGAGCAGGGAGGTGGGACTGGATCTAAAAATGGGTACGGACATGTCAAATCTGTGTGTAAGGTGGAGGAGGTAAGAATAGATTGTGTGTGTGTGTGTGTGTGTGTATTTTTGTGTGTGAGGAAGTTAAACAAAGCTCAAGATCACAAGAAGAATTACAGTGTTTTGCTCAGACTGACAGAGTTCAGCGATGTGTGTTTTTGGATTTGAGAGACTAACAAAATGTACTGTAACACTTCTTCCGTCAGAGCTAATCCTCCACTAGCTCACTAAATCCCTCTGCAGTTGCACCTTTGTGCCAAGGCCTCCCTATGTCTCTCCTGCACATCACTCAGACTTACACGTCACTCACTCACTCTCACTACACACACACACACACACACACACACACACACCATATACTGCTTATATCTGTTAGCCCTCCAAGCAGCCTTTTCATTTCTGTCACACACACACACACACTCATACACACATGCACATTACTCACCAGTGTCTACGTCACTATGTCTTCTTCTACATCTATCTTTCTCTCTTTTTCACAAACACACACACACTCTCCAGTCTCTTTAGAAAGCACCTCAAGCAATATCTCTCTCTCTCTCTCTCTCTCTCTCTCTCTCTCTCTCTCACACACACATGCACACTAAGTCTCTCTCCAGAGAGCACCTCTAGAAGTTTGGGGATCATGTCTCTCTCTCTCTCTCTCTCTCTCTCTCTCACACACACGCACACACACACATACAAACACAAACACAAACACAAACACACACACACACACACACACGCACACACACACCACTCACCAGTCTCTCTCCAGAGAGCACCTCCAGCAGCTTGATGAGCATGCGCCCGTCCCTCAGGTCCATGTAGAGGTCTGTGATGCGGCAGGAGACGCGCGACAGGTGCGAGTTCACCCATTTGGTGAAGGTCTTCTTCTGCACTGCCTCACGCTCATCTATAGGGACACACACACAACGAAGAGGTCAGAGATCACAGGTCACAAGTCTACAACATGCATAGATATCGTGGATATATACACCCATTCTACTATGAGTGTGTGTGTGTGTGTGTGAGAGAGAGAGAGAGAGAGAGAGAGAGAGTGTGTGTGTGTGAGTATGTGTGTGGATTCATATTGTGTCACAGGCAGTGTCACACAGGGTGTGCACTGATTCAAATGTTTCACACTATAAATGCAATAAATCCAGTCATTTTAAGCCTCCCGTATGTGGTGGATATATACAACCACTCTTCTCGTCTCATGTTTTTATGCGCGTGTGTGTGTGTGTTTGGTGTGTGTGCGTGTGAGAATGCGTGGGTGTGTGTACACATGTATGGGTGTGTGTGTGTGTGCGTGAGAGCATGAGTGGGTGTGTGCACACATGTATGAGTGTGCATGTGTGTGTGTGTGTGTGTGTGT
>JAGFZM010001720.1:116673-126887 GCA_017657215.1 Limnothrissa miodon | reverse complement strand
GTTTAGTGTGTGTGTGTATATATATGTGTGCATGTGTGGGTGTGTCTAACAAAACTTGGCCCTTCTCGTTGAGCAACTCCACTCTTGTCTCGTTGTCCGCTGCGGGACAAACGGTATCTCCAGGAGATGTTCCTCGTTCTCTCTCCAGCCTCGGTATAACGACTTCCTCCTCCCCCTCCTCTCCCACCATTGTAGTTCCCTACCGTCCCTCGAGAGAACTCCACTATAAATCTCATCGATGCTCTTTTAAAGTAAGGGTCTCTCCCCACACAGTCTTGGCTCCATGGGAGCCATTTCACATTCAGTTATATTCAACCAATAAAACCAATACGCAAGAGAAAAATGGCAGAGAGAGAGAGAGAGAGAGAGAAGAGGGGGGCTGAGAGACTTATGGACACTACTTTCCAAAAACAATCACTGTATGTTTTCAGTATTTCTTATTATTTGATAGTCAACCATTTCAGTCGATAAATAGGAAACTTTATGATTTGTATGATACTTAGAGTAAAATAAATGAATGGGTCAAGGACAAACTTATGGAATTACAAAAAGTAAATCTAACTGCCATTAGTTCTTAGAGGAGGTACTGTAGGCACTCTTTGGGTGCCCTTATTAGTTTGAGTATTAAATTACATAACATTACAACATATTATTATATTTTGTTTTGAAAAATTATGTCGACATTATGCTGACATTGGTCATGCAAGTGAATGTTACTAAATCAACCTTGTCCTCCACCTCCCTCACTCGACCTTACACACACACATTCCATCTCTTGCTAAATGGACATGCCTAACTGCTGTAGGATGGAAACCCACCCAAAAACATGGCCCCAATCTTCACCCCCACCACCCACACTAACATCACCACTACCCACACCCCCACCACCACCACCTCCTCTCAGGGAAAACAATGTGAGTCTTCCAGATGACGGACTGATGGTTGACCTGCCCTGGCCTGAGAGTTGAACACACAATTATGTGTGCGTGTGTGTGTGTGTGTTTGTGTGTGTGTGTTTGTATGGGGGGAGGGCACAGTGAGCTGGGCACAGACCCAGTGTGTGTGTGTTTGTGTGTGTGTGTGTGTGGGGTGGGGCACAGAGGGCTGGACATAGACTGTGTGTTTGTGTGTGTGTGTTTATGTGAGTGCGTGAGTGTGTGTTTGGGGGAGGCAGTGACCTGTGGGAGGCTGATGGGGCAGGAAGAGTCAGAGCTCCACCAGGGGTTAATTTGACACAAGCTTCCCTCTACCATGAATGGGCTCTGGACTGGGTCAAGGCAGCCCTTTTGTGACAAATGGGAGGTGTGTGTGTGTGTGTGTGTGTAGGGGGGGGGTGTATTTGGGCGTGAATGATCAAGAGATTCAGTGATCAGAGAAGCGCTGTGGGAAATTGATCTGCCACCCCCATTTCAAGCAAGCGCCAGCTGGCTCACTGGCAAACAAGCCATCAGCATCTGGCTGTGTAGTGTGTGTGTGTATGTGTGTGTGTGTGTGTGGGGGGGGGGCGGGGCAACCCCAACCCCAACCCCAACCCAAAACAACTGATGCTTCTCGCTGCTTTAAATCAGAGCCACCTCTTGCCAGGCCCGTAGAAGACCAAACGCAATCACAAATCACAAACGACTCTACATCAGACGTCCGACTCTAACTCTTCTGATCTCTTCAAAACAATGACACCCAGTGGGAGAGGCTCTGGACGATGGTGCGTCCATAAATGTCCACCGCAAAGCGGACAGCTTTTAGGCAGTCTCTGCATGTTCTTTTTTTGTGGTTGTTCCATTACTTTATCTGTCTGAGTATTTTATCTGTCTGTCAGACACAAACTTGATCTCAAGTCAAGATTTTAGTAATCTTCTAAAATCTAGATTTTAGTAATCTGAGAGTGAGATCTTAGAGTGAGTCGTGATTGTGTTTTCTGTGTTGCATTAATGCATATTGTTTATTTTATGTTTATTTCTCTGTCGTCATATGGCAGTAAACACCATCAACATCAGTTCCAAGACGTCCTATCAACAAAGCAAGTCTTAGTGGAACACTGGCCACTGGCCCTCTAAGAGTATCCCAGCATGCACCAGGGCGCACGGCCACACCACAGTTCCCAGAGACCCCACTAGCTAAAAAATACTCAAGCCTGGAGATCAGACACACACATAAACACACATACAAACACACACACACACTTTCTCTTTTTTTCTCTTTCTCTTTTTAAATATGGTTTATTTGAACTTGTCAGCTTGTCAGATTCCTTTTGAGTGATCAGAATCTTCAGTTCCCCTCTTTCTCCAACTCTCTCTCCCCTGTTCCTGTCTAGCCTTCTCTTTAGAGTCTCTGGTTCTCTCTCTCTCTCTCTCTCTCTGCCTCTGTTCTTTTCTTGGAGGATGAAACAGTAACAGGATGAGAGGACCCAGTTGAGTGGGCTGTTGAAGGATGGGCTGA
Organism: Limnothrissa miodon; assembly: GCA_017657215.1. Taxonomy (NCBI): domain Eukaryota; kingdom Metazoa; phylum Chordata; class Actinopteri; order Clupeiformes; family Clupeidae; genus Limnothrissa; species Limnothrissa miodon. The sequence continues at coordinate 124,451 of JAGFZM010001720.1, read as the reverse complement.
CTTCTCTGACATTTTCCAGTCATTGCTTCAGAGCTATTTCATTCATAGAAGCCTTTCCAGTCATTTTACCGCACCACATGGGTGCTCCCAAAGCAAGAGTGTGTGTGTGTGTGTGTGTGTGTGTGTGTGTCTATATCTGTCTGCATGAGTCAGACACAAAGCGAAAGACAATGAGAAAAAGCATGTGTGTGTGTGTGTGTTTATGACAGTAGACACAATTTTCTCTTTCACTCTCTCTGTCTCTCTCACTCTCTCTGTCTCTCTCTCTTTCTTTCTCTTTTCCTTGCACAGTAGTCATCCGGTCCTGAATAGCAGTGGGTCATGAACCCGTGCACAGTGTAGACCCCATCGAGTAAATCAGACTTGTTAAAGAACAGAGTCACTTTGCTCCCAACAACAAACAGACACACACACACACACACACAGCACATACTGAGGCACCCCCCTGAGGCCTATTCTGAGTGAGACCTCCACACCCACTACCCAACGCTCTGTCTGGGCCGTCCAGAGATCTGAGCCATTGCCAACCCTGCAGACAGAGGCCTCTTTGACAACACATGAGACTGGGGAAGGGAGGGAGGGGGGCTTGGCCAAGGCAGGAGAGAGGGAGAAGAGGAAGAGGAGAAGAAGAGGAGGAGGAGGAGAATGGAGGAAAAGAAAGATGATAGAAGGAGAACTGGAAGAAAAAAGGGTAAGATGGGTGACGTTTTTATTGTAAGACCCCCACCCAGTCTCCCCCTTATAGCCGCTATGGCACACTAATGACCTTTGACCTCTGTCTCGGAGTCATGACATCAAGAGATAAATATGCCGAAAGTTCAACTTGTCATTTTAGAGCTGGTTTTTCAGAGATGGGTGGGTGGATGGATGGTTTTCTTTTTAAACTCTTGCTTTCCCAAATGGATAAAGAGGGATTGACCCTTTATCCCCAGAAGGACTAACCCCTGTTAGGCCAGTCAGTGAGAAAGTTGTAGAAGAGCCGCAGTCATACTAACTTCAACATTCCGCTGCATGAACCAGAGAGATCTGTCACAATTAGTATCTAATGGACTGACAGCTGATCTGTCCAATCATGTATCACCTCACTAAGGACCACGCCCACTACAATGTTTGCTTCTTTACCATTCTAAACAGTCTTATAGTACAGAATAAATGTATTACATGTATAGGGCTATTTGACAAGTGTCCATGTTGACATACCATAACTGTGTTAGCTATTCTTGCAGGTTAATTTAAATGAAATGTTTGTTTTCAGGCCTCCCTCTTTGTAATTAACGTTTAGCTAGCCATTCTCTCTGCAATTATCAAAAATCTAGAGTTGGTCTGATAAGACAGCTACCTCAACTAACTGATTCTATGTCAACAATATGGCTGCGGGTACTTTTAAGACGCAGATGGGGAGGGCCAGATTTACGAGAACATGCCGATGATATCAGTTTTATCCGAATTAGCTTTTAGTTCAACATCTAATGATGCATTTCATTAGTCATTAGCCCAGTGTGTTTACTGGCTGTCGGGTCTACAATTTACACCTTGCCCCAGTTCAACTTAACAAGCACTTGAAAGTCTCAAAACATGTCAAATGATATGTTTAGCTGTAAGCCATGATAACCCGAATCTGATAAACACCTCCTGGTGAAATATTATGTAGTAACTCAAACATATCTACGCTATTCTTTGAAATGTAAACACACACGCACATGCACATGCACAACCCATACACCCACCCACCCACACACGCACACGCACACACACACACACACACACACACAGGCTAAACCCTGTGGGAAACTAGCCCAGTAGTGATCCATCCAGGGAGCTTTCCTGGGTCAAGGCTATGAGAATGAGTTAAAGCAGTGGAGAACAAACAGATCTATTCAAAGGGACTCAGTCGGCTCCTGCGTCTTATCCTGAGCTCGTAACTACTTTATGATCACAGCCACCCAACCCTTATGGACGGACATTGTCACTTTACTTATTACACAGCACACACACACACACACACACACACACACACACGTACACACATACACGCTTGCACAGTGGCTGCCAGGTCCAGTCACTTCTGGGTGTGGATAGGACAGTGTGTGTGTGTGTGTGTGTGTGTGTGTGTACACAGGCAGTGTGTGTGTGTATGAGTACACAGGCAAGGTTGAGTGTGCATAATGGAACAGTGTGTGTTTGTGTACACAGAAAACGTTGATTCTTGAGTTTAGCGTTGTCACGAGAAACCAGTTCGCAGCTGCCTCTCTGAATCCAGAGCAGATGGAGGCCAGACTGGCCCAGACAAGGCTGGTCTGCGGAGTAACTAGCCACAGTACTGCAAGGCTAAAGGCTAAATTTAAATGAAGCTTTGAAATTTACCATATTTAACAGAAGCTAGCAGAACATGACCAGGGGAAATAGTGTTGGAAACAACATAAAACCCCCAACTTATGGCTGTTGAAGGAAAGAACCTTGCCCAACCTTATGAAAGGTGTTGTAATTCAGTTATATTATTGTACTATTGTCTTTACAAGATAGAGATAGATCCCATAGATCCCAGATAGATACTTTATTGATCCCCAAGGGGAAATTCAAGATCAATGGAGCAAGAAAGAAACAGATTATCTGGAATAAGATTATGTATTTGTTTGATTGTTTGCAAAGGATGAGCTAAGGAAATACGAGAGACATAACCTATGAAAATAAAAATGAAATCACCACACCTCTTTTTGAAGAAGAGTCCAAAGGTGAATGGGATAGAGGAGGATGTGTGTATGTGTCTGTGTGTGTGTGTGTGTGTGTGTGTTTGTGATTGGGACGCGGGGGGTAGTACTGGGGGACATTCACACCTTTGCAAGGACAAAGCCAGTCATTCACACCAACGTGTGAAAATGCTCAGTATGGATTGCTACGGTAACGACCCAGATCTCCTCTCTCTTTTCTTCTTTCTTTCTTTATCTCTTCTTTCTCCCTCTCCCCCAGTCATTCATATTCCACAGTGAAAGCCCGTATGGCTACAAGTAAAGAAATATATGTCCTATTTTATTCTACTACTATTATTACTTCTATTTCTATAACAATTTTATTTCATTCTATTCTATCCTATTCCATTATATTTATCAGAGTCCTTGGTGCCCTGCATATGAGAATGTGTTTAGGCCTGATCATTGTTGTCATGCCTAAGCCCAACTGCTGGTAGAGTGCACTAGAGGTAGTCTAAGGATATAATTTGGCACTATGCTACACTCTTTGGCTTGGTTATCACTGTGTAAGGTAAACAAGGCTCATTGTTTGTATGTGTGTATGTGTGTGTGTGTGTGTGTGTGTGTGTGTGTGTGAATTTGAAATGCACGGCTGCCTCGTCAGTCGCCATGGCTCCTCGAAACATGCCACCAACACTAAGCAAAGTGAGACAAAAGCGTGTGATCACCATCGTGATCATGCACATGTCACGTATTCTCTCTCTCTCTCTGTGTATCTCTCTATCTCTCTCTTCCATTCTCTTCCCCACCTCCCACACGCATCATTCAACATTACGTCATAATCAGTGGTTTGGGTTATGGGGGTATAAAGTCAGTCAGTAGCTGCCATGTCCGCAGCAGAAGAAAACAAAGCTACTGGTAACAGGCCAGGACGAACTGGTACCCACAGGCATGCCGGCACACACACACACACACGCACGCACACAAACAACCACTCCCTCCATTCCCTCACATTGTTACCATTGCAGCTTATGGTGGTACACATAGGAACGTGGGGGGGGGGGGGAGGGTTAACAGTCTTGCTATGCAGTCAACATTGTGGTGAGAAGGAGGTAGAGAGGGAGATTTACAGGGGGCTAAGGATCTGGGTGCAGTTGGCAAACAAATGTCACAAAGAAGAAGGAACGGAGTCACGGTCAATGGCTGTCAGTGAAAGAGCAAGACGTGCCCTCCCCAAAACAAAACACCGACAACAAAACCAAGCCTGACTAGCGAGCGGCCCTCCAGTGTCTTACTACACAATAGCCTCCAAAACAAGCCTCCCCTCTCCACCCTCTCCTCCACTGTGCCTCTAATCCAGTCCCCTACTACACAGCTCCCTTCGGCTAGACGCTTTTCCAAGATCCCACTTCCAGACTCCCCATGAGCATACACACACACACACACTCACACACAAACACACACACAGTTATTCACAGACACATACAGACATACACAGACATACACATGCAAGAACTCCACTCCCCCTTCTTCTTTTCTCAGAATCTACAGAATCTCTTTCTTACTATGGGATTACATGACAATTTAGATGGTAGGACAGCAACAATAACACACACACACACAGGAATGTATCAAGGGAAATGAAGAAAAAGAAAAAGACAGTTTGACAGAAAAAAGAGAGGGAGAGAAAGAGAGAGAGAGAGAGAGAGATGGAAGGAGCAAAGGTGGAGTGGACTGAAAGGGCAAGAATCTAGCAATGCTACGCTAATTGCCTTTTTGCTCTGTGGACTGTCCAGGTGACAAACACATGTAATAAAACACAAGCTTTCAAAATGGCCCGGGGTTCAAAGTTCAGCGACGCAGGTGAGGCTAATGTGTGACAGTCTCAGACGCCGCAGCCGCCTGCACCGCGCTCTTCTGCAACCACGCTGGCTTGGCCTGACATGGCTTGGCTTGGCTGCTCGCTGCCTCACTCTCTCGTTTGCTCGCTCGCACAAACACGCGTGCACGGTGCCCTGGCATGGCAACGTCTGTAAACAAAAGACCAGCCACCCGCTGCCTGTCTGCTTCTATCTGTTCCGCTGCATGTCTCTCTCCCTCGCTCTCCTCTCTCTTTGTCTCTCCTCCTTTCAATGACCTTCTGTTTCAAGCTTTTTATCCCTCACCAGGGTTTGATCTTAGTCTGTCACTTCACTATCATTTTTTTTGTTGAGCAGTTGCCCCACGCTTCTTTAACGTTCTGTCACAACGCTCAGAAAACCCCTGAAATACGTTACACACTATAGGTCACACCCACCGATCCACGAGTGTCTCATCAACATCCAATTCAAATTAATTGCTTTTAATTGTTTTTTTTTTTTTGCTTTTTTGGTAGAGGTTCTGTGTGTTCCTCCTGTCTTGCCATGGTCCTTACCTTGGAGTTGTTTGAATCGTCCCTCCAACTGGTTGTAATTGAAAGACACCTGAGAAGGGTAGCCCAGCTCAGGCTCCCAGTCCACATCCATGGCTTCTTACACACTCTCTCTCTCTCGCTCACACACACACGCACACACACACACAAAACAAGCTCTCTCAGCCCTGGGGATTCAAGTAGAAAAACAAAAAAAATATCTCCTCCAGATCCAGAAAGAAAAAAGGTGACACTCTGAAGCTTGAATGAGTCCCTTTCAAAAATGAAGTCCACAGAAGAGAAGGATCGGGGAAGAAAAAAGCGGAGGGAAAGAAGTCAGACAGATATCCACAAGGGAGGGTGGTGGTGGTGGTGGTGTTCGTGGTGGAGGGAGGGGGGAGGTGGCTGGCTGCAAGCAGCCTGCACTCGTTTAACGTTCTACCCAAACCCCCCACAAAACACACACACTCAATTCTACTTCCTTTTAGCCTCTAAAGCCAGAGGTGGAGAGGCCAAGGAGGATTCTGGCATGTTCTGTGAGAGGTGTGGCAGTCCGAGAGTTCAGTGTCCACGTCTTAAAAGGGCAGGCGGGCCAGGTCAGGATGTCGGAATTACGGAATACGGGGCCGGGATGGGATGGAATTCCAGGGAAGCAGGGGTCCGACTCAGAGCAGGGCTGCACGCTTCTCTTCCAATTGTTCCCTCTTCCCTCTCGCCTCATTCAAAATCCAGCCTCTCCTCTCTTCCCCCTCCTCTTTCTCTCCCTCTCTCTCTCTCTCTGCAACCCCCCTTTCTCTCCCTCTTCCCACTCCTCCTATCCAGTCCTCCCTCTTTCCCTCCTTCTTTCTCCTGTCCCTATGAAAAGAGAGGAGGGGTGGAGTCCTCCACTCACACCCCCACAGAATGGAGGGAGAGAGACAGAGAATGAGAGAGAGAGGGGGGGGGGGACAGAAAAATCTGACTCGCTCGTGGCTGTGCAAAGAAAAACAGAATCATTTCATCCATCCACCCACCTATCAACCACCCACCCACCTATCACCCACCCAGGCACACTAATGCATGTCTCAGCATTTATTTCATTTACTCTCATTCCTTTCCTCTCTCTCTCTCTCTTTCGCTCTCTCTTTCTTTCTCAAAACACGCTCTGCACACCTTCTGAGAACAAGGGGGAGGAGAAAGAGAGACTTTTTTTTCCCAGCAGAAGGTTTAATTTCATCAGCACACACACACACATACACACACACACACACAGAAGAATCAGCCACCGTCACCACCTCCACGTCCCATTCCTTCCAACCCCCGACACTACTCCCATCAGCCCCTGGGTGATGTCATCACGTCTCATTACCATAAAGGCTGGAGCCCAGGTTGCCGTGGAAGGGAGAAGCGGGATGTACCAAGTCACAGGGAAAACGGGGGTGGAGGGGGAGCACAAAAGAGAGAAGGAGAGAGAGGGAGGGAGTATGTGTGACCAGGATACCACTCTACTTCCTGCTATTGTTGCTCTTGGCTCGGCAGACAGCGGAGAGGGGATATGAATATGTCTGCTTGAGGAACGTATACGAGAGAGAGATAGAGAGAGAGAGAGAGAAAAAGAGACAGAGAGAAAGAGAGAGAGAGGAATGTCAGACAGGGGTAAAGGGCTTCCTGCTTGGACGGAGCACACAAACATCCTGCCTCCTCACTCCCCTCCCCTGCCGGTGTGGCATCCAGCAAACACACACACACACACACACACACACACATCCATGGCTACAAACTGACCAATAGGGCAGGCCAGTAAAGAGTGTTAGTCTGTCTAAGAAAGAGAAACAGACAGACAGACAGACAGAGAGAGAGAGAGAGAGAGAGAGAGAGAGCGGTAGGAGTGAAACACACACTAAACTTATATGCTTCTGTGTGCCACTACTTTAATGGCAACATACAACCAGGCAGTAAACTGTAATAGCTTTACTGAGTGTATCATAGCTCATTCTTTCTCTTTCTCTCTCTCTTTCAGTCTTTTTTCTCTCTGCATCCCCCACCCATCTCTTACTCTCCCTCTGTCTGACCTCAGGCAACACTAGAAAGATGTTTCAGGTTAACAACACACAGAGGAGTGCTAAGAAATCCAGCACACCCTCTTCCCTTTTTTTCTTCTTCTCCCCCATTCCCTTGCTCTTTTGCTCTTTCAGATGTCCTGGCAAAACTCCTCCGGGCCTTTACAATGAAACCCAGAGACTGGTCTTGGCCCCCTAATGACTTGTGTGAGAGACATTTAATTTGGCTCATCTCTCTCTCTCTCTCTCTCTCTCTCTCTCTCTGTCTCTCCCTTTCCTACTCTCCTCTGTCTTCCCTTTCCTCGCTTTTCCTCCCATCTTTCCACTTGTTATCCATCTTTAGCTATTCCCCTCTCTCTATCTCTTACTCTTCTCTTCCCCCTCTTTTTCTCTCTCTCCTTTCTTACTTACTTACCCCTCTCTCATACCCCTCTTTCTCTCAATCTCTCGCTTTTCTTCCTCTTTCACTATCCACTTGTTATCCATCTTTAGCTATCCTTCTATCTCCTCCTCCTCTCTCACTCTCTCCTTTCTGTCCCCCATTTTTATTCTGCTCTGTCTTAGCTCATCTCCTTGCTAAGCCTGCTGTGACAGTTCTGAACTCCTTAACTTTTAGACACACACACACACACACACACACACACACACACACACACACACACA
>JAGFZM010001720.1:102194-111071 GCA_017657215.1 Limnothrissa miodon | reverse complement strand
TGTGTGTGTGCGTGTGTGTGTACTGCCCATGTCCTTGTGTAAACCTAACCCATGAATGGGGCCCACAGTGGCACGAGTGGCAATTAACCCAGCAAACAAGGGCTTGGTTACCAGTGGCTGTCTCCTTTTACCCACTCTGGCTGAGTGTGTGTATCTGAGTGTGTCTGAGTATCCTTAGCCTTTGTGTTGAGTTTGTGTGTGCACAAGCGTGTGTGTGTGTGTGTGTGTGTGTGAGAGAGTCGTTGTAAGGACAGCCACAGTAGTTGCTAGAGAGATAAAATAATGACACTAGTATTAATCTATCCTCCTATGACCTCATCTTTCCTTTTGCCATCCTTCTCTCATTCTGTCTATCTATCTCTCTCCATCTTATATCTTTTCTCTTTCTTTCTCTCCCTCCATCCAATATCCCTTCTCTCTTTCTTTCTCTTTCCGTCCAATATCCTTTCTCTCTCTCACTCTGCATGGCTGTTGGTGATGCCATGCTGACGGGGCAGGCGGTCGGTGAGAGGGCGGGGTCTCGAGGAGGGGTGTGTGTGTGTGTGTGTGTGTGTGCTCCAGGCTTGTGGAATGCAGGAAAACACAGTCATGTGAGGGGAGGCAGGATGCTCTTTGGAATGCCCAGAGAACTTTTTTTCTTTCATCCCCCTCCCCTCTCTTCCTCCCTCCTTTCTCATTTTCACTCCCTTTCTTACTCAGCCTCTCCCCTCTGTCCGTCTACCAGGCTCTGTCCGTCGCTGGTGGCTTTTGGCCTCGGCATTAAAAGCATTGTAATGCAAGAGGGAATTTCAATTTCTGTGCTTAAAAAAACAAAAAAAAACCAAATATATTTGTGACAGGTGCTAAGTGCTTTTCTTTACTGTGTGTGTATGTGTGTGTGTTTGTGTGTGTGTGTGTGTGCATGTTGTGTATAAATATATGTGGTGTGTGAGTGTGTGTGTGTGTGGGTTGGTAAAACAGCATATGTGCACATGTGAGAAACCCAGCCGAGTGAAAGGGGTTGAGCAGCAAGGAGTATTTTTTTATAGGTGGATCTGTTTAAGCTCTGCTGCCCATGGGAGAGTGCAACAATGCACTTAAAAGCCCTCTCTCTTCTCTCTATCCTTCTCTCTCCCTCTCTCTCTTTCTCTTCTCTCCATCTCTATATCAAGCTCCTTCTCTCCTTCCTGACCTTTCTCTCCCTCACTCCTAAATCTCTTTTCTTTTCGTTTTTTTCTCTCTCTTTCTCTTTCTGTCCCCACCTCTATATCAGCCTCCCACTCTCCTTCTTGGCCTCCACCTCTCTCTCTTTCTCTTTCCCTCCCTCCCTTCTTCTCTCTATCTCTCCTTTAACTGCGGGTGATCATGACTGCACTGCACTTCGTCAAGATCCTGCTGCTTCAGACTCCTACAACCTCCAGTGTCAAACAACACAATAAAAAACATGACAGCCGCAGGATGGGCCGGACGGGATGAGCCGCTCACGGTGTTGAAATTACACCGCAGATGGAATAGCACTGACAAGCAACACCAAACACTGTCATGTTGGGATGTAAGAATGAAACTAAAGTGTCAACAAAACAGAAGAGACACACTCAGTGTTAAAGGAATTATCCGGAGTGAAACAACACGTAGCTCCGTTGATTCACATTGCTATGTGCTATCGATAGGTATAAGACCGACAGATTTTCATGCACGGTAGACCGAGTAACGAAACGGCAGCCAGCGCTAACTGATTAGGGCATGTCCGTTTCGTTTTCATATGCCCAATATGCTTAGCGTTAGCGGCCAGTTCGTGAATTCGGTCTACATTGTACCTACTGCTGTCATTCTGATGCCTATAGACACCATTCAACAGCCTCAGTCAACAGAGCTACGGGTTGATTCACTCCGGATTATCCCTTTAACACAAATGTAGAAGTTAATGTGTTCTTCTACTGACACATTATGTTATGAGCTTTGATTAGATAATGTTAAGTACAAGAAAACACCACTGCCTTTAATACGGTTCATTCTTTTAAATACACCCAAATGAATGTCTGTGCTAAGGTAAAATAATATATTATATATATATATATATATATAATAATATATATTATATGTATATATGCATCAATTACTTCAGGGCCAATCTCTAGAGCAACTTTGGTTTAAGTGCCTTACTCAAGGGCACAACGGTGGTAGCCAATATTTGAACCCACAGTTTCTAGGCTACTTGCATTGCTAGCCAAGTAGCCTAACATGGCCACGATCACCCAACATGGACCACCACCCAACATGGACACGAATGATGGCCTGGTCACATACAGTAGTTTAATGCGGGGTGGGGTCTGAGGTGTGGATTTAATCATTTAAGCATTTGCATTGACACCATCTGCTCAGAACTCCATTTCCCATAAGCGTTGACAGGAATCACACCTTAACTAATATAAAAGTCAGCATGTTGTCGGCTGCAGTAAGTCCGAGTTAAGCCAAGACTGTGAGGTTGTAAGGACTAGGAGAGAGAATGAGCTGATACGTGAGCACCACCAGTTTAAAATTGAGTTTACATCCTGCTATCTTTTTTCTTTGTCTTCTTTGTCCCTTTCTTGACTATAAGTCACTATCTTGCCAAATCAGTATGTTTACACACACACTACAAAACTACAAAAATACATGTATTTTCTTTTCTTCTCCCAAAACCCTCTTTCTGTCTTCCTCAAAGCATTCTACCGATCTCAATCCATTGACCCACTCACACTCTCATTATTTCTCAGCCCGAAAACGTATCACTGCACACCTCCACCTGAGTACTATCGTAGACTCTATTACAGACACACACACACACACACACACACACATCTCAGGGTCACAGGTCACGGTCGTTCCTGATGTGATGCCGTGCGCAGCCATTGTGATTGATGACTGCTGCTTAGGGAGTCCCAGCACACGCACACACACAAATACACACCAAACGAGATACAAGAATGCTGGGACTGTAACCAGAGCGTCCATAGAGTATAAATAAAGATCACCCCCCTAGATCAGGTCCACTCCGTGGCTGTAAGTAACATGGAGAAATAGAGAGGCAGAGGGATGTGTGTATGTGTGTAGGGTGTGTGTGTGTATGTGAGATTGTGAAAGAGAGAGAGAGAGAGAGAGAGAGAGGGAGAGAGAGGGGGGGCATTTCTGATCAGTTTAGACCATATTATGGAATCGTTAACTCTCTCTGTGGGTCTCTCTCAGGGTCTGCCTGTGTTTAAGTATGCTATGCATGCACATGTTAGTGTGCAGTGTTAGTATGTGTGTGTGTGTGTGTGTGTGTGTGTGTGCGTGTGACTGTGTCTCTGTTTATGATTGCTTTACGGATGACATATATACCTTTGCTTTGCTGTGACTGGAAAGTCCATCTATCAGCAGGTGCTTTGAATTGTAGGCTGTCTGACTACCACATACCCATAAATAAAATGTCTCTCACGCTCTCTTCTCTCTCTCTGTGTGTAAATGTGTATGTGTGTGGGAGTGGGAGTCTGTCTGTAAATGAGTGTGATTGTGTGTGCAATTCAATATGTTAAATCTGTTTGTGTCTGAAAACTCACTCATGATGACCTTTGAGTGCTTTTGCAAGTCTCGTCTATGCATTGTGTGTGTACGTGCATGTGTATGTGTGTATGTGTGTGTGTGTGTGTACGTCTGTGTGTGTGTGTGTGTGTGTGTGTGTGTAAGTGCATGTGTACGTCTGTGTGTGTGTGTGTGTGTGCATGTGCACGTCTGTGTGTGTGTGTGTGTGTGTGTGTGCGCATTATTGTGGTGTCAACACCGTTTGTGTTTTGCTGACTCACCGGCGAGGGCTTTGATGCGCGAGCGCTCGAAGAGTCGTGCGGAGCTGTTCTCGTTGTCCCAGTCGTCGTCCCAGCGGTTGTTGACGGTGTCGCCAGTGTACTGCTGTTGGAGCTCCATGGGCTCCATGGGCTCGGCCGCCATGGTCGTCATGGTGACCGGTTGCGTAGGGCAGGGGGGAGGCGGGGGAGGGGGCGTTCACGGGTGGTTCAGGAGGGGCAGGGTGGTGGATGAGGAGGGGGGGATTCCTCTTCTTCTTCTTCTTCTTGTCGTCTGTTCTTGCTCACTCTCTCTTGCTGGCCCCCACACGCTCGCCACTACATGGGCCGGCTTCTGGAGGAAAAGCCCTGCAGAGAGAACGCACACAAAATGATGAGTCTGCGTCAGTGCATTTGACTGACTGCTGATTGACTGACTTTGAGTTAGGGCTGAGCAATTAATCAAAAAGTAATTGAAAATCGACATTCAGAACCTATAATCGATCATATTTTTCTAGGTCGATTATTTCAATCAATTTCCGCATGTGGAATCACGTTGTTAGGCCGACACGTCAGGCATGGAGAGCTTAAACACTGAGACAATGGAGCAACAAGAGCAGCTTGTACCAAAGAAAACATCGATGCTCAATAAATAATCATAGATAGTAGATAGTGTGTTTCCCTCAATTCTTTTAAAGTCAAGTAATGCACCCTTCCTTCAAAAATCTCTAATATGTGAGCGTATTCACTGTACCAAACTTGTCAGTGAACTATGAGGACAATAAAATAAATAAATAAAATAATCGTACATTAAACATAATCGAGTTAAAATGTTCAATTAATCGAGATTTTGATTGTAAGCCAAATCGCCCAGCCCTGCTTTGACTAAATGCATTTGAATGACTGCTGATTGACTGACTTTGTGTAAATGCATTTGATTGACTGTTGATTGCTATTGTCTGATTAAGCTAACTTTTTACTGATTTTCAAAAACATGGGGTGATGAAAGCAAGGGAGAAAAAAATATTAAACACAGACAGACAGATAATGATGTATGATTAATCAATTAATGGTTAAAAGGATGACTGAATGGGTTGACTAATTAGCAATTAACTATTCAAATACTGTATCTCAATCTGCGTACAATTATACACACACAGCATTTTCCATACTGGCAATTTCATGTGAATGTCAGATTGCGAGATTATTCAAATATAAAAATACTGTCTTGACATTACCATAACCACTCAACAATCCCATTCAGTCTCTATTTAGCCAAGAAGTGTGCTAAGAAGCCAAGAGGCTATGATATATTGTGTTCATCCTTGCGCTCTTTCTAATCAAAATAAAGAGAGGTTAACTAGCTGATAAATGAACCGGCTAAATAGTTCTGAATGTTCAGTATGTGCAAGGCGATGTCTCATCCTGGCTCATCCTGCCTTGTCCTCTCCTCCCTTCACTCCCAGCCTCACCCAGACCTGTGTCCTGATCTGTCCATGTGTGTGTGTGTGTGTGTGTGTGTGTGTGTGTGTGTGTGTGTGTGCTGGGGGGGAGAAATGGGAGAGATAAAGGACCGATGCGGCCCCTCTGGCTGCCAGAGGAACTCCTAGTTTTTCTTTCTCTCTCACACACACACATAGGCCCCCCCCCCCCACACACACACACACACTCCCATTCTTGTCTTTCTCGCTCTCCCTCTCGGTGGACTCAGTGATATATGCTGCTCCCTACTGGCCACACCTGGGACTACCACACTGGGGACTAAACAGCCGACCGACCACCGCCCTTTTCTGCACACGCGGTCCATCCAGAGAGAGAGAAAAAAAGAGAGAGAGAGAGAGAGAGAGAGACTTCCTATACTACTGTTTACCACTTTCCCATGTTACCCATCCCATGTCTTTCTTCCCCCAATATATATATAAATGTTATTTACATACAATTTTATGTTTTGTTTTTCAAGCTTTCAATCACTGTATTTTAACAGACATGCTCCTGAAGCAACTTTGAATTGAATTCAATTGAATTGAGAGAGAAAGAAAGAGAGAGTCAGAGAGTATGAGAGAGAGAGAGAGAGAGATAGATAGATAGATAGATAGATAGATTGATAGATACTTTATTGATCCCCAAGGGGAAATTCAAGGTCCCAGCAGCTTAAAAAATCACACACAACATATACTACAGTGTACACAGGATGATAAGATAGAGAGAGAGAGAGAGAGAGAACGAGAGAAAGAGAGAGAGATACAGAGAGTGAGAGAGAAGGACATTGAGCTGTCAGGGCTGTAGTGGCAGAGGTGGGTTGTGGTTGTGGGGTCAAGTGCAGTGGCTAATGGGTTTGTTCTTGAGCACAAAGGAGCACAGTCAGGAGATAGTCAAGGGGCTCAGACACTGTATGTGTGTCATGGTGTGTGTGTGTGTGTGTCTGTCTGTCTGTGTGTATATGTGTTTGGAGTCTCTGAAGCTGATTCAGCAGTTGCCGTACCATCCGTAAGGTTACAAAGGCCATCCATCAGGTTACAGTAGGGCTCTTGTGAGAGGGCATTATGTGAAAAGTCACCATGAGGCATGTCTGTGTGTGTGTGTGTGTGTGTGTGTGTGTGTTTGTGTGTGTGTGTGTGTAAGTACGTAGTGGGTGCAAATATGTGTGCCGTGAAATGGAAGATTGCCGCGCCTCCAGTGAAATCAGTTGAGAGGCTATGAATGCACGACTGAAGCCATGTTTGATGACCTCAGCGAATGCTTGTGGAGTGAGTGTCTGCATAGACGCTGTGCTTGTGTGTGTGTGTGTGTGTGTGTGTGTGCATACAAATGTACACAGTCTCACACAAGGGCACTGTGCCTGTGAGTGTGTGTGTGTGTTTGTGTGTGTGTGTGTGTGTGTGTGCATGTACACAGTCTCACACAAAGGCACTGTGTGTGTGTGTGTGTGTGTGTGTGTGTGTGTGTGTTTGCAACAAATCTCTGCAGTCAGCACTACTTCTAGACAGATGCTGCTCGCTGAGTAAGCCACCAGATCTTGACATCGGTCGTGTGACCTCCTCCAAAATAAGCCAAAATGAAATGGAAAATCTCATCTGTCTGCAGCATACAAACACACAGACAGAAACACACACACACATACATACTGTACACACACACACACACTCTATATTCAGATAGGGAAAAAAGGAAAAGCAAGAAGAGAGAGAGAGAGAGAGAGAAAGAGAGAGAAATTGAAGGAGACAGAGAAAGAGAATTAATTGCCTGGCCCATAGAGTGATCCATGTTTGCTTGATAGTACATCATCCAAATTGCTGAGACTTGGCGCATGTTTTTCTCCTTGTTTTTCTTGACTATAGCTCACTCTTTTAATTACAACCATAAGGGCCTCTGTTCCACAATATAAAGAATGTGGTTTTAGTGAGGCCTATGGGAAATCTCTCTCTCCCCTTTCCTTTACACTTAAACACACACACACACACACAAACACACACACACACACACACACACACACAGAGAGATTAGATCTCTCCTTCTTTCTCCTTCTCTCTCAGCCTGCACACCCACTAGCGTGCTCAGTATGACGCTTTATTAACATCTCAGAGGCAACAGCGGTACACCATTACCACATTAGTGGGAGCACACACACACACACACACACAGAGAGAGAGAGACTATTATGTATTCAAATCAGAGACTCAAAGAGGACAAGAAGCAGAAAGCAACTCCCTTTCGAAATTATCATGGCTACGTAACCAAGGACAATAACACATACTCTTGTTCTGGGGTGCGTTTCCCAAAAGCATCGTTGCTAACCAAGTAAGCAACTTTGTTGGTTGCAATGCAATTGCCCATTGCCAACCAACTTAGATGCAAACTGGTTAGCAACGATGCTTTTGAGAAACACCCCCTGGACTGTAAGTAGGAGTAGACTGAAGAGTTTATGCTAACCTTCTGCCAAATGCTACCTGAAACGCTAAATGTCAACACACTTAAGACGTTTTCACATTCTAACGATTCTTCAATGCAGTTCTAATAGGTGGAAGTATTTTAACAAAAAGTGCAAAAGTGGAGAAGTGGGAGCAGTGAAACGTGCTCTCGCTCTCATCTTCAGTGTGTGCTCAAAGACAATCCATTGTTTGTAAACAGTGCTGGTTCTGTAAACAGGAAACGGCTGTGACTCCCACAATTCCCACAATTCATCAGAGGGATGGAAGGCAGGGCTTTGATAGCGACGAGTGTGACTGCTACTGGGCTCAAATGTGAGCACATGCTCCGCAGAATCTTCTAGAATCGGGCACTGTTCCTTTAAGCCGCAGCACAGGACAGCGCAAGAGCACCCGTGCGGAAGACTTGATGCAGCAGTATAAATAAACAGCGAGTGGCAGAGTACCTGACTCTAGGGAGAAGAGAGAGAGAGAGAGAGAGAGAGAGAGAGAGAGAGAGAGAGAGTGAGAAAGAGAGAGATAGAGAGAGAAAGAGAGAGAGAGCCCTACTGTGTTTTTAACCATGCCACAAGAAGTGAACACAGTCACACACTAAATCTGCATTTGCTCACCCTAGTACAAGGCATCCACCCCTTTGCACCCACACATCCACCCACCCAGACTCACTGTAGCCAACACTGACACACAGCTGGCCCTGATGCACACACACACATGCGCACACACACACATGCGCACACACACACACACACACACACACACACACACACACACATGAGTACACACACACACACACACACACACATGCTCGCACACACACACACACACACACACAGCTGGAGATATGGCAGGGCTAATGGTGCCCTAAGCACTGAAAATGACCTCAGTAGGCCCAAAGCAATAAAGCCGCTAGACTAGAACCTAGAACCAGAGATCAATCCAGATTTCCAGTTCCCAGAATCCCCCCACCCCCCACTAGATACACACACACACACACACACACACAATGCAACCTGTCTTATATATGTAGACTGGACTGCTTCTTGTGAAGGCCAAGCCTTTTAGCCTTTTAGCCTTTTAGCCACAGCTTCCTTCCTCTAATAGGGGCCCCCCCTTTACATGCCCTCAGGCTCCTGGAAGCCACGCCTATTGATCTGCCTTAGCGCTGAGAGCGGAGT
>JAGFZM010001720.1:66372-87088 GCA_017657215.1 Limnothrissa miodon | reverse complement strand
ACACACACACACACACACACACACACACACACACACACACACACAGACAGACACGTATAGACACAGAGATATGAAGGCATTCACATACACACACATGCACATACACACATGTTGACACAAAGGTATGAATGCTCTTGCACACGCACACACACACACACACACACACACATTCCAACTCTGCCAGTCTGCGTCTGACACAAGTTTTAGTATCCCACTATAGCCTAGTCTTCCCTTGGCCTTTGCTCTCCCCTGCTTGGCTAGTGTCCCTCTCCCTTCACACACACACACGGCCCTCACTGGGCTGTTGGCTCCGTCACCAGAGTCGGTGGGACTGTGAGGATCTCGGCAGCGGTCACAGCTGCGTCCCCATGGGAACCGTTGCCGCCAGTTAACCCGGACTGCGGGCCTGTCCAGCTGGACGTGGTGCTGAGGCGTTTCGAAGAGTAAGCGATCTGGTGCACACAGCTGGGAGCCGGTAGGGGTGGGCAATATAGACGATATATACCGTATGCAATATGCATTTGGCCAATGATAGAGATTTTGGGTCATATCGGCATACTGTGATAGGCTCATTGCGTCTCCACAACCATGTGAAAAAATGTTGACCTGTAGCTTCACCTTATTGATAGCACCTTTTCATTCTAACAACGAAACTGTGTAAGAGCCTATAAATTGAACAGCTACTGCCTGACACAAATGCAGCTTACCAGTTTACTTCTGTGTGAATTTGAGAGTCCAATATAAACACCTCCGAACAATGACTAAACTTGTACATATTGACTTTATGCTATGGTAACCATTAAGAAACTTTTATGCTGTAAGTTACATACCAAAGTATACCGTGATATATATCATCTACCGTCTATGGTTCAAAATATATCGCAATATAAATTTTAGGCTGTATCGCCCACCCCTAGGAGCCGGTGCCAGAGAGATGAGAGAGAGAGCGTGACAGACAGAGAGAGAGAGAGAGAGAGAGAGAGAGAGAGAGAGAGCATGTATCAGAGGGAATGAGACAGCAAAAGAAAGATGGAGGGTGGGGATCCAGTCTTAAGTATCTCCCCCGGGACAGGAAGAAATGCAGTGAAGAAACACAGTAAAAAGAAAGGGAGAGAAGGAAAAGAAAGAAACATCAGCTGGCTGCTCTGAATATGAGCTAAACAGATGGGGACCATTTATCTGAAGTGCAGAGACCCGAAAAGAAGTTGCACCATGAGGGTGAGGCCTCAGTGGCCGAACCAGAAAACATCAGATGGGTCTGATGGGTCAAGTCCCATACAGCCACAGCACAATACTGTTCTGTACATTAGCCCATTTTACTGTAATATATCTTTGCATCAAACTGTCCAGACCTCCAAGATGAAGTTTAAGGCCATTTCTCTCAACTCTCTGAGACATACCTATTTCTGCACTCAATTAAAATAAGTAACATTTCAGCTTCAACGGTCAGGGACAAGACTTTGCATGTAGTGAATTATTGTAGCATAATTACCTTTGTATATTACGGTATTATACTGTATAGTATACTACTCGGTATATTACGGTAACATATGACATATAACATAACAACAGATGCAGATAGATAAATGCTATAGAGATACTTTGAAACTAATAAAAGCAGAGCCATGTCGAAATGCTATGGTATCATTTGCCAACAAAATAGCTGCTAAATACCTAGCAACTAGTAGACTACACAACTAAATTAGCAATCAGCATAGTTAATGCTGAACAGCATAGCTTATTCACTAGCTAAGTTGACAATTTAGCTATCAACTTAGCTAGTGAAAGTTAACCCCTTAACTATTGTGAGGGGTTGTGCAATCAAGAAGAGCACACACTGCAAAACAATACACACTTTCAAATAACAAAAGTTAGTGTCCCAGCTATCTAACTATTTTCAGTTGACGACATTTGAGATAATGAGTTGAGATGACTAATTTCAGTTGAGTATAAGAAGTCATCACAACTCATTATCTCAAATGTGGTCAACTGAAAATAGTTAGGCAGCTTGATACACTAACTTTTGTTATTTGAAAGTGTGTGTTTTTTTGTTGCAGTGACCAGAGACAGGCAGAGACAGCAGTACAGTGACTGATAAAGAGATAGAGAAAATGAGAGAGACAGCGGCAGAGAGAGACAGAGAAAGGGAGAGAGACAGCAGCAGAGAGAGACAGAGAAAGGGAGAGAGACAGCAGCAGAGAGAGACAGAGAAAGGGAGAGAGCCAGCGCCCAAGAGAGACAGCGAGTGCGTGTGAAGAGTGTATCAAATGACCCCCGAGCAGGAAAAGAGAGAGGAGGAGGGCAGAGGGATGGAGGGATAGAGAGAGGAATATGGAGGAGGGGGCTGGAGGAAGCATTGCTGGACCTCACCCACTCCCAATGGAGTGTTCTCTCTCTCTCTCTCTCATTTCCTAATACTATCTGGGGCTGAGAGCCTGACAGTCCTACAACAACACCCAGGCCAAGGCAGGAGAACTCATTCACTGGCCTCAATCAACAGCAAACGCTCATCAGCCAGAGCCAAACAAAGACAGTCCATCTGAAGCCCGTGTGACTTCACAGTTGTAGCATGTAATGGAATTCACCACATCACGGAATGACCGTGGAATCGACTGGGCGTGGGGCCCCCATGACAACATCATGTGTGAACTGTTAAAGCATTCCACTATCCCTCTCCATTTAAAGACTTATCTTTGTGTGTGATGATGTTTTAGTTACACTTTTAAGTGCAGGCATGCTGTACATCATACTTTTAGAACAGTAAGCAGAGAGTTAAGTGAAACAGTGACTGTATTTACAAAACCTTTCAGTGGCCACAGTGTGTTCGATACACATTAAACAGAACATTAACTAATTATTTCATTAACTCATTAATTACAGTAACTAATTAAGTAATGTTTACATGTCTGTTTACAGAATCTCCTGGAAGACCTAAAGCATTTACAATTCATTACACAGGGGCCACACCTTTAATTACCACAACACTATGACATACAGTAAGCATGCAGAGAGAAAGGCTGCAACGTCAGTTTTCACAGACAACAAAGTTCAGAACTTCATGAATGGCCTTTTGGCTCATCTTGTCCTTCTCCCCCAGCCACAAGGAGGGGGAGCATGTGTTTTGATAATGTGATATCACACCTCTCCCAGCTCCACCTCTTATCAGCTGCAGATAGGCCACGTCCTGTGGAACGTCTTCTAATCACTTCAGTTTATACACATACACACACACGCACACACACCATGCACACACACACACACACACACGCACACACATGCTGCCTAACTCTCGGGAGGGACACAGGCCCCTCCTCACTTTTTTTTCTGGCCACAAAGTGTTTGGGTCTCAACCCTCTGATGTTCTTCCTCTGAATATCTGAAGTTCTTCCGACTGTCTTCAAAGGCTCTGGGCCCTTGATAATGAGAAAAAATAAATAAATAGATAAAAGCAAAGGGAGGTAGGCTCCTCACAGGCCATCCAGAGAGTGTGTGTGTGTGTGTCTGTGTGTGTGTGTGTGAGTGAGGGGGGGGGGGGGGGGGGGGTGGTGGGGGTGGGGTGGTATGGGAGGTGCTGGAAAAGGGTGGAGAGTGGGTCGTGGGGGTGTGGGAGAGCGATTGCAAGGTGGGGTCAGGCAGCTGTGGAAACAATATGGCTGCCTGCTTGTTGAACTGTCCTCTCCTGTCCTGTCCTGCTGGGACTAGATGTGAGGCCCAGGGGTGGGTGAGCTGAACCAATGGTCCAGTTGGTGAGGATCCAAAGAGAACTTCTCTCTTGTTGGCCAAGCATTAAGAAGACTGTTTTTTAAACTGTTTATATAGCTGTTGAAATGAAAACCCTGTCACTGTTAGCATAATTTTTACATTAGTTTGCCTTAACACTGCTAATATTATAGTTGAAATGTCAAGGCCTTCGGGGACGACATCCACTTAATTCCCATGACGATAAGAAAATGATTTATTCTATGCACTATGCCAAGCTCAAGCTATTTTGCCCTACAGTGAAAGTCGTGCATTTTAAATTTATAAACATGAAAATAATAACTAGCCTGCACGGTGCAAGAGTGATAAATAAACATCTATTTCTTGCAGAGACAAAAATATCAATATCACAATGACAACAACTTGCAGCAACAGTTCTCCACTTCATTATGATGTTTTAGCCAAAGACACAAGCAACAGTTCAGCAAGGACACAAGTTGTCTAAAAGCACAGATATATTGAGTTTCTAAGGAAAGCCATAGAGTACAACTGCTTATCCCTTACAATGCGTCTCCCTCCAAACCACCCAACCCCCTTCCTCCCGCCCAAATCTCTTGCTATGCCACAGTCATTCTGGCCATGTGTTCCTCACCTGTCACCTACCCACCCCCCCCCCCAACCAAGACAACTGGCTCTTTGCTTAACAACCCCCCCCCCCCCCCTCCCTAGGCTCTCTGCTCAACTCCTACTCTCCCATGCTCACAACACCTACACAAGTAAACACAAACACACACAGACACAAGTGCACACACACACCAACAGCATGCTTTCAAACATGCGGTGTCCCCCTTTGGGAATGCAATAAACATCGAAACCCCCGTCCCTGTCACCACCTGTCACCCTGTAGCCCAGACTGAGCTGTGAAATTAATTATGGGATGGCAGGTAGGTGTGCTCTTTCATAGCATAACATGGCAGGGTCTAGAAGAGTATTCTTTCAAGCCACCATGCAGGAAAAAGAGAGAAAGCGACAGAGAGAGAGAGAGAGAAAGAGAAACAGTCTGACAAAACGCAACCTTCTGCTTTCCAATAAACTCCTTTCTTTCTTAATTTCTATCTAGTGACATGTTTAGCTGAACTATTGATATGTTTTGCTGTTTTTCTAATGATATCTGGGTCCAATACTCTTTCTTTCTGTCTGTCTGTCTGTCTGTCTGGGTTTTTTTTATCTTCATTTGTTTTTTAGTCTTCTTCCATAATTTCTTTCTGTAGGCCTTTCAGGTCACTAATTGCACTGTGATGACTATGATACCCGATATGGCCATGGGCAGAGTCATTATCGGACAGGCTCCTCTTGCAAGTCTCCGGGGTTTGATGATGCAATAAAGGTAGAGCAGGGATAAATAAAAGACGAGTATAGAGAGAGAGAGAGAGAGAGAGAGAGAGAGAGAGAGAGAGAGAGGGAGAGAGAGTGAGAGAGAGAGAGAGAGACACAATGCAACCAAGTATGTGAAACATAAGCAAAGATGGGAAGATGGGTCATTACGATTATAATGGTCGACTTAATGGAAACTGATTGTAAGGTTGCTTAAAAAAGTGAAACAAAAAAGGACACTCACACAAAAACAAAGGTATATATTTATACACACAAGCTTTCCAAAAGAATTTTGTCTTCCCAAGAGTCAAACCATAGAATACATGCATTCTCATTTTTTTCACGTTCACTGAACAGACATTATGAAGACCCCTCTTTTCCTTTACAGCTCTATCTAGAAGGACTGACTCCACGAGTCTGAGAGGTGTATACGCATAAAAAAACACAAAAAGTGGAAGATACCTCAAACACAAATCACTCCATTGGGGCGATTCACTCGAGAGCCAAAAGACGTTAGCATAGCATAGCTACTGGCCACGCCAAGCTGACGTCAGTGTTCCAGGTGTTTTCTTCCAGTAAATCTTTTGACTCTCTCCACCAAAGTCACGACGACAAAACATGTTTTGGCTATGATGTTATTACTGTAAAATGGCTTCTGTAGCAGTAAAGTGGCAGCACAGTGGACAGTGTAAGAACTGCATCACAAGCTCCAACTGTGGGTCTAATTAGGTTTTGTGGGGTTTTACAACAGGCAATTGTCACTGTAATGTTTAGTCCCAAGATAGGCCAATGTTTGGGGAGTTCTGGAGAAATGTTCATTTCAAACCAAATTGTCTAATCTGACTGAACTGATTATTAAAAATACATATGACACACACACACACAACAAATATATAAACAGCAATGAGACACGATTGTGACACGATGAGCCAGTCACACACTTCTTGTCATCCGAGACCAGGAAACGCTCCATCGGAAAGAGGAAATATCCCGTTTACACTGGATTGCTGAGGATCATAAAGCAACAGCAATGACCCCCCCACCCCCTCATCCCACACACACACCACCCCAACTCAACACACACACACACACACACACACACACACACATACCACACCCAGGCCTGGCTGGTGTTAATGGAAATGCAACTGGTGTGAAGTAAGGCACCATGTACAGACACACATACACACAGATTCTTATGGTGTGACAATACACAAGAGTTGGCAGTGTTCAGGCTTGGATCGAGATGACACGGCCATTCATATGTACAGCCAGTAAGGGAGGAGGAAGGGGGAGGCTATCCACTTGACAATGTTGTAATATCAAGTATTAGGCCCAGCTGTTGTCTATTTGGGGATGGACAGCATGAATGTGGCCTTGGGCTTAACTTGATGTGATGTATGTGAACACAGCAGAGGGTAAGATTGGGGAGTGTTACGTTGTCATCGTAAATGTCAAGTCTCATAGTGCAACTACAACTAGTGGAAGATTTACAACAGTGCCTTTTGTGTGTGGCACTGATCTGAGCTCAGCTATGAGTGGTGGGATCTGACTGGATGGATTGCAACACACAACAATACAATCGTTCATACTGTAACTAGTAAATATCTCAGATAGTTTTGGTAGCACATAGAAATAAATAAACTGTTCAAGATATTTCATCCTAAACCTAATTCATAAATTGTGAAAAGTTTTTAGGCTACACAAATAACATTCTAATAATATACCTAGCAAATGCGAAAAAACACTCAAAGTTCATCATTCTATCGGATCCCATGGTTTATGACAAAGCAGAACATCTAAACAATGTTTATTTTTATCTCCACACACAAACAATTTTGCACGTATGGGCCTTTAACCAACTCCCTGTTGCGGATCTCTGTGGGAACGGGGCGATGTGGTTGCCTAGCGGCCGAGCGAGCTGAGAAAGGGAGGTGCGTGGCAGAATTACATCATCGCCCTAATGTTGTGCTTTGCTAAACCCCATGGTTCTCAGTCAGCACTGTATAAACCCGTGTGTGTATGCGTGCGAGTGCGTGTATGGTAACCCCTCCCGCATGCATGGCGGACTCGCAGATTAATGTTCGGGATCTGGCTGGGTGGATTCAGGCAGGCTGGCTGGCCGCATCGCTGCAGCAGCGACAGCCCCGGTGCAGCCATGTCTCATAGCCGCAGGTCCGCAGTTTGCATCACGACCGCTCGTGCACCAAATAACATCAAAGCAGAGAGACAACAAAGAGAATCGTTCTAAAATAGCGTTACAAAGCGATTTAGCGCTGATAATGACTTCCATGGATGACGGTAGATGGTCTTAAGTCTCAAAAAACCATCTGGCGACGCATCGCCTCAAGTGAGAACACTAACCTGTGGAAAACTCGACCAGTTGTTGGCCAATTTGTCACATCTCTATGCATCGTTAAAACAGTTAGATATCTGCCTGTGTTCACTATCTTGCCAAAACGACACAATGTTGCATCAAACGTCAGAATTACATTAAAGCCACATCATCTGTAAACATAACAGCGTGTCAGAAACATGGTACCCGAGCCTTGGCGGTAACGGTAAGGTCACAGAAAGCAAGATAGGTTTCACGTTTCGTAACCTCTGTGCTACATGTATGATCTAAAACTGTAGGCCTAACCGTTCTCACCTAAATTCTGTCACTGTTTATATGCCTTTTCTGTCTCACGTAATAGCTATGTCACTATTAGGCTACGGTATCTAAAACAGATTCGCCCTCTGAATAACACAACTCTGCCGCTAACAGAGGCGTACAGATCAGCACGACCACGCCTGTTTCCATCAATTCCACTGTATCGTTATACAGAGACTATAATGTTAGCTACCACTGTTGGTACTTCCCACAGATGCCACTGCTACAGACACTAACGTTAAATGTTGTATTTGGGATAGTGTTTAAACGCAAAAATGAAATATGGAAAAGCAAACGCCCTAAAAATAGTATTAAAACGGCGTAATCTGTGTGCACACAATATCTGTATTTGAAAGGTGGACCATCTTTTCAGCTGACAAGAGCTGCACTGAGGTAAAATATTAGTTTTCCCCCAGTTCCTACTACCTACGCGTCTCCATCACTACACGACTGTAGTTTGATCGTAACGGTAATGGGGTCTGCGCAAATGCTTCATCGTTCCACACAAACATATTCGGTTGCAATCAGAATAACACGACGTTGTGATACATAAAATAAAATAAAGATATATTTCCACTTACCTATGAAATGATAAGCAACGAACTTCACCACGTTTAGGAGTCCGCAACGGGCACACGAGAGGCTGGCCAAGGCAGCACTGGGAGTGACTAGTGGAATCCGCACTGCCTTTCTTTCCCTCCGTTGACACCCTCCACCACTGCACTGATTCAAATGGGCGGAGATCGTGGAGTCGAGCGACCCTCAGACCAGAACTACAGCACCCTCCCAATAGAAGTGAGGGGCAGGCGACGCAAAACTATGTGGGTAGGCTACTGTACTGTAGGCTGCATGCTCATGATGTGTGTACCTTGTTGTCATACGTGCACTTTGTCATACGTACACTTTCATACATTTTTTGGATCGCTGTTATGACAACAATAATCTGACAGTGCATATGCTCTAATAAGAGGAGGAAAAAAATCACCATGTTGTTCCACCCTGAAGCTAGTTTGATACATTGTTGTATTGTCAAAATGTGGACGTGTTATAGGCTATCTAGCCTAAACATTTATTTCAAACAAATCACAAAAAATCCTACAGGCCTAATATTATATTAACATTACAACTATAGATATCAAATAGGGACACTGAACAGTATTGTGTTACAGTTCAGTGAAAAATTAGTGAAAAGAAAGCCATACCAACTAAAAAATCAAAACACTCTCCCAACTTAACTGTTTTGAGGCAGATAGTCTATCTATCTATCTATCTATCTATCTATCTATCTATCTATCCTTTAAACCCTAACCCCATTGCACTGAAAGGGTCAACCTGCCCTGTCCATTTAGGAAAGAATCCTCAATCGGCACACAGACGCCTTGGCTGTGAACCGCTGACTGGCATGGAGCATTGTCCATAAATACTGCATGGCAGCTCATATATTATGCATTGCTGCAACATACAAAATGGGGGAGGGGAGGGGGGGGGAGGGGGGGGGGGGCAAATGGACTTCCTGCTGGGCAGGGTCGAATAATGTAAACACGCTATTGGGGCCCTCCTGGACAGAGACAATAACATGCCCCTAATTAGGGAGGGATTGACTTTGATCTATTGATTTTTTTTTCTCCCCAATCTTTCAGATTTGTTTATTAATTGGTGACACTTCATTATCTTCGAGTAAATGGTACAGTTGAATACTGTAATCTGCTGTGTTACAAACCAAATATTGAGGATTAACTGTGTAACACCTCATTGTGCGCATCAAGGGGGCTAGTTGTGACAAAGAGCCGACTCAGTGCTGGAGTGCAATTGCAGTACATTCAAAGAAATAAATCATTTCAAACTTCATATTGTAAAAGGCACTGTAAGAACTTTTATTTTTCTTCTAATTACATATCTGTGATAAATTAGGCAAAAAAAAAAACACTGCAAAAAATGTGGAGGGAAATTTTTATTTCTTAATGTTGTCTGTCCAGCTGCCTACTATTATTTGCACACTATGAACTAACAAACAAGTTTATATCAAACTTTATCTCATCATTAAATAGGTCCATAAACTCAACTGCATTTACTTCTTTTTTCTCATTTTGTTTTACTCTTGCCGAGGCCCCTGGCCCCTGGCCCAAGTTCCAGCTTCAGCCTAACAATGGCTCAAAGCTGCCAGTCAGCCCTTTCCATTAGACTAGAGCCTATTCAGTCACCTAGCAGGCCAAATAACTCCTATATTTGTCTTTTGCCCCCTGTATCTGTCTATATTAACTAATATCAGCTTCAAGGATCTGCTATTAGAATAATTATTTGTGCTCCTAATAAGTGGAATCAAATAATCATGGAATTTTATTGACACAATAATACGTTTTACAGGTGAGGAAAATGCTGTACTATTACATATGTTGTCTGTCAATTGTGGATACACGTATATAATACATGTATATGTTCACCAGATCAGCATAGTGTGTTAGTTATTTCTCAGTTTTTTTCCTCTGGCAGCAGTAGGACAGTAGGAAGTAGTTTGAACCCTGTCAATGACCTTGGCCTGTCAGACCTTCTGCCAAGCGTCCAAGCTTTTATATACCTTATGCGGTGGCAGGCTGCTAATTTGGGGGCAGAATTTACATACACTCTCTTGCCAGTACTTTCGCAAAGCTTTGTATTTACGTCTCCAGTTGAAGTAGGAAGCATAGCGCTTCTTGTCCTGGGCCAGTTCCTTAAGGAATTCCCCAAGTTCCTCCACGGTTTTGAAGTCGTTTACATGGATGAAAGAATCTTTGTCAGCAACCGCTTCATAGTCCTTCCTGCTGGGACCAAGAACTACAGGCACAGCACCAGTACTAAAAGAGTTGTCCCAAATCTTCTCTGTGATAAAATCTTTACAGACAGAATTTTCAAAGGCCAAATAGAAGTAGCAGTGAGAAATTGTGGACATGAGAGTTTTTCGATCGATTTGCCTGTTAGCTGCTTTTCCATACAATTCGATTGGTATCACAGCTTTCAACTTGTGGTATACAGCAGTTCTCAAAAGTTTTGGTTTCAATTGTCTCACCGCCCAACAGGCCAACTTTGTCTTATTCTTTGGAATGAAATTTTCAAGCGGCTCGTCAGACGTGATGTCCTTGGGCACCATTATTCCATAGGGTGTGTAAATGTCTGCATCGCGGCGGTAGGTCATTGTTAAGTTAAAATATCCATCCAAGGGCTTCACATCCCCGTTGTTTGCTGGACTCTCTCTGGTTAACCAGACCCACCTCTGCTTCTCTGGACGAGTGAGATTCACAGGCAACTCCTCTGTATGAGAACGAACAAGCTCCCAGCTGTGAAACACCACAAGGTCTGCCTCAGGAAATCGGGAACGATTAGCCATCATGATGCAATTGGATACACCAAAGTGCTCTTTGCAGTAGTCCCCCTCTATCTTGAAAGGGGCTCTGTAAGGCCAATGCCAAACTAGAATCATGTTTGATTTGACACTTGCCGTGGACTGTCCAGTGCTCCCATCAGTACTTAACGCTTCTCCAGTCACTGTGCTCCCATTTGATACCTGCCCATTATGGCCATCGAAACTAACAGTCTTGCCCAGGGTTTGATTTCTCCTATTCAGTGGCATGTTATTGCCATCAGATTCAGAACTGACAGTATTGTCAGAAGTTTGATTTCCCCCAGTTGATACTTGACTGGTAACACCGTCAGTACGCACATATTGTTGAAGGGTTTTATTTCCAACATTTGCATTCTGTCCAGTATCATTAGTAATGACAGCCTTGGGATCTATTCCCAGTCTGACTTGGGTTCTATTCCCAGTTCCACCACCAGTACCAAACATTTTTCCAGGGATTTGATATATGCTATGCAATATCGTCCCAGTAATACCATCAATACCGACAGCTTGTTTAGGGATTTGATTTCTGTTCAATGGCCACTGAACCAGGAGGTATCCAAAGAAAATTAAAAATATTAGAGTGAACGTTAAAAAACAACGCTGGTAGGACCAATATCGTTGCATCCTTAATGTTTTCGTGGGTCTTTTTTTGCTGTGAATAAAGAAAAATGACTGTTTCAGTTTTTTTTCTGAAATGTTAAAACACAATGTTGCATCCGATTCTCTGAACCAATGCAACCTAAGACACATTTTACATGGACATACACCTGTAGTACATAATAATACCTGCAGTCAGCTATGGCAGCACAGTTATCTTGGCCTGAACACTACACAACATCTCACAATTCCACACACAAAAATAAACAAATTCACAGTTTAGACTGCTGATACTTTCATAGTGACTCAATACTCAATACTGCATGTAAACCTTTCTGCTTTGAATGTTTATAATATTGAGGCAAAGTGTAGCATGTGAAAAACAGTTGAAAGTTTTCAGCACAGTGACATGTTTTGCAATAAGATCCAAGGGTCTCATGAATGCTATTTTTTCTTCTTCTAAAGAGCTTTATTTTTTCAAATATGTATTACAGGCATGTATGCAAACTCTACAAGCAAATCACAAACCCATTCACCTATACAGAAAAATTACTTGCAAATGCAATTTATGCACACTTTTCCAAACAGTGTAAAGAGGTCTGAGATGATAATCAGATGACAATCCTGAATTTTCCTTGGGAACTGGGAACATTTGTATTTTTACAGACTAATATAATTAAATTAGATAATGTTTTAGCTTCTAATGTAACCTGTTTGATATGGATGGTTGTAGCTTAATAGTACCTGAACGGTTGATAGCATCTGGCAAACCATTCCAGAAACTAGCCAAGATTCAAACCCACAACTTTACAGGCTAGTCAGCCACTAACACTATTACTAGCTAGTTAGTGTCTATGCTACCACCACCCCCAGTTTATTTGTAGAAATATGGGTGAATTTGTCCATATTCATTTGAGGTCATTCTGTACAATAAGACAGCTATTTTTAACTGAATGGGGCAAAGAAACTCACAGAGTTTCTCTCATTAAGAGAATTTGCCCCTCGGCAAGAAATGTTTGTCAGGGTTCCCACACCTTGGTTAACATTAAATTCAAGGACTTTTCAAGGACTTTCCAGGACCAATTTTCTTAAATTCAAGGGCCACACAGGGTGGCATTACCTACTGCTACCACTGAATTAGGCTGGCTTCCACGGCTTCCCACTTTTTTGGGAACAGAAATGCTCTATAACGGCATTGAATGTAGTGTCACAGGAAGTATGGGCGGGCCCAGGCTACTACTGAATATATCAATTAACAACTATAATAATATTTATAGTTTACATTCATGGCCACAATACATGCT
Source organism: Limnothrissa miodon (assembly GCA_017657215.1). Classification (NCBI taxonomy): domain Eukaryota; kingdom Metazoa; phylum Chordata; class Actinopteri; order Clupeiformes; family Clupeidae; genus Limnothrissa; species Limnothrissa miodon. The sequence continues at coordinate 74,085 of JAGFZM010001720.1, read as the reverse complement.
TTGTTATGCATTTAGTTCTATATCATTTCACATTTGCATGGTGGGGTGTGATCTGCCCCTCCCCAGAAGATGTCCTTTCCTGCATTCGAGTGCGTTTAAAAAGGTTGTAGCTTACTTACTTACCTTACTAAGAGGTAGGCTAAACTGTGTGGATGGCTTCAGTTCAGAGCACCCAAGTAGTCAAAGATATTTTTTGATATACCGGCAGTAAATAAGCTTGTGTTGAAGGTAGTACAGAAATGAGTCCATCCATGCATAGACTAATTGTGGCAGTGGCCTCGGGTATATCTTAGCCAAGATACACATTGCTCAGCTTAGGTTACTGAACACAAGCTATATTATTTTGTTCTTTTAGGTACTGCTTTGCTATATATATATATATATATATATATATATATATATATATGGAACTGGGGGATTAACCCCCAAAAGGTCTTCAGTATTGACCATGCATTATTTACCGTCACTTGTTTTTGCACTCAGTTTAGTCAAAGTTTTTATCTTGATCTCTTAATGGACATGGTAGAAAGTAGGCTACACCACACAACTGGTAGTGGCAAAATAATGACACATGCAAAATGGATGCAAAACTGCCAAACCACCAAAAATATTCAAAGACTTTCAAGGACAGTATCTTTTTATGCCCATTTTCAAAAGCTTTCCAGGGCCTTGAACTTATTTTTTCAAAATCACAAACTTTCAAGGATTTCAAGGACCCGTGGGAACCCTGGTTTGTTTGTCAAACACATTTTTTTTCACTAATTTAGCAGTCTCTAATGTAAACGCATCTTGCTATCCAAGGTAATTAAGAACTCCTTGGCCTGACCTGTGCACATATATAGGAAGCCATTTGGACATATTTTGGTACAAAATTGTCCATGGCCTTTTTGAGGCACAGCCCAAACAATTCATTGTTACCAGTAGGCACACCTACACCTAATTAACACATAATTACAGTAATGTTTACATAATTTGTAATGCTTAAAACCTCAAATGTTTGTTGAATTATTATTCATTATATAACATTGTTATCTCGTAGGCAAGGTAAGGCAAAACTAATCTATGTAAATTGCGTATTTCACACAAAGAAAATTTAACACGCTGTATAAAATAAAAGCAAAGTACTATGTATGAAGGTAAAAGAACAAACAAAAAAGAACAAACATATAGCAAGAAATAAATTAAGAAAAGTATTACATTTTCCAAAGGTGAAGAGCACCTTTAGTGTTACATTACATTTCCATAGAGTTATGGTTGGTAAGGGTTATCAGTTCATCTCACTGTTATGCATCACAATAATGTCATGTGATTTACAAGAAGGGATTTTAACAATTAATCATTAGTAATGACTTACCTATGAAATGATGAGTGTTGCACCTACAGCCATGTTTGCGAGAGCAGACTGTTGACGGTAGGAGGTGAAGAGCTAAATGTCGGAGGACAGGAATGGTAGGTACTGGTAATTCAGGTTTAACTGAGTTTAGTAATCAGATTTAGGGTTCAGTTATTTAGGCACAAGATACTGTACAACATGCGAAAGACCTCTTTGTATTACAGGGGAAATGATGTGGACCTCAATAATTCATTAACATTTGTCAGAGAGAATCCAGAGAACCTTCACATGGAGAGAAAAAAGGAATGAGAGAGAGAATGGTTTTGGCGGTGTGTTTGTTTTGTTTTGGAGGTGTGTTTTATGTTGCATGCCTGAGCAACACTATGTCTCTGAGAAAATGTGTTCAAAGAATTTGACTGATCAATGCCCCGCCACCACCAACTTTTTTTTTTTTTTTTTTTTTTACCTTCTTGCATTCCTTGGAATTACAAGTCGAGTTCAGCTACTGGTGTTACTGGTATTTACACAATGGCCTCATGTATTGTTTCAGTTTCATTTATGTATTCAAGTTTTTTTAGTGTAAATAGACATCTGAATTCCAATACATATTGTCCAATAATTTCATTGAGCCATGTCAGCAAGAAACATGTTTATTGTGTATATGCTTTATTGTGTATATGCAAATATAATGGTTTTGCATCTCTTTGAAAGCTGAGGTCCCATCTCTGAAAAAGGTTGTGGTAGAGAGAAAACAACAGGAAGTAAGCTACGTCTAGATTGTGATGAGAGAAACTGTTGTATTGTAATGATGCAATATGTAGCGAGGTGTAAAAAGGTGAGAGAGCTTGTGTGTGTGTATGTGTGTGTGTCTGCAAGTGAGAATGTGGCCAAGCCTGTCCCTGTTACTCCTGGTCTTTCTCCAGCATCTCTGAGGCCTCCACAGTTTCAGCCAGACCGGACTCCACCCTCCTGGGCCTGGATCCCTCATCAGCCTCCCCACCCCGCCTCCGCACACTGGCCTCTGCCCGTCGTCTCCTGGGACTCCTTTCCTCCACGCCTGTCCCGTATTCAACACCGCCCTCAGTCTGACAGCACTTAGGATGGAGGGAACAAGGGGACTGGCCCGAAGAGGAGGAATAGGGGAAGGCAAGCTGATTGTGGAGGTCTTTAGTGTTGACGTCCATAGAAGTTAGCTTGACACATGGCCTGTTAGGGGGCCCTGCATTCTGTCCCTGCAAGCTGGTTAATTCAGTCCAGATGAATGTCCCTTGTCGCTAGGAAGGGAGGAGGAAGAGGAATAAGAGACTAAGCCAGAGGATGAGGTGAGACAGAGGCAATATAGGATGCAGTAGATTATTCACAGTCATCACAATTACTATAACATGGTCTAAACTTTTACTATAAACAATGAAATAAGAGACAGAGATCGAAAACATTTAAAAGTGAAAAGTGGATCCTGTAAGTTTATGGGCTATAACAACAAATTTCATAAATTTTCTCCCATATGGCACAATAACCACCTCTTAACAGGCTCTAAACCTTTTGTTTTCCCCTCTTGGTCAGATAAAAATATCTATATTCTGGATGATATATTTAACTCTGATGGTTTACATTCTTTTCAAGACATTCGCAACTCTTTCTCTCTCCCTGGCACATCCTTTTTCTTTTACCTTAGATTACACTCTGCACTTAAGGCTTATGGAGTTCCATGGGATAGTCACCGAGGTAGTCATCCCCTCCAGGAACATCGGCAAAAGTATATGTCAACCACGGGTTTGGTGTCTTGTTTATATGGGATGCTTACTGCAGAAAAACATCCTCCCATGGGTGGCGTTTCAGTTAGGTGTAAGGAGTTTGACGGTTTTTGTGTAGAGCTTGATTGGGAAAATATCTGGTCTAATATTTTCTCGTCTTCCAAGTGCCTGGCCCATCAGCTAATACATTTTAAGTTTGTTCATAGGGTCTATATTACACCATGCAGAGCTTACTTGATGAAACTGTCAGATGATAAATTCTGTAAGAAATGTACAACAGGCTCTATTGGGGACTATTTCCATTCCCATGTTTTAGGAATGCCCACCTATTGTGAAGTTTTGGAAACATGTTGTCAAAACACTCTCGAAACTGTTAATGTATGATGCCTTTATGTCCAAGGTTACTTTTATTAGCTGATAATTCTGATGTAATGTTCAGTCTCCAACAGAAAATGATCTTCATGGCGGCTTTGACTGCTTCAAAAGAAGCCATTTTGAAAGGTTGGTTTGAGGCTGACTTAAAGCTGATACCAGTTTGGCATTCCTAGATTTTGGACAGTTTAATTCTTGAGCGTGCTACAGCAAGATTTCACAAAGCCACACCACGAACAATTGGTAACTGGTCAGCTGCTATATCTTTCTTTTCTTCAAACACTTGAAGCGTCTCTGAAGTCATGATATGTATTATGTAGCCGTTTTTTGTTTTTGTAAATATATAAGTATTTCAGCCAGCAAGGTAAGTGTAACCCCCCTTGTTTGTTTGTCTGTTTTTGTTTTTTTGTTTTTTTTGTTGTTAGTTATTTGTTTGTTACATTTTACATATTGCATTGCTGTTTGGTGTGTACTTCTTTATGTGAAAGCAATAAAAATATATTAACAAAAAAAAAGTGAAAAGTGGAGAGTTTAGTCTGTTAAGTGATGAGGGAAAAGGTGTTGATATGCTGTACATATTACTATTATATAGTTAAGAGATGCATGTACATAAGAATAAATGTTTAGTACACATGTTACATGAGTGTTTGAGTGGTTGGACCTAATGTTCTGTTAGCATTGCTGTTAGCATGCACCTTGATTGATCATATTATAAAAGTGGAAACTGATATTGACATACTGTTTTGACAGCATGTTGTCGGGGCTTTATTTACAACTTATCATTAGAAGTCCAAAACATTTAACTGGGCAGTGCAAAAATATTTCTGATTATATGCTATTTACCAAACCGCCTTCAGATGGTAGCTAAAGCAACAACATTTCCGGAAAGGTACTGGCTCGTTAAAATTCATTCTAGACCAGGGGTGGGCAAACATTTTGACTCGTGGGCCACAGTGGGTTATAAAATTTAATAAAGGGGCCGTGCCAGGAGCAGATAGATGTAGTGTTTGTGGGAAGTAATATAAATGACATGTAAAGGCCATTATATTTCACAGTTTTGGCCTTTGGCCTAATAGGTGGTAAAGCAAGGGTATGCAAGGCTATTTTTTAAAATGCATTTAACAACAGTTTGCAGAAATTGCAGGGAAAATACTAAATAAAGGTTTGATAATGTCATTGAATTTAATTTCAAAAGGTTTGGCGGGCCGGACTAAACAGCCAAACGGGCTGTATATGGCCCCCGGGCCTTAGTTTGCCCATGCCCGTTCTAGACTCTCTATTCGACCACATGAAGACCTTGGGATACTTCAGTTTGGCTTTAGGGACCCTCTACTACTACCACGTAAGTGTAATGTTGTTTGGAACTGTAGAAGAGGTATAAAAATAGTGTTTTATAGCGGCAGAATGATATGCCCGGGTCACTTCCAGGCTAACAAGTTTTGGCTCAAAACGGTAAAATATAACTTTCTCAAAACACATCCGGATTACATGATTTTGATGTCAACTCAACGTATGTACTCCCAATGATCTGTAAATTGATCTAAAGTGTATTTTACTCTGGATAATCGCTTTAACTGCGTATGAGAGTGTGCCTTTGCTTGTGTCTCTCTTGAGGCTGTCTGTGTCATGGCAACCCTGCATTCAATGCGTGCGGAAGACCGGTTGCTGGGAGTCCTCGGGCAGGACGCGTACAGTAAAATGCTGCCTTTTGTTGCCCTCCCAGACTGAGCCTCTGCACATGGCCTACGCTGTCTGAACAACAGCGTGCGCTGCTCGGCTCCCAGCACAATTCCCAAGACACAGATGCTGCGATGTGATAATAAGGGGGGAAAAATCCCTGCAGTCTGCAGATACCAGAGAAGTGGGCCGGTTTTTGAATGCAGATTTCAGATACGAAAACCATGAAGCCAGCACCCAAAACCCAGGAAGTCACATAAATTGTAAACATATTATAAAACAATTGTTAATTTAATATTTTAATAGATATATCATCTGAGCAGAAAGAGCACTCATGTTATGGCAAAATGTTAATTTGTGAAATCATCTCATATGCTGTGATCATTTACAGTATTCTGCGAAATAAGCTGATGATGTAAAATAACTATTCTGTGGATCCAGATTGTTAGACAAGCTGTAATGACTGTAACCACTGCATCTGATGTGAAGTGAGTATGATGTTCCCCAGTGCAGACTAGACTAATATGTTCTTGTGAACAACAGGCTGATAACATGCTTACAGTGAAAGATGATTACGGACGGAAGGTTCCCAAACCTAATTGCTGATAATTGTTGCATGTATCTGGCTCTGATATGAAGATGAGATGAACCAGGGTCAGTAACTCTGGGGGCTTTCCTGACCAGATACACACCAGCAACAACAGAGCACTGCAGTGGCCCTGGGTTGCTTCTGGATTTGACAAAACAGACACACACGCATCCCCCTCACCCACCCACTCATAGAAACATGTACAAACACTCCTAGACACACACACTCCTAGACCCACACGCATGCATCCCCTCTCCCACATCAACACACACCCACCCCCACCAACACACACACACACACAAACAGAAAGAGCGCCTGGATGGGACGTGATCCACGTGAGGCCATGGAAACAGCGTATTTGCTTTTCAGTGACGGTGTGCAGGGCTGGGGGTGGGGGGGGGGAGTGAAGGCAGAGGAGAGGGGCAGGAAATACAAAGTCATGGAAATCAGATGCTGGCAGGACAGTGCGAGGGCCTGTTTCACAACACAACAAGTGTGTGGCCCCTGGGTGAAGGCTGCGTTGTTATCGGTCTCCTGTAATATTATGGGCTAGATTCAGTGCACTAGCCACTGTATTTGTGGATTATATTCACTGCATGCATGCACACACACACGTGTAGGGATGTGTGTGTGTGTGTGTGTGTGTGTGTGTGTGTGTTTGAGAGAATCATAATGTTCTCATATAGTGCTAAGGCTGTACATATTTGTAGCTACCTATGGATCAATAGCCAGATTGGCCTGGCTAGTTATGTTAGGAATCACGGCCTGATACAGGATAATGATAATAATGGCAGAGGTGAATAACAGCACAACGGCGAAGCTGTCCTTTTTTTCAGCCTGGTTTCCGGACACCTCAAAGGCCATTCCGCTGCTTATCACTCCTTATTACTCCTGCAGTTCATTTTTTACAGTAAAAGAAGCTAACCTTTTCGGTCTCTGTGCCGATTTAGGTTAACCGACTTCGGTTGACACTAACCACAGTAATTGACGAATACCCCTGATGGCCAATGAGAAGACAAAAGTTCTCTGGGTGATAATTGACTTATCGTTCTTACCCCTCCTTCATGTGGTTGGTCGTGCAGTTTCCTTGAATCATACTGGTGAATGAAGGACATGTGCTCCAGTAAGGCTTTCGACTGGCCCAACGGATGCAGTGTTGGAACTGTGGGGACACAAAGCACTTTACTAGGTAGGCCTCACATTCAGATTCCATATGTGCACAGATGAGGTCAAAGTAAATCTCTTCAGGGCCTACTGCACTCCATTTACAAGGTAGACCTCACATTGTCATTTATACATTGGTGTATGTCATACAAGGTTCTCACCACAAACAATTTGGGGTTCAGTATCTTGGGGACCCATTAGGCCAGGCAGAGTGGGTCTCAAACCTTCAAGCCTTCAGCTAACAATTAGCCCCTCTACCACCTCCACCACCTCAGCCCTCCCTGCTCTGCTATTCTGTAACTACTAATTACCTAAATATGCTGAATATCAGCTACCGGTACATAACATTAGGCCAATTGCTCTATATGCACTTCAGTTGACTAAAAGCTGATGCATAATGGATACTGATAATGCATTTATTCAGAGATTGAAACACACACACACACACACAAATGTCACTAACAGACACACACACCCTCATGCATGCACACTATTCTAGGCAGGGAGACAGTGTTTCCATACAGACTGTGGATTGTCCATGACACATTAGCAGACAAAAAGGGCAATAGAGAGCCAGTGAAAGAGGATGAGTCAAAAGGCAAGGAGAGAGCTAGATATGATATATATATATATATATATATATATATATATAGAGAGAGAGAGAGAGAGAGAGAGAGAGAGAGGATAAATATGGGAGGGAGAGAGAGAGAAAGAGAGGGACAGAGAGAGAAAGAGGAAGAGACAGAGTGAGAGAGAGCAAGAGAGAGAGAGCTAGATATGAGAGAAAGAGCGAGCGAGAGCGACTTACTAATGGCAGTCGTGAT
>JAGFZM010001720.1:32864-51372 GCA_017657215.1 Limnothrissa miodon | reverse complement strand
CACACAACACAGCGGGCCCTTATGCCAGTCCAGCAAACTCTACCACGCACACAAATTCAGCACTCCGGTCTTTTAATTATTCATTATTCAGCAATTAGTAATCCATCAATACACAACTCAGCAGGCAAGTGAGGAGAGGGCCCCCCTCCCTTCACCAGCACGCAGAGGCCTGGCCGTAGCCACAGCTATTTCGGATGGAGGTGGGTGCAGTTTTGGCAGCGTTGCTTGGGGAAGCCATGCATTGTAGGGAGAGTTCCCATGCCTCTCCGTGTGTTCACTCCACGGTGTCTCTCACCACACTCGGCTTATGGGACTCCTAGAGGGGTGCACAGTGTGTGGATGTCACTTGGTCTTGATTTATTTTGCATTGCATTTTAATGAATGGAACGTGTATGAGCACGCACGCACGCACACACACACACACACACACACACACACATACACACAAACACACACACAGAGTGCATACAATATACACACACCTGAAAACACTCAACATTCAAACACACTCTAATTGGAAAATTATTAAAGTTACAGAAAGAGTGGGAGAAGTGAAAGAGAGGGAGACGGAAAAAAGAGTAAAAAAGACTAAAAGAATAAAAAGAATAATGTTTGCTCTTAGAAAGAGTGAGGTTATTATTGCCTCAATATTTTCTGCTAGCATTCATATTATTACTTGTTTCAATGTCTTGTGAATATTGTGTCTACAGTAATAGCTGGAGAGAATGACAAAAAGACACAGAGACAGACCGGACATATTTTTTGTTTTAGATTGTGCCACCACAAAGCTCTCCACGTGAAACCATGCCCCGACCCACAGCAGGATGGAAATTCGTTTTTCTTTTTTTTTTTTTCCCTAAAATTCTGTTGAGTATTTAATGAGGTGGTGGTGCCCACATACCCACCCCCTCTCTCCTCACTCAACAGAACTCTGCCAACAGTTGAGCAGGTTGCAAATAAGAATTTTTGGCCTTTTTTTGTGGAGGCAGATACTTACCATTGCCATTGTGATATCCACAAGCTCCCACTCAAACAAAATCCGCTAGCATTTATTTTTGAGAAATCAGAAGAAGAGATATTAGTGCTGCTGTTGTCAAAATCCCCCCCCCCCCCCCCCCACACACACATCTCCTCACCCTGTGACCCATTCCAATATTACAATGTCATGTTAGTCATGCAGTGGCAAGACTCATAAACGGTTGAGACGTCTGGCATGGCGGAAGCTTTCATGTGGTGCAACAAATAATTCACAGACTGACCTCATCTGCAGATCCACAGTATTCTGTTAGAGGCGCTAGACATGCATGTAAACAGGCCCGAGGCACTGAGAGAGAGAGAGAGAGAGAGAGAGAGAGAGAGAGAGAGAGAGAGAGAGGAAACAGAGAGTAGGTGAAAGACAGAGAGAAAGAAAGAGAGAGCAGCAAAAAGAGGGAACTGTGAGACAGATAAAAATGTGGAGAGGGAAAAAAAGGAGGCCTTTTAAATGCAGACCAAATGACCAAGATAACGACGGAAGTTAGCAATACAAAATAGATACATAATACATTCAAAAGACTCAATGCCAAAGGACTCAATGCCTTATCTCAGGTCAGGGCAGAATACATTTGGTTATGAAACAGGAGGTAAGCCTTAGCATATCATGACTGCATTTAGAAGGGTTTCTAAAGCATTAATAATCATGATTTGATTTAATAAAAGCTGTCAAATGCTGTACTTAATTTTTCAGAATAATAGTAAGTAAAGTTTATTTATATAGCACATGGGTCACGCTTCCGTTCCAGTCAGCAACCTAGCTGCCGCATTTTGGACCAACTGCAGACATGATGAAGAAGACAGAGGACCCAATGACCCAGCGAAGCCATCTTACACATAGGCTATGCTATTTATTATGCTATGCTATTTTTTGTTTATTTTTGATTAATGTGACCCTTTTGTGAGGAGTGTGGTCTACAGATCAAAGTTGCAACCACTTTTTAATAATGTCACTTTTTCAAATACCAAGGAAAAAGACAACAGCCACAACACAGTGAATTAATATTTATTTAGTGGAATGTGTCACAGCATTGCCATAGGGGTTTGAATGAAACATAAAGCACCATACATGTCTGACATTGACATTAAACATTTTTGTACAACTTGCATGGTTGAGATAAAGACATAAACAAACCCAAAGGAAAGAGGGGGAAGAGGGAAAGAAAGAGAGAGAGAGAGAGAGAGAGAGAGAGAGAGAGAGAGGGAGAAAGAAAAAAAAAGGGAAGAGACTAGCATGTTGGAGAACATTGTTTGTTATCTCTGTACTGACAAACAATGATGCTTTTACTTTCACTGTAACTGGTCAGATGTCTGAGGCCAGTAAAGAGGTGTGAAAATCAAAGTGCAGGATTTGAGGATATAATATACTAGTTACTTAGGTATAACTGTGTACAGATGCATTGAATTGCCACAAAGTTATGATTGTTGATGATTGTATGATTGATGATTGTTGCTCACATTACAAGGATTAATTCAAAGCCAAACATGACAATGTTAGATTTAGTTCATTAATTTCCAGAAAAACACAAGCCATTTCTCTTTGTTTTTGTATAGGGGCCCAAAGCAGACATGGGATGTGGATTACAGTTAATTTTGCTTTACAATATTGAATGACAAAGTAAACACAAAAAATTAAATTCACTCTACATCCCACCAGCAAAAACTACCTAAACATTTTCGCATCAAGGTTTCATACTTTACATTTCCAAAGAATATGTTTCAGTAAGAGAAAAAAATACCCTTAGATTAAGAATTCATAAATACATCGCACTTCCTTTTCAATGTCACATTACGGACAATAAAATGAGCAATAAAATATATAATGTCTAAAATATTAAATGCATTTTATGTACGTACTGTTATACTTCAAAAATATTAAATAATGCCCACATGCACTATAGCTGTTGAAAACAGATAGTTAATTCGTTTGCAAATCTCATTTCCTCATTTTCTCTTCTTTTGTTTAATGTTTTCTAGACTGCATTTTTACCTTTAATTTTTTTTTAACTTTATAATTTTTTTCTAATTTTTTTTTCATTTTTAATTTGTATTGCTTAATTTTCCATGTATTCCTCAAATAGGTTGTCTTAGACATGAGTACACTTGGATATGTATGTTTTTTCAATATATTTTTTCAGTTATTGCCCTTTTTGTATCAGTACCCCACTTTTCCACACATGGGGTCAAAAATGACCCCAGACATTACCAATGGAATTTTAAGGGTTAAAACAAGGAATCTTTGACTTCTTTCAACCTTGACAATCTTTCAACTGTGATGATGTTTATAGTTTCCTGTAACAAAATCAAACCCATTAGGTAGCTGTGGTTGCCCCAAAACAGATTGTGATGAATGAGCAGAGGAAAACCCACATTTGACAATGGGCTGTTGGATATTGTAAGTGGAGGCAGTACTGTGGGGAGTTCTTAGCTCAAGGTTGTGTTGACTACACAAGAGCACCAGCTTCTCAACCTCCTGCCGATATGAGGACTCATATTCATTCTGGATGAGCCCAATTACAGTGCAAATTTACAGCTGGCATAAGCACACACACAAACATACACACATAGTAAAGAATGAACATGTAAAACATTAAATTATTATTTTCTCGACCAAAATATAATAAAAATCATCATCTTTAACCAAAATGTAAGATATTTTCTTTTTCAAAATGGATTTATTTTAATTGGGGTCATTTTTGTCCCCACTCATAGGAGAGTGTATGACTGGTGGGTCATACATCTTTCTTAAAATTAATAATATAAATAAAAATGCAAATTGCCTCATGTCACAAACATGTTTTATGAGGACTACCTGGAATATGAAAATATTCGTTAACTCTTCGTTTTAAAGATTTTGAAGAATAACTACAGTTCATTGCAAATACGCATTGATTTTAATTTGTGTAAGAGTATAGGTATTGGTAGGTTGTGCATCCAAGGGTTAAAAAAAACTTTTTAGTTTGTCCATGGTAGTTCTACTCACTGTTTTCCATTCCACTCATTTTTGTCATTTCAAATTCTACTAGAATGTCTGACTTATATTTTTCTCTCTGAAAATATAACTGTGTTAATGCCTTGTAAAAGTAACTAGTTATCAGGGAAGTAACTGTGGAGTATAATGTCCATATTGCCCATTTCTCCTCATAATAGGAATTTAAATTCAACAGTCGGCTAATTAAGTGATACATCCGCATTTAATACATCAAGGATGTTTTCTCAGGCACATTAGAAATATCTTTTCCTGTTTGGCTAGGGGACTGAGTACTACGGTCATAATAGAGCTCAACACATTGTGGTCTGTGCTTAACATTTATATCTGAAAAGCAGAGGGGAAGGTTGGACATCAGCTATAGCCAGGTCACTGGTGGCCAGTCAACAACTTGAGGCAGTGGCACGATTAGAAAATGGAAGATTTTACAATCACCTTAGGATCTCCTCTTTAACATGCAGTTTGGCATAATTAAGGAGAGCTCCTCAGGCTTGTATCGCGATGGAGGCTGCTATTAATAAATATAGCTGCAAGCAGAATGCGGGGGGTTAGCAGCAATGGCAGCATCTGCAATGGTTCCTGAATGGTCTAATAATCATGTGTGCCAATTTTCAGGGCAACCTCATAAATAAGTCACTCAAAATTCCCTCACGTTGTGATGTGGTAAATGCCTCTATTACAACCTGGAACATAAATCCCTACGATATGTTTTCACATCTTCTATGGTGGCTTCAATTATGACAGGCGTATGCTTTAGATTTTCAAAATGGTTATGAGTCAAAATTTGATCGACACTGACAGCTCTTTAATGATGCCGTTTTTTTTCATGATTTCCACCATAAAATGTAGCTGCTTACAGCAATATTAGCCGTCTGTAATCTACAGCGGAGTTGCAGATGCTGTGGAGGCCCCATGAGTGCATAATATTATGTAGGAGTCTGCATCTTTACCTACACAGGCAGATGAAGGTAACTTTGTGCTTAAACTCAGTGTGACCCCAGCAAGCTTCTATCCTATCTGTCTGAATGTGCTCCGCATGGTATTAAAAGCACTTCCACTAACAAAGAGAAAAACCTCCTGGGTGTGGTAATTATGTGTGTGTGTGCGTGCGTGCACGTGTAGGTGTGTGTGTGTGTGTGGGGGGGGGGGGGGGGGGGGGCTAGTGGTGGTGGAGGTGAGATACTGAGCAAAAGCATGATAGGCTGTGTGTGTGTGTGTGTGTGTGTGTGTGGGTATGTAAGTATGCAAATGTGAGTATGATCTGCGATGCACTAGTTATGCACGTGTCCATTCTGTTGTTAGTGCTTCACCAAAAGTAGGTTCTCACCAACCAGACACTGGAGGCGCCCTAATCCGAATAATAACTACATGACTCTTGGTGTGCTGCTGACCACGGTTTAGAGTACAACTTCAAGTCCACTTAAGTTTGTGTATCCTACAATGCACCAGTCCTGTTTTGCATGCTTAACTAGCTTATTAATACAATAAGCATGTCTTAATTTGATGTGTTTTACCTAATACTCTGTTACTTAATGTTGGTCATTTTCAGTTCCGTTTTCTAGCAAACCCAAGGGAAGTTCCATTTAAGCGTGTAAATGTTTGTTATGGTACACAGTGGTATATTACGTCTACCCAGCGTCTGAGCCTGCATGGTCCCTGATGCAAGCGCGCTGTAGCAAAGATTTCTGTGTGTGTGTGTGTGTGTGTATGTAAAGGGGGTGGAGTATCCTGCAGCTGTACAGTACCTCGGTGCTAAGAATAGCTTAAACTCTGTGTGACCCTAGCAAGCTTCCATCCTATCTGTCTGAATGTGCTCCGCATGGCATTAAAAGCTTTGGCGTGTGCACTTCCACTAACAAAGAGAAAAACCTCCCGAGTGTGGTAATTGTGTGTGGGTGTGTGTGTGTGTGTGTAAAGGAGGGGGTGGTGGTGGTGGAGGTGAGATACTGAGCAAAAGCATGATAGGCTGTGTGTGTGTGTGTGTGTGTGGGTGGGTATGTAAGTATGCAAATGTGAGTATGTGCTTTTTCTGAGCAAACTCATTCACCAGAAACATCTGCTGTGGACTAATTGTTGTAAGTGACATGTTCAGTGTCAGGCGTAGGTGCTAAACCATCAATCACGTCTCATTGGAGAGCCCTTTGTTTCCAGATGAATGCGTAAGCTTGGCCCAAAACTCACAATGAACAAACTTACAAACGGGTGAAGAGGTTCATGTCAGTTTGATACCCAGAAACAACCAAGAGTGACACCTTTTTTTCTTCTTGTGTGTGTGTGTGTGTGTGTGTGTGTGTGTGTGTGTGTGTGTATCCAGGACCTGGTCAGAGCTTTGACGGACTATGTAAACTTACCAATTTAGCAGAGTTTCCATCATAGCTTTATAGCGTCCAGCCTACAGTATCTCTCATGGACACTGGCTCACATCTGGAGCGATGAGACCTGAATGAATCTGTCTCACTAGATTTGTCTGTCTGCTCGCCTGTTTGTTTGTCTGTGTGATCTGAGGGCTGATCCAAATCTATTAAAGATTAACGCAATTGTCTTAAATCAACATCTCTGCAACACATTTATGTGGCTGTGGCTTTGTAGTATGAAACGTGTTGATTGCACTTGTCACCACTTGATTGCAGTCAATGGAAGCTTCTATACTGTGGTTGCTCCAGATAGGAAATTTTTTTGTGCCCTGAAGATTTTGCATTACAAGTATATTTTCTGGAATACTCCCAAGCATTAACATTATAGTCTTATTTTCCTAAAAACAGTAACATGTTTGTATTCTTTGTTTTGATTGTCTGGTTGTGCTCAGTAGCCTAATCATTTCCTGACTGGACTAATGGAAAAGTGGTTAAAGACTGAGATTTGCCCTAAAATGAGGAGGTTATGCTGTTAAATGTGTAAATTGATTAATGCATATTTTTTCTTGCTGAGCCATTGTTGACTTAACTAGAAGAGTGTATAATAAAATGCAAAGTCGTTAAAATTAGTTTTAAATGCTTTTAGGAGGTATTCTGTCTATATGGTTCTAACGTATTACACACAGGCTATTTTATGACAACGTTATGGATCGATACACAGGACAGAAAAACCTTGACTACGGCTAAAACAGAACATCGTATGCTACATCAAAACTTCGTTTAGGTTAGATAGGATGGAGTGTGAAATATGGGGAGAAGGCACAACTTAGGTTGTCATTCATTCCATAGATCTCCAGCCAAATAAGGAGTTTATTTCTGCTCTGTAAACTACATTACGAAATAAACAAAAATCACAAACTGTGAGAGTTTTAAAGTTAGACGTAGGCTATTTTACAGACAGCTCTTTTATTTTATATTATGTAGGCCTACTCATTAAATGATTAATTAATGAATTAACGAAGCACGGGTCGTCAGTTATTCAGCATGCATAGGTCTAACAAAATATAAAAAATGAAATGCAGCTACTAATTGGCAAATTTGACCATGACCACATGGAATTAGTTGGCAAATTAGCTCATCTCGACATCCTTCCTGTCTTTGGAGTTATCAGTGGACACAGTTATAATGTTAGCTGTTTTTGATGACCAACTGGATCTTTATGTAATTAACCATGCCTCTTGACTTGCAGATTGGTATTTGGACGGTGGTTATTTTAATTACCTTGGTATATACAATCTATTAGAAAATAGAATTGAATTAAAACAGTTCCTCGGGGTACTAAAATGTAGACCTTACGGCCCTCCGACCCGCGGAATGCCAGGCAAATGTTGCTGTGTAGTGTGTATGCAATAAACTGTTGCTTTATTTTGAAGAGGCATAGCGTATTTTTACACAGGCTATTGACGCACAGCCTATCTGTACAGCGACTGGTGATTATATTCCTCTTCGACCTATACATCACAATAATTTGGCCTACATTTATACGAATATTTACTAAATATTCGTATACTTCTGATTACCAGTAGATGCGCGCAGTAGCTCAATGCAGGCCTTTTATTCACTGTCTGTTATAGCCTAATGGGAGAAAATTAACATTGAGCTGAATAAATTGAAGTTATCGTTGAGATGTATTCAGATTTTTGTTCTGATCAGATTATGTGACCGGATGAAATTAATTGGCCACCCATGCTATAGCTACATACTATTAAATTCTAAAAAGACAACGGCCTGTCATAGTCTAATCCAAATGTATAGGTTATATACTTAAATTACTCAATTACTTAATAAATTAGTGAGTATTTCCAATGCGCAAGTGTTGATCCATTGAAAACTAAATGATGAGATGCTTATTAAAACAAACAAAAAAAGAATATGTTTACAATTTTCCTTTTGTTCGTTAGGCCACAAAAATCTGTTGCCTAAACCGTTAGGGTAACCACCTCCCAACAAACTGCAGGGCAATCAATTACTTTTTTATTTTGCTTTTAAAAGGCACTATGCCGCAAAAATGATTTCAGAAATGATATCACCGTTTCTATCAAATACAACTTAAAATAGCCTAACAAAAGGCACACAAAAATATAGTTAATTATAAGTTCAACTGTTTTAGAGCTGAATATGAAGCCTAGTCTGTACAAAATTTTAAAAAGAATGAAAAGGCCCCAGGTGGTTGAATGTTATTTTATGTTATTTTAAAAGAAATGCTGACAGACAGATGTTCCTGCCACTTTAAATGATTACATCAAGTTCAATTAAATATTGGATTAGAAAAATATTATGGACTTTACATATTTCAAATAAACAACAGACGAAAGGAAACAGTAAAGTTTAAGTGAAGATCCGAAGATAATTCTGTCTCAGGCAGAAGAAAGTTGGCTAGGTTTTGAACAGTAAAGGTAGGCCATAGGCCTATGTCATTTTACTTTGGTGCGCTATGTTGCAGAAATGCATTAAAACATACACTCCGGGTCAACGCCAAAAATACTAAAACTCTCTCTGTTTTGCTATCTACAGCTCTATGCCAAGAGTAGGTCCTATGTCGCAGTTACTCTGAGAGCACTGGCCATGGCAGCCTGACCCTGTCGAAAGTCAGCCAGATCTAAGACGCGTGATTGCTGACAACTTGAGAAAGCATTCATGCCCATGACAAAATCTTGATTCAACCCAACCTGTTGGCTGCCGCTTTAGTTACTCTTTCTAAACTATTGGACAGAAGGCATGATTAAGCCTAATCATGTTTTTATTTTTCAATTAACTAGGTTCGAATGAAAAAGCGTGTCATACATGTAGCTTGACCTGGCATCATTGTCAATTGATTAAATGAAAATATACAATCCCATGAATACAGCAATATATACTTTTAGACCACAAGTATTCTAGATAACCTACTGCAGATACTGCCTCGATTGCCTGCCCTGTCTTTTTTTTCACAACTTCATATAAATTGTTGCGAAAAATGGCAAGATATCGCAAGGCAATAAATCATGCCCATGTCACATGAAATGGGGAGGCTGCGAATAATGTTTTCTTATTTGTTTAGGTTTGTTTTGTTTGTCTAGGTTTGATTTGAAAAGTGGTGAAGACATACATTTGCCATGTTGAGATGGTATCCTATTTTTTATATATAATAGTCAGATACAGCCTCTTGCACAACCTCAGTATCCCGTTTTTTAAGTGTTGGGGACAATTTTAAGATAATAAATCGTTAGGGAATGTTCTGTGCCTGCCCACCCCTAAACTACACCCTTGCTTAGACAGGTTAGATAAATAATCCGTGAGTGTGAATGAGTTCTCTCTCTCTCTCTCTCCCTCTGTGTGAATTGAGTAGTGTGGTCCTGGTATGTTACTGGAATTCAATATTCAATATGATCTGCGATGCACTTGCTATGCACGTGTCCATTCTGCCGTTAGTGTTTCACCAAAAGTAGCCTATCACCAACCAGACACTGGAGGCGCCCTAACCCGAATAATAACTACATGGCTCTTAGTGTGCTGCTGACCACGGTTTAGAGTACAACTTCTAGTCCACTTAAGTTTGTGTATCCTACAATGCACCAGTCCTGTGTTGCGTGCTTAACTAGCTTATTAATACAATAATTTGATTTGTTTTACCTAATACTCTTTTACTTATTGTCTTTTATTATTGTCTAGTTCCGTTTTCTAGCAAACCCAAGGGAAGTTCCATTTAAGCGTGTAAATGTTTGTTATGGTACACAGGTAGTGGTAGCCTATATTACGTCTACCCAGCGTCTGAGCCTGCATGGTCCCTGACGCAAGCGCGCTGTTGCAAAGATTTCAGTTGGAGAGCACCGCGCGCTCACTCTAGCCGTCTGTGTGTGGAGGGATGCGCTAAGTGGTGGTCACGGCGGGGAGCTCTGTTGACATTGTCCAATATATTTTTTCTCTTCGTCAACATCAAGTTAGGAGCTCCTCCCCTCTCAATGAGGTAAGCGGAGTAAGACGGAACCTTCTTAATTACTAATATATGGAGTCGCAACGTCGCGTCCCTTGTCCTAGAAGCCCCGTCATGCATGCAATGTCTCAATCCGATCGTGTCTGACCTTTTTTCCCTTTTTCAAGTACCAAAAGAGGGGGAGACGGCCCCCCTTTTTTGTTTTCGCCGGGCATGGGAGATCAGAGAGAGCCGACAATGGTGCAGAAGTCCACTTCATTCAGCATCAAGAGCTTACTGCTCCCGTCGAAGTATGACAGCCCGGACGCAGGAACCTCCGACGAGAAAAGCTCTCCGGCTTCGGACGCAGAGAAATCACCTGAACCGGCGGACATGGAGTCCAAGACTTTAGGTCAGGAGCCGCCGCCGCCTCCTTCTTCTTCCCGGGATGAGGAGGAGGGGAGCACGGAACAGTCCACTAAGCAAGGCAAGAATGGGAAATTTGACAAGCCTCCGTTCAGCTACAACGCGCTCATCATGATGGCTATCCGACAGAGCCCCGAAAAACGCCTCACGCTCAATGGCATTTACGAGTTTATCATGAAGAACTTCCCGTACTACCGGGAGCATAAACAGGGGTGGCAGAACTCCATACGACACAACCTGAGCCTCAACAAATGTTTTGTGAAAGTGCCACGGCACTATGACGACCCTGGTAAGGGAAACTACTGGATGCTGGATCCGTCCAGTGACGACGTCTTCATTGGTGGAACGACTGGGAAGCTTCGGCGTCGATCAGCAACGTCCAGAGGTAAACTCGTTATGAAGCGAGGTCTTCGCTTCGCACCTCTTGGACTGGGCTTAGGCGAGCGACCAAGCAACCCCCTGTACTGGCAACTTTCACCATTTTTACCAATTCCCCCTCCACACTATAACGGATCTAGCCACGGATTCCTAAACCAAGGACACGGGTACGGCACCCTGTTGCCCGGTGTCGAGGCGCTAAGTAACGGGGAGGTGTCTCGTCCCATTCTCGGGAGTTCGAGCGGCAGTCTCAACCTATCAAACGGATACGGGGTCGCCTCTCCCCCGACGGGAGGCTTGCTCTCTGGGCACAATGGATATTACGTTCCGGCGACACAACAAGCGCAATCCATGCAAAGTGGACCAGGCTATGGCATGTCCACATCGTCACCTACACTAATATCAGATTCGCTACGAACTACAATACCTTCTTTCTCTCCACCGTTGTCCAGTGGATTTTCTGGAGTTTTGTCTCCACACAAGAGGGTCGCACCCAATTCTTTTCTGAGTTAAACTCGCTTTTGGACGTATTGTGTAAAACATTCCCTCTTTGAACATCTATAGGCCTAACTCTGACTCTTTTCCCATGAAGCGCAACAAAATTACAACCTCCTATTTTATTGCATTCCACAAGGACTATAGAACCAATGTATATAAGGGAATATGGTTTTGAATTGATTCTTAGATTTACTTCATGCCAAAGGCAATGATGTGTTTTTACTAAACCGTTGTTATTTATTGGATGGACATTTTAATTTAATATTTTTTATTTATTGAAATGTACACTGTTTTCTTTCTGTTCATGTAAGCACTGTGTTTGGATCTGACTGTGTGATAATTATTATTTTAGGTTTTAAAAAGTTCTTTTTTTTACTGATATGTGTATACTCTCCACAAAATGCTGCGCCTTTTTGACTGCAATTGTTGTAGTGGACACGGAGAGATACATATCCAAAAATGATATACAGAAGCGTTTAGCACATGGAAATAGACTGATATATTTCAACAAAAAAATACGATTTAGGCTACCTTTACATTTTCTTATACATTTGAAAATGAATGCACTCAATATATATTTTTGGTGGAACTGAAGCCCTAAAGTTATTTTAGAAAATATTTCAGATATAAGACATAACGGCTAAAATATGAGCTATGGTCTCATAGGCCAGTTGCTGGTTCAACCATACGTGGTCACAATCGGTCTTTTGACCAGTCATAACTCTTATACAAGATCTCTTCCATGTGGGCCAACAGCAGTGATGTCTCAGGCGGCCTTATGTGGTAGTAATTACAGCCATGTCTTGCCGCGACTAACATATTCTATGCAAAATGTGCTATAGATGTGATATAACTGGCATGCCCAAAGCATACCGCAAAATATATTTTAATACTGTCAACGTGAGTGTGAGAACAAAAATGTTGGCTTGTTAAATTTTCGACACACCAACCAGTCACTAGATGTTTTGGGGGGCTGCGCCGCATTTGTGGCATGGACTATTCATAGTTGTCACGAGGAGTGTTTGCACTTTTAGTTTATAGTCTATAAGACGTTCGTAATAGTTTGCTGTTTTTATTTGTTTGTATATGTAAATTAAAATTGAAATGATGGAATGGTAAAATAAAGTATTGACATATTTCCTTACAATGTCACAATGTTTTCACAAAAAGTATAATGCTAAACAATCATCCACACTGCAAAGAGGGCCCAGGTTGATTCATCATAAGATACACGAGGCCTGTAGGCTTCTATAATTCTGAGGGCATACATTTGGATCATTTCTCTTTGGCAGCAGAAAGACACAAAAACATTGAATGAGGAAGACTAACAAATATAAGACAACTTAACACTATCCCAACACCAGTGGGCCATTTCCAAGCAAATAAAGCTGCATCAGCCCAGAATTTGCCTATGCGTAGTTTTAATATGCCTGCTGCATGTGCTAGAGATATTCCCAAACTACTTGTATGCAAGTGTCCATAATATTACGAACGACATGCCAACTGCAAGACTCATTACATTCCACGGCGTTGCTCAATAAAAGGCATTGCACTACACATGAAGTCGCCTGATCCGAGAACGCAGCCTCAGCCTGGCTAATATATACTTCACTTTTCCGGAAGTACGAGTCGATGACATGCATGTTATTAACGCCATTTCTGAATACCAGACGTTTTGGTCAGAATCCTGGAGTTTGCGGTTAGGCCTACATGGTTGATAAGGTGGACAACGCGGACTGAATATGCTCGGCGACGATCAAATGCCAACAAAACAGAGGGCCCAATGAAAATGTAGCCCAGTGATGACATAGATATGTAGAGGAACCGAAGGAAGATGGGGCACCAGGTTCAGTCTTGCATCATGGACATTAAAATTTGAAAGCATTTGTTTCATTCACCATATAGGGCCTAAGTAGAGCTTGATAAAATAGCCAAACAAAATGCACGAAAAAAAATAATAATATCAAGTCAGGTAAGTAGCCTATATTCGTGAAAAATATACCGTCAGATCAAAAGTTAGCTCTGCAAAAATAAATACTTATTATTGTGTATATTTTTAATATATTGATTATTAAGTAAAAATCTAGAATTTCGGCTACCACTTATTCCAAGCCTAGGCTACGTACTTTGAACTTTTTGTTTAGAATTGGTAGTAGGTAGGCCTTTGCGGTTCTATTCCTTACACATTCATAATAAATTTTATACTGATAATATGCATATAGAAAGCATTCTGTAAATATACAGAATAATCCTAAAATAATAAAACCTGAGTTTAAGATGGATTTTAGACTGATACTTCATGAGATGTGTCCAGTGTTATCTCACTTAAATTCAAGCTTGATTTGCATTTTTTTTAATAGACATTTATTTTGTCATTTAACTTTTACAGAACACATCTATTTAAGAAATAGATGCTAGAAATCCCTCTAAAAGGTTATTGTAAAAAAAAAAAAAAATGTATTATTTCTATGAATCATTTACTTATTTGCTTATTGCCAAGGTCTAAGCTATTTCTACAGCAAAATGTAGAGTGTTTTTGCATGCGTGACTGCATAAGTATGAGATGCTTTATGAAGTTGTGGTAACAATCAGCAGTTATATTGTTCCACAATAATATACACTAAGCACACTAAATAACTTTCATTTGTAAATACAGCTGTTGCAGTAATTGAGATTTGAGAGAGAGGGAGAGAAAACAAAATTCAAATCTGAAATTATGTTTTCCTTTTTTCCATCTAGTGCTTGCTGCACCAGACTGTTAAAAACAAAAACAAAACAAAACAACAACAACAAAAAAAACAAAGAGTCAAAGAGACAATAAACAAAGAGACAAATGGCTGTGGCTATTTTTGAAGCTATATTTAATGAAAATGGCAATAACTTCATTCATCAAGTCACTGATAGCTGCATTAAAAATATATAAGCATACATATCAACTTGTTATGGAGAATGGTTTATTCTAATGAAGTAAAATACATACAAAATTAAGATAATCAATTCAGATAAATAAGTAAATCATTCGCTTATTATAAGACTGCCTTAACAATGGTGCTTAAGATGGGGACAAAGAAGGCATCCTAAGACTACCAGATTTCCACAATCCCAAGAACAGGAGTGCTTGGATGTATGGGATGCTTGAATGGAATGTGGTGTGGATTTTTTTCTAAAATTTAATCTACAATGTGCTACAGTTTTTTCTTTTTTCAATTATAGTAAATTGTTCCAATGCATTTCTAATTTGTGCAAATATTTGGATACATATCCCTATACATGTGCTTCTGACAGTATTCTTATCAACTGCATGCTTTTTTAGTCAGTGTGTCCACTGTGTGGCTTCATAAACACGTAAGATCTTCAAACCCAAGGAAGTGGTCTGATAACCTTCCTCTCAGTGCCAGGAGATCTAAACAAGCACATCCCTGACCCCGCAGGGTCAGAGGTTTGCGGCCCTTCCTTTCGCCAGGGTTTATGAAGCAAGGCTCAGACTAACAGACTTAGCTTCCTCTTCCAGGTCATGCTTGACAACAAAACAGCATTCTCTAATCCTTCCTGTTGCAGGGCTTTTGCTTTTGTATCTGTCTTTCTTTCTCTAGTAGCCAAAAATAACAGCCACAAATGAGCCAATGTGCTACAGAAGAGCACAAGACATCAATGGGTGTATCTACACAGGCTTAAACAAACCAAGCAAGTCTGCTGTGAATGCAGTATATGGGAACCCCCACTGGTGCAGGGAGTTGTGTGAGGTCGCAGGTGCAAACACGGAGGTCAAAACAAAAAAAAATAATAAAAACTTAAGACTAAAAAAACTTAAGCTGTGTTCTAAAACGAGCGGACTTAATGAACGAACACAGCTTTAGATTCAAAACATCAAAATAAAAGCCTTTTATTTGTACGTTTTCTAGAATGTACAGGAATTCAACAACAGTTGCGAGCTCCTGTAAAAAACCTCTGTCACCATGTTTGTCTAATTATTCAGGCTGCAGAGTGCACATGCAAATATGATTTCTGTTGTGTTTCTGTTGTCTTATACAGCCCAGGCAATAACTGCTTCAGGAATGCATGACCTTTAACGAGTAGTTAACACCAGAAATGGGTATGTGAATTTGGATATTGAATACAATGTTACTTGTGGTAGAATAACGTTTGGTGCTTGTAACCAATGATTTCCATTGCTTGAATGCAGAATTCCAAAGAATTCCAAATGCATTTCCAAGCTGTGTCTTAGTGGGTTTTATCCAGTACAAAAAAAAAAAAAAAAAAATGAACTGGCGATACACATCTATGTGTAATTTTATCTTTATACTGTATTTAAATATATTTTAAACCTTTTCAAATTAAAAGCAACACCAGAGTTAAGGATTTAAAAAAAGATATTTTTATTTATATATTATAAAAATATATATTTTATTTATATATAATAGTGACTGGTGAGGAGACATTTCGAAAATGATGAGGCTAGTCACGCACTGATACCTTCTGTGAATGTTACAGTAAAACAACAACTAATCTGTGTGTGTGTGTGTGAGAGAGAGAGAGAGAGAGAGAGAGAGAGAGAGAAAGAGAGAGAGAGAGAGTGAATGTGTGTGTGAACAAGTGTGTAAACATGTGAGCGAATGATAGAGACAGAGTTGGATCTCTCTCTCAGTCTCATGTTTGAGCATGTGCTTTTGGCCGCATTAAACGCCAAAGGCAGAACAGAAAATGGAGATGAAAGCTACGTAGGCATGCAGGATTCATTTCATATATTTTTCTCACACACTATTATATGCACCAGATAACGCAAAAAGAGAATCAGATAAAAAAAGGGTTAATATATAAATATAGTACTTTAAAAAGAATGGTCTTCTGCAAAATCTATGTGCTGGTCAGTAATGATTTGTATGTATTATTGTGTTATTATATCTATATCTTTCAGTAAATGTAACGATTGGAAATAATAGAAAAACTAAATGTTTTTGGAGAAGGAAGGAGGAAGGAGGAAGAAATAGCGTTATATTTTATTTTTCTTTGAAAATCCATTTTTTTAAATGGCCGCGGAATATTGAGTTGAATGATTGCATTATTTCAAAACCTTAAATGTGATTCTAAATGAGAAATGTAGCCATTCTTTTGTGATATTAGAACCACAATTATTGGGTTTTACAATAAACAACAGTGAAGAAACCATAGTGTATTCCCTCAAAATATTCATATTAATTAATGTAATTTCTTTTTAAAAATGCATCAGCAATAGATTACCTATAAGACTGAATGCAAAATAAAATAAGTTCACACACGCAAATATTTATAAAAACATGTCTAAAAATATAATTTAAGCAACAGAGTGCAATATATATAAGAATTCTTTTTAAATAAGCAGTATGTCTCTCCTTCATATATTAACCTATTACATGTCATTAAATGTACATTTCATTATTTCTACCTTTCTGCCTCCTTGTTAAACATCAGCACCTAAACCTTTTGTGTGCAGAAGCAGAACCCAAGAGGAAATGAGACTTGAACAGTTAGTATGGGTTGAAAAAGTTAACAGAGTGGTCCCAGCCAAATGTGTCCGTGCGTTAATCAATCAAAGCAAGGATCTAACCAAACTGCCACCTGCAGCCTCCATTACTAGCGCCACCAGATCAACTCTCATGAGACTGCTCTGGCGGCCATTTTGTGCCAAAGGTCTCAGATCAACAAAGGGGAAGATTATAATGAAAAGGAGGGAAAAAGTGGAGCACAAAGGAGAACACTAACGCCTTTCGAGAACTTCAAGAAAAAATGGATTATGAAGTGCTCGAGAAAGAGCTGGCCCACTTGATGCCTTCACTTTGAGGTTAACTGGTTGGACCCCGCTGACTTGCTGTTGCCTGGCGCATTTGTTGTTGTGAGCAATCACTTCTCCCCATTTTGTGTCATCTGATTTGCTCGCCTACGTTGTGACCTAGGGATGTTTAAACAGAGATGGAGCCTGTCACTGGTGAGAACCTTTTTTGTTTTTAATGGGCTAGATTCTATGATCTGCGATTTCATTATTTCAAACAATATCCCCATTGACCCAAAGTTGTTGTGTCTTGATCTATCACATTTGGATAGGTTTGGAATAGCAGTCTGATTACGCCACTAAAAATCTAATCTGCTCCATTTCAACCATTTCGATTTCAAACTAAAAGGTGGGCAAGTTTACAAGTGCAAATGCTGCAGTGAGTCCAATATAATATTGCAGTACATGTCAATGGTAGCGAAATACATTTGAGAGAATGAATGAACGTAGTCAATTCGACTTTCTTCTATCTTTGCCTTGGTCATATTTTTTACTTCTGGAATCAAGCACACACACACACACACACTAAACTTAAAACAGCAACAACAACAGCACTCTATCACAAAGCCCAAGGCATGTAGGCATGACCGAAGCAAACAAACAGTAAACGGCACTATTCCTTTGTCTCTCAGGAAACATTAGCAAAGACTACAGTGACTACAGTTACTAACCACAAACACCAGTTACAAAACAGTATGTATTAGTGCGCCATTCATATATATATATATATATATATATGTAATGTCCAGTTACCTTGAATGCCAGGGGTTAAAAAGCCAATCCAGCACCTCTGTGTGGGGCCATGTTTTTGCTGGTGTGCCCTGGGTCACTTAATAGTAGTAGTAGTAGTAGTAGTAGGAGTAGTTGTAATAATGAAGCCCAAATAATGTTGTGGCGGCATTAGTTTCTCAGAACTCAACCACTTATATTGCATTGCTTACATAGCTGACGCACCTTCTCAACATCCAATTTATCAAAAAAAAAAAGAATTGTGGTGAGAGACAACCCCCCATACACTCTCTCTCTCACACACACACACACACACACACACACACACACACACACACACACAC
>JAGFZM010001720.1:169-24712 GCA_017657215.1 Limnothrissa miodon | reverse complement strand
TGTGTGTGTGTGTGTGTTTGTCTGTTAGAGAGAGAGTCAGTGTGGTTTAGCTGTGTGTGTTATGCAAGTGGGTGTACATAATATGACTCAAAATGATGCATGCATATGACAGAGTGTGTACACTTTGTACACTGTACAGTGTATATGTTGTGTGTGTGAGAGTGTGTGTGTGTGTGTGTGTGTGTGTGTGCAGTAACAATGCCTCGTAAACTCTCTATTGTTGCCCTTTTCATGGCACAGTGACTCAGCCAAGCCATGAACAGCCAATAGTGCTTGAGTTTGGAAGAAACCTGAACCCATCACCACCACCTCCTAGGGAATCTTTCTCTCTCTCTTCCTCTCTTTCTCCCTTTCTCTCTCCCTCTCTCTCACATAAGCTCTCTCTCTCTCTCTCTCTCTCTCAAACACACACACACACACACACACAAACTCTCTCTCTCCCTCTCTCTCACACAATCTCTCTCTCTCTCTCTCTCTCTCACTGTGTGTATGTGGTGGGTGGATATGGGGTGCAGCTGAGACCCAGCGTGAGCTCTGGCATCAGATAGCAGAAGCTGTGATATTATGCCTGTGGGAGAGAGATTGAGAGAGAAAGGAAGAAAGGTGGAGCGAGAGATATGAAGAGAATACAAAGATGAGTGGATAATCTGGAATATAGAGCATGCGGTCAGTCAGGAGGATACATACCCTCTGGAAAAAAACTAGAGAGAGAGAGAGACAGACAGACAGAGACAGAGAAAATGTAGAGAATGTAGGTTAGGTAGCGAGACCTTCAGTGATTGTGGCGGGTTCCGGGTGTTGCAGTTGCAAAATAACTGCTTCAGAAATCAGAAATCATTGTGAAACAGCAGATTGATTAAAGAGTTCTAGCGTAGTTTACAACTAGAGTACATCACAGAAAGTTCATTTTTAAAGATTAGTATGACCTTGCCCTCTTGACTGAATCTTTTACCCAAGGCAAGGGATTGATGAGTCTAAAACAGAGCAGTTATTTTCAATATTCTCCAGTTTAAGTGCTGAACAGGAATAGATTTTTTATATTCAGGTGATCTTAAGTTTATAATATTTACCAGTTTTTTTCTCCATTTGATCTAGTGATTACTATTAGGCTGTTATTTTTAATTTAATCAGTCTAAGTTTGGCTGTCGTATATTGATTGAGTCACAGAAGGAAATATTTGCAGTGAATAGCTTTGTGCTCAAGCAAGCTCAATTTGCTAAAATAAAGTTCATAAAGGAAAATTAACTTGAGTTGTTTTGTAAGAGCCAACCTCAGTCCCATAATTATTAATTAATACGTTTTTTTTTTTACTTTACTCCTGGTCTGGTACAAGCCACTGTATTTCCCTGCATAAACAGGTTTTGACCACAAACTTGACCATGATTGTGGTAATTTTTCTTATGTTTTCCTGACAAAATAATTCTTACATATTCTTCCACATATTTCTTCTCCTCTTCCGTAAAACTTCCATACAGAGATTCCCTCCTCCTCTCCGTGTTTTCATCATCTCTTCCTCTCACCTCTCTCCTAATTTCTTCAGTTCACTCTCCCTCTAGGGGCGATGTTGGCTCATTGCATGTTCCCCTCATGAATTTTGGGATGCATTTCTGACAGTGCTGCACTGTACAGCACAGGACCAAATGTGATGCCCGGCCCGATTCACTTCCCCGTTCTGCCATCATGACATGCATCATTAGTCCAGTTGAGGGCAAACTTGAATGAGTAGTTCCAAACTAACTTTCATAGTGTTTGTTTGAGACTGCCAGGAACTTATTGACTTGGACACTATTGATTTACAGCCTCAAACAGTCAACATCAAACCCACAACCTGGCAACCAAATACCAAACAAAAGACATAAAACTAAATAAAAAGTAAAACAAACAAACAAAAAAAACACAACAAACATTCTTTACATTAAAGCACCCAAGTTCAAACAAAAGAAAAAAAGTCATAATATACTATATACTTAAACAAGATAATTTCAGACTATTCTGTGCCTATTCTGTGTCCATCTAATTAGCTGCATGCATATGAGTTGGATAGCCATGTTGTTCCTATTGGACCGTAATGTTCCATGAGGTCATAGTGTCATATCTGCTTTTAATGGCTTGTATCGATCAGTGGTGACTGTGTGGACAAGCTTATGTGCAGACAAAGGATTGTATTGGGAACACAAATGTGATCTCATCAGTGTTAAAACATTTTTTTGTAAACTGTATGTATACTTTAGTTATATATTAGTATATTTACATTATGTATGATAAATATATTTAACATGTGTAATGCATATGTTTACTAAATATGTAAAACATGTTTGTATATTACAAACACACCACAAAGCCATACACAAACATGTTATAATGCATATTTACCCTATATTAATTATTTTGCATTGACCTCAATCAACCAATATACCACATATATATAGCAGTAACACACACACACACACACACACACACACATTTATAATATGTATATCTCTTCCTCTACACTCATCCACCAACACACACACACACACACACACACACAAACATATACACACAAACACAAACTGACATAATAAGACACATGAATCGTGTTCCCTAATATCTTAAATTGATGTGTCCTTTCTTGTACAGTTTAATTGGATGAGAGTCTCTGTAATAGTAGTTTACAAATAATGCCAGTCTGTTTGCGTATTGTGACAGGGGGTTTAGTGCTCAAACAGCCAAGGGAAGGGCAGTGCGGCGGCGTTGTTGCTGTTACCCCACCAAGCTGTTGTCCAAACATGGCTGGTTTTATCGGCTGCCTGATGCTGTTTGTTTGCTGTGTGTTTGTCTGTGTCAGGTCACTCGGTGCGCTTTTGCGAGTATGTGTGTGTGGGTGTGTCTGCCCATGAATTAGTGGCTACTTGAGCTTGTGTGTCTATATGTGTATGTTGGGTGCCTTTGTTGGTTGTTGTTTGTATATATATGTTTTTGTGTATGTGTGTGTGTGTGTGTGTGCGTGTGTGAGTGTGTGTGCACGCGTGTGTGTGTGGTGTGTTTTCCTGTGTGTCCTAACCCTCCACCCCATCAGCCAAAGGGGATCGGATAGAGTGGTAGGTGGTCAGGACGCAGCGAGTGCAGATAGGCAGTCAATCCTGCCAGTGCCAGGATTACGTAACCTTCTGACACTCAGACAGACTGCTGCGGATCACCACTCGGGGTAATCAGGTTTATGGGGATGTGCATCAACAGAGACACGCAAGGACAAGCAACGGCTTCAAAGACGTAATTACTAAAAACACCAAAAGGACCAACAGGACATCTAAACATGTCTGTATAGGAAATATGACAAAAATATCTTATTCTAGTTTTAAGTCTCATAAAATGACCTTGAACCTAATTTGGGTTAAACATTGGACATTCACCTAACTGGTCAGTGTAATTGTGTCTTTAATCATGCCAAACATAGAGCCTATAAAAAGTTTACATTTTTCACCTAAACCTATGTGTGGTCAGTGGTTCAACCTGGCTCATTGAGATTCAGTTGAGAACTGTTGTGTGTATGTGTAGTAGTGGTTTCCAAGCACCAGTGATGCACTGATACACCCCTTATGACTCATTCAGTTTCAGTGTCATCACAAGCAAGAGCATCACTGCTCTTGATCCTACCTTTAAAAGAGTTATTTGGAGTAAATGACAAAGACAGAAATACGTGCATTGTAGTTCAGGTGGCCATATGGTAACCAGAGATGTTCACAAGTCATTTTTTCTAAGTCCAAGTCAAGTCTCGAGTCTTTGAGGGCAAGTCTCAAGTCAAGTCACAAGTCTTTGTTTGTGCGACTTACGTGCGACTCGAGTCCAAGTCTCAGACTCAATCCCCCATCTCTGATGGTAACCAATATTAACTGATGAAGTTTTGTTTCCTATGGCCACCTCTAATAGTGTTGATGCCAGTTCTGTATCATGCTCTTGTTCTTATGCCCACAGTGCTGACAGGACTCAAAGAAGAGGGACTTGGGCTGACTGACTTTTCTTTTAAATCCTAAAACACATAACTGTAATTAGCCTTGGCCCGCCCATGCTTCCTGTGACGCTACATTCAAATTCGCGAGCAAGTCAGTCTGGCCAGGCTGTCGTTTTAGAGGAATTACTTTTCCCAAATCTGTGGGCACCAATGAGAAACGAACTTACGCATACGTCATCAGAATGAGTGGTCTGATTGGTTGTAAATTTGTCAAGTAGTATACAGAGGCATCTGATGGACGCAGGTTAAGCCCGCCTCCCAGAAGACATTTAGTAATGTTGGATGGCCAGACTATGCTCCCATGAGCTTTGTCGCGCAAGCCAGGCTAAACTGTAATGAATTGATTGACTGATTTATGCTATTTTAAATGGAAGGTTTAGGACGAAGAAGACCATTTCACAGCTTTTAGTATTGCCGTTTCACGTCAGACATACAATTTTCCCCTCTTGTGGAATAGTCATCATTTTTTAGTCCTTATTTTATATAATACAAGAAAAGAGAAGAAAGAAAACAAGAAAAATAAGAACAAGAAGAACAATAAGAACAACAACCTAAAACACAGAAAATTATGCCTTTGGGCTGTCTTTAGGAGTCATTACCACACATCACGGCCCATTTTTCTTTGTCTGCTTATAAGATTTGTTTTCTTTATGTCAAACCTCTGCATTTGAAGCTGTATATAAAATGTGCTGTGAATGTTTACTTACTCACATACAATTGACCTGTCAAAATGTTAATTAAAACACACCCACTTGCTATAACCTAGAAGAATGAATGTTCTGCATCCTTTCTCATTCCACAGTTACGTCTACAGTGTCATTCAGACAAAGCTAAATAGTATGATAGATCAGCATGCTGCTGTAAGGCTGAAAGGCCGGGATGCTGCAGTCACTCCAGTGACTCAGACAGTAGCGGCCATCTGGCTACTCACTTGTCCTTGTGTCAGTGGAGGTCAGATAGTCACCCACCGTCGTCACAGATCGCCATGGTGACTGGATGTGACAATGCATGACCACTGAGCTTGTTGTTTTCATCTGACTTGGTTATGACATAACACGATCCACAGTAAACACAGCTCAGAGGTAGCGGCTATAGACACAACACTTTATGACAAGTAAAGACGAGTGTGTGTCTACCATAATGACTCTGTCCTTAGTGCTGCATTCAGAATGGGGGGCTTGTATAGCATTAATGGCATAAGTCCTAAACTGTAGTGCCCCATCAGACAAAATTTTAGTTGTACATGGGTCTTAAAGCAGCACCAAGGAGTTTCAAAATCACAATCGCAACAAGTTGGAGGCGGAAGCTTGCCATAAGGCAAGTCAACTGTAGTATTTCCTTGAACTACAGATCCGCTACTCGATTGGGCAAACTTGTTTAGTGCCGTTATAGCTGATAGAGGGCAAATGCAGCAGATATCCTTCACCCTGTTACGAGTTGATGAATCACTGAAAAAAAATTGAAAAAAATATTTTAAGGTACTAAAAGTTCTTTGGTGTTGCTTTAAGAGTGTAGCAGGCCACTACCAACCATGTGTGTTGGCTTGTTATACATCATTCCTTAGTTATGCTAGCAAGGCTAACGCCGCCTAGTGGTAACGGTTAATTTCATTAACCTACATACTAGTCAGGGAACTCACGATAAGCTTTGGTTTTCTCCAACAAGAAATTGTGTCGGCGAATCAGCGAACAGATCGGGGGCTAAAGGCGATGACGTTGAACTCTAGCGCCCAATTTGAAATAGCATACGTCACGACCTAGCAGTAGCCATTGGTTGAAGCAGAAAGTATCCCGCCCACCGCCATGAAAACGAATGCCTATGGCTGGTTCTCAGACGCTTTGCACGAAGTGAAACAAAGTGAAAGCGGATTATCATATCAGGCTATAGTTATGCTGCTATAGATTAATGTCACCACAAACCACCCATCTGTTAAGCCGTACAATTTTCACTCTGTCTTTCTCCTCCTTTCCTCTCCACTTCTTTCTCTCTCATCACTTAGCCAACATCTATACATGGTTGCCATATAACTCACATTCTCTGAAATCTGATGGAGACTGTTCTAACTCATCTCCTCTCTGACTTTCCATGTCATCACTGCCATCTACTATCATCACAGCCTTCTACTGCCTGACCCTGCACCTCTTGCCTCCTGGGTACCCAACCAACCCCACCGAACATGCCATCCTGCTGAGGACCTTCTTCCAACGTTTGATCCGGCGGCAAACCTGAATTGTCCTCAACCCACTCTACGGTCCATGCCACTGCCTCCCTGCTGAGGGTCACCCCTGCCTTCCACTGCCTGATCCTGCATCTCTGGCTTCCTGGGCGGGCTGCCTTCAGCTCCACAGACAACCCTGACATGACTGATACAGCCTCCAGCTGGCCCCTGGTTTGACTGCACCTAATGACATGCACTATATCCTGGGATTATAATGGGACTCCTATATTACTTTATTTATACCACAATTTTCTTATAATGTGTACCTAATGGAATAATAGTGGACTAATCACCATCTGAGAGACTGAAAACCTGCCCTAGACAGTTGGGCTAGCCCCTTGAGCCGTCAGAACTGCCCAAGGTTTCTTCCTTTACCATAACAAGTAAAAACAAAAAACGCTGATAGGGAGTTTTTCCTTGCCCCTGTTGCTCATTGGGCCTCTTTGTGTTAAGCGCTTTGAGACATGCCTTTTGTAAAAATGCGCTATATAAATAAAATTGAATTGAAATTGAATTGAATGTGTAGTGTAGCGCCACCTATTGGTTAAGAAAAATTATTCTACACAATTTCAGCTGTCTGTTGTGTGGCAGAGCTCATCTAGCAAAATAGCAATATATTTGGTAGAAATTACCATCTGTGGAAAAGGGAGTTGAAGTAGCACATATCACTGACATTCATTAGGGCTACCAAGATACTTCTCAACCAAAAATGTACATGTACAATAATGTACAGACAGTTCGAATGCATGAACAGTACTATTTGACTATACATATGACATCTGCACACTACAGAGAAGGATTGTTTTTATTATTTAAAACCTTCCCTGTGTTCCAGAATCCCTCTCACATGATAATTGGTGGCAAGGTTCAGTCTGGTGCATGAAAGCGCATTTCGAACATTCCAGGTTGGCTGGTCTAAAATTAGCCCCCTGTACTACTGGAGGAGGCGGTGGCGGCGGGGAAAACCCAGATTACGACAGCTTTCTACTCTGGCCGCCGTCTCGACCGCCGCCACTGCTTCCACCCTCGTTATCAGCTGACGCTAACTGTCCCTGGCAATTGTTGGTGCCCAGCAGATCAGAGGAGAGGATTGGGAAGCAAGGGTAAAAGACACACACACATGGTGCAAGTGGGCAGAAACGCTCGCCAGACTCTCTCTCTGTGTCGTACATGAACACATACACACAGATACACATAGATTACACATACAAACATATTCACACATACACACAAACATTGCCCTTACACCATAGCATATATGGGGTAAATCAACACAATGAAATTTTCTTTGATGTCACCGAGTGCTGTCAAAAGAACTCTAATCTAAACTTTTTTAAGAATATGCACCCTGGGAAAAAATGCCACAGTAGTATGCATCTTGCTGGTTGGTTTCACTATTTCTACTATGGTTCACTAAATAATTAACACACACACACACACAGCTCAATGGTGTAGTGTCCTGCTGTGACAGGTGAGGGTGGATCACCTGGGCTGACCCATGAGAACACAGACTATTAGACCCAGCGGGAAGGAAAGGAGACGTCTGTGTGGGCAGACAGAGGGAGAGTATGTGTGTGCGTGTGTGTTTGTGAGTGAGGGAGAGAGAGAATACTTAAGTGTACTTTTTTCTGAACTAAATCAATCCATTTCATGTTTTTTACCATAAGTTCCTCGAAAGGAAGCTAAATACGACATTTGGCAACTTCGATTTATGAACATATTGTTAAAATCGCAAATCAGATTATTATAAGGTGGACCGAGTTATTTGTCCATTCGGCTAAGCACACATTAGGATCACCCTTCATTTGGCTCACGAGATTACTGAAAGGGAAGTTTCACGCTGGCAAGAGGCATAAAAGCCAACCGCCCTCCCTTTCTTTTGAGGCTGGTCCGGTCGAGTAGTTATGCCTGTTGTTACAGCCTGTGCTGTTCCACATTGAGAGTACAGAGTGTACAGCCGTATTTATAGCCAGCCAACTAGGCTAATCTCAGTTACGCAATATTTACGGTTGTGAGACGAAACAGTCCCCGCTCGGAATCGACCCCCGTCGCCGCAGTCAGCTACCGCCCTTGTTAACACCTTGCAGTGAGCTCGACTGACACTGCAGACAGGCACGGAACGTCCGCAGACACAACAAGCGGCTGTCGCCAGCTCAGCCAACTCTTTTGGTCTCTCTCGTTTGATTCATGTGGACGGGCATTCACCAAATAGAGCACAAGACTGCCCACCACCAGCGATAGAGAATTCAGTCATTCACAATATTTAGAGCGACGGTAATTGTGTTTATGTAGGCTATAGAGGAAAACAATGGCATAGTGCTGTAGCCCTTGGGGTTTTTTTAAATGATAAACTTTTATCATTCTCATTTTTTGCACACTGGAACTTCTGTCTTAGTTCGCCTCACGAACAAAGACTTTGGATTTCGTAACAGGTTTTATATCTTGTCCTGAGTAGTTTCGAGCGTGCACGCGCAGGCGGTTGAGTTATCTATAATTCAGCGTCTCCTTCAGCAAACAGCCCTGTCTGGCCACAAACTCATGCCCTCTTTGCCGCAATATTAGCCACGCACACGCGGAAATCTAGGTCAAGTGTTTTTTCTTAACTTCATGGTATTCCTCTTACAATTACAAACGTTCCCCGCTCAAGAGTGTCTCCATGCACCGGCCATTTAAGAATGTTGTAAACACGGAAATGGGACTGTCTACTCTCATTTCCCAGGGGCCAGGTTGTAGGCTAAGTGATCTGTCTTATTTGGGCACACCAAGGATACACACTACTGCCACGGCTGTGAGCAGTCTTCAGTAAAAGTAGTGTACGAAATACAGGCAAGTCGAAAAACATGATTTCCGATATTTAGGTGGACTCTGGAAATTAATTATAAAAGATAAAGAAGAGATGCCATTTTCCATACAATTATGCCTCTAAACTGTTGATTTAATGCAACTATTAAGGCATTTTAATGATTTACACAATATTATATTGGGAGTCGTTTCTGAGTGTATAAAGGTTTATTTTAATATGAGTTACACCGAGCGTAGAGCAGAGATTGAGAGATTGTGAAATGCAGATGAAGAACTGTTCATCTAGGCTACTAATAACTGAGGCATCAAGAAACACACTAACATGACATCCAAGTATTAGCCTACTTCTCAGCAGACACACAATTGAGAGAAGAGAGAACGTTAACATAGCACAAGACTCTCACAAGACTCTTCTCACAAAATCAAAAGTGTAACCTCTATTGTGTTTCTCTTCACAATATTGACAATATTAGAACATGCTCTCAACACACACACACACTAGTGGCATTAGGGGTTACATTTGTGGGTGCATGTGTGATGGGCCCTTTCAACACCTTCTGTAGTGTGCAAATTGATTAGCCGAGGGCATGGGAGAGTACCGGTGGGGGAGTGTTTGGTGTTTGTATGTGTGTGGGTGTGTGTGTGTATGTGTGTGTGAGTGTGTGTGAGTGCGTGTATGTGTGTGTGAGTGTGTGTGTGTGTGATTGTGAGTGTGTGTGTGTGTGTTCATTGTGCACATGAGTGTATGCATAAATCTGAGAGAAGCCATTTGTTCCTGATTCGGCTTCTGGGCGATAATGGCCTTTACTTCTTTTTCTGATGATGATGCTAATAATGAAGTGTTATTGATTTAGTTCTGATGAGAATTCAATTTTAGTATGGAACATGGGAACGATTACATTGATTAATGAGTGTTATTTTTGATTGCTATTTTATTTTTTCATCAACTGCTCATCCATGCTACAATTGAACACTGCAACTAGGCATGTATTTGCATTTAATTGTCATTTTTTGACACAAAATCAGTAAACATACAATATCAGTTTCAGACCACTGATTTTAATTTATACTGACAACGGAGGACACTATGATTGCAGCGGGTGACAACCTGTCTGATTCAACACATTTCTGTTTCGCTGCTGTTTCTGATGGCCACCACACCATCTTTTTGTCTCATGCTGCCAATTTCTCGAGCAAAACTCTGCTAGGGGGCATAGAAGGTGATCGAGGAAATATCTCAGCTTGTTAACCAGAGAAGTAATTATATGATTTAAAGTAGGACAGGGAGAGTGAGATGTCTGTGTACGTGTGTGTGTGTGTGAGTGTGTGTGTGTGTGTGTGTGTGTGTGTGTGTGTGTGCATGTGTGTGTGATAGATAAAGAGAGAGCTGGGATGCAGGGAGACTTGCTTTTGCACAGAATTGTGTGTTTAGCCTGAAGGTAAGGCCAGTTAAATGTGTGAAGTGGGAAGGGCATTGTCATCCTGATGAGTCCTGACAGGTCACCAAGGAGACTTCATGTCACACACACACACACACACACACACACACACACAAAGACACACTCACACACACACACTCTTGTATGGTCTGCCATAAATGTGTAAAATACATTAATTTATAGACACATAGTGCTTTAAACACTGCAAGAGACAGATACCTGGTCAAAGAAGCACTACAGTATGTCTGTGTGTGTGCCTGTCTTGGTTTGTGTTCTATCAAGGAACAAATACAAACACAGAGGATGCAGTACATCCGTGTGTGTGTGTGTGTGTGTGTGTGTGTTGGTTCATATTCTGTCAAGAAACCGACCTAGTCACAGAGGCACATATCTGTATTTGTGTGTGTGTGTGTGCGTGTGTGTGTGTTGCTGAGTGCGTTGGTATGTGTTTTATGAAGAAACAGACCCTGACACTGGAGCACAACAGAGGAGCAGTCTATCTCTACAGTGCACATGTGTGTGTGGAACAGAGAGAGTCTGGCTGTGTTGTATCTGAGTGCATTATCCGTAGGTAGCGGCTGGTCATGGCAGTGTGCTGAAGACAGCTTAGTGAGACATTAAAAGAATGAGAGACTGAGAGAGAGGGTGGAAGAGAAAGTGGAGAGAGAAAGGGACAAGAGAGAGAGAAGAGAGAGAGGAAAGAGGGAGGAAAAGAGAGAGAGAAGAGAGAGAGGACAAGAGAGATAGGAAAGAGAGAGAGAAGAGAGAGAGGACAAGAGAGAGAGAGGAAAGAGTGAGGAAAAGAGAGTGAGGACAAGAGAGAGAGAGGAAAGAGAGAGAAGACAGAGAGGACAAGAGAGAGGAAAAGCGAGAGAGGAAAAGAGAGTGAGGACAAGAGAGTGAGGACAAGAGAGAGGACAAGAGAGAGAGGAAAGAGAGATAGAAGAGAGAGGAAAAGCGAGAGAGGAAAAGAGAGAGAGGAAAGAGTATGGAAAAGCGAGAGAGGAAAAGAGAGAGAGGAAAGAGAGAGGAAAAGCGAGAGAGGAAAAGAGAGAGAGGAAAGAGTGAGTAAAAGAGAGTGAGGAAAAGAGAGAGAGAAGAGAGAGAGAACAAGAGAGAGAGGACAAGAGAGAGAGGGCCCTAAGGCTGTGTACAGAGCGCCCTGTAATCCACAGCGGGCCCTGTCAGCACACACAAGCACACAGAGATCAAAACAAAACCTCAAGCCAGGGGACAACGACTCTGTCTCACTCTTTCTTCCACCGTCTCGCTCCTTCTCTTTCTTTCACCCCTCCCTCTCTCCCGTCCTCTCTACACCTTCTTTTTGCACTATTCTCTTCCTTCCTGTCCACTTATTCTTTTGACCATCCTTTATTTGTGTCTCTCACTCTCAGATTCTCCTTCTCCCGCCTCCTCCTTCCCTGCTCCCTCGTTCTCTGTGCTCAGAAAAAAAAACACGCCTGCGTCACATCAGGACGCACTGGGCTGATGCGTGGTGGCAGATCTGTCTGAGACGGCCTGGCGAGGCGTGCGGCTTCCGCCTTCCTTCTTCCACATCGCACCACACTCTTCCTCACAGCGCCCTCGTCTCGTCCTGCTCTTAGGGTCTGAAAACGCCTCCGGAAAGGCCAGCCCTCACTCCTTCTTCACATTAACTTGCTTCACTCTCCTTCTTTCGTTCTTTTTTCCTCTCTCTCTTTTTACTCCATTTCTCTCTCTTTTTCTTTTTTTCTCCCAGGATGCTCTGCCCCCCCCCCACCTCACCTGTCTGTCATCCCCTATTTCCTATTATCATCACTCAGCTTCTTCTCATCATTTCCATCTTGAATCCTCCGATCCTCCCTTTATCCCTTACCCTTTCCTTTCTCTCTGTTTACCCTCTCTCGTTTGTTCACTCTCTCTCTGTCTTTCCACCCCTCCCATCTCTCTTTTTTTCCCTGTCCTGTCTGGAGTGCATTGTTGCCCCTAACAGCCTCTACATCTGTGCTGTCATTCAAGCATCAAAGCACACTTTAGAGTCGCACACAAACAAACAGGCTGGCTTTCTGCTGCCCTCACCATCTCCAGCAGGCCCGGGGGGAACTCTACACTAAGCCCCGCCCTCCACCACCCCCACCCCTCACCCACCAACACCAGCACCTCTGTCACCACTTACTACTGTTCACATACAACTTACATTTACATTAGCTACATAGCTACATAGAAGAAACCTTAAAGAGCATAGCGTTAGCGCATAACTTGTACCCACCTAGTTTCTTTTCCATTCTTTCTGTCTCTTCCTCCCTCCCTCTCTCTCTCACACACACTTTCTCTCACACACTTTCTCTCATTTTCTTTCCATTTTTTGCATATTTCTTTGGCTGTAAGTGTAAGAGTATTGCTGATGATTTATACAGTAATATCATCACCTTGGTTAAGTAATGTTTGTTTGCATAACATGGTTGTGTTTAAATGAGGGGTGTCAAGGTAAATTCATTAGTGTAATAGTGTCACTATTTTACTTTACTTTTATCACTTTGCAATCGAAAATAAATGTTGTCATTGATGCTGCATAGTCTTGGTAAGGAACAACGCATATTTTTGTGCATAACCACTATGCAAAATAATGCTAGTTATAACGTGAACCTTTTTTAATGCAAACTGCTCCTCCACAACTTGCTGCAAAATGGCCAATTCCTTTGCCTGCATATGCAACGTTGTGTGCTTTTTCTTTCACTTTCTTCAGGAGAAGTGCATCCTGTCATTGTGGATGTTTGTGGATGTGCACCTTTTTGCCTTTACATAAAGACTGTA
This sequence comes from Limnothrissa miodon, assembly GCA_017657215.1. Classification (NCBI taxonomy): domain Eukaryota; kingdom Metazoa; phylum Chordata; class Actinopteri; order Clupeiformes; family Clupeidae; genus Limnothrissa; species Limnothrissa miodon. The sequence continues at coordinate 11,469 of JAGFZM010001720.1, read as the reverse complement.
AGTTTATAAACGATAAACAGCCTGATTCACCTCACACAGCTGTTTTGTGCCTGTATACACTGAAACATTTTTAAAGTTAATTTCCATTTTTCCTAGGAGAAAAGCATAGACAGACAGAATGCAGTAGCTCAATGCCAAAGAACCCCAATCCCCCTCCCCCCCACCCTCCTCCCACTCCTCTGTCTCTCTCTTTCGCTCTGGAGCTAGGAACGTCCTGTTCTCTGCTGGAGTGCTGTGCAAAGCCCTCTGGGAACAACAGTCAAGCGTCATCCCGCCATGGCTGGAGGAAACAAAGTGGAAAGAAGGAGTGAGAGCGCAAGTGTAAGAGAGAGAGAGAGAGAGAGAGAGAGAGAGAGAGAGAGAAAGGGACACAGAGAGAGAGAGGGATAAAGAGAGAGAAAGGGGGGAGAGAGAGGGAAAGAGAAATAAGGAGTAGAGACAGAAGAAAGACATAAAGCTAGGACAAGGTGAGAAAAAGAAAGAGAAACAGTGATAGGATCCCGACACATAAATAGACAGAGTCGTGTGCAGAGGATGTGTGGATTCACTGCGCAGACACATCTGACCCAGGACCACATGCCAGGTCATGTCACCAGACCAATAGCACAAGCAATGTACTAATACAAACTCAACGGCCTAAAACCCCCCACCCCTCCACCCCCACCCTGCGCACACACACACACACACACACACACACACACAGCAGACATGTCATGGAACAAGGAATGTTGTGTCATGTTGCACAAGGGAGATACAGTTTAAGGGCCCTATAGTGATAAACAGAGACAGGGCATGGACACACACACACACACACACACACACACAAACACACATACGCACATCATATCATATGTGTATCTTTTCCATGCAGTCATACAGGTGATTAATATTGCCTTGCTACGATGCAATGGTACAAACTAGTTGTGAAAAGGATTCTCTGTCTTTCTATTCATCACACCAGATCCAGATGAGACTTACCTGAGTATACTCATGCTCACTGCCAACCAGCACAGCATGCAGCCAACTCCAGCGATTCCTCACGAGTAGCCATATCCCAGCACGTCCCTGCAATCTCGGTTTATTTGACTGAACATGAGACTTCTTTCCCTATTTTGCTAGTCAGTGTGTATGCTTCTTAGGGAACCTTTTTTCCTCCTTTTTGGTAACTTTGGGGAGGTGTTCTAGGTTATGTGTGTATGTGTGTGTGTGTGTGTGTGTGTGAGAGAGAGAGAGAGAGAAGGACAGAGAGAAAGATGAATAGAGAATAGGGTGGAGGAGTGGCCTTTCACTCTGAATTAGAACAACAGACTTGTCGCTCTCTGCCACACTTGTGGACCTGTCATACTATGAGGACAAGTCAGAGGCCCCCAACTGCATCCGGGTCGCCTCAGTAACTTTGATTCAACAAGTAATTGCCATTCTGTCATCTTCTTTTCATTCAGTTGTAATGTTTTGTGTAACCAGTTAGCAAACTCAACCCTAATCATTGATTTTTGGATTTGAATTTCACTATTGTCGGTCTGTCATAACACGTCATAACAAGTCAAAAGCATCCAACTGCCTCTGAGCCACTTCCGGAAAGCTAAGTTTATAGTCTATTGAAATATTGCCACAAGACGGTTGGGGAAACTTTCCGCTGTGTCCAAAACAACATCTAAGCTTTAAAAAAAAGCTAAAACAATCACACGCTCCCTATATTTGCGTGGTTTTTTATCTTCCTTCTGTTTGATTGCCAATAAAACTGATTCTCATTCTGATTTTGCGGTTGCAGTCCAGTTCCAGGAGCAGTTTCAGTCACTAAAACGGCTTCTTTTCCCAATGCATCTGGGTCGTCTCAGTATCACTAATTCAACGTCATCACTATTTTATCAGCTTGTTGTAGTTCGATCGTATATTTCTTTAACTTATCTTACTTGTCACTTTAACTTATCTTTCTAGTACCTTTTCCCTCATTTTTAAAAAGGTGACTCATTAATGTGACAAATTAACATGTAGTTTGGCAAAGATGCTAAAATAAACATTAAAAAAAGCATGAAATTGATGGACAATATTTGTTTGAATGTAGGATGGCAAAATTGACAATTATTGACCTCATTGGCAACTGCCGACAACGAAGCCCTCCAAAATCAACTGGGAAAGAAAAGGACCAGCTCAGGTCAAAGACACACGGGCAGACATACACACACACAATGCCCTGTGACCTCTTTCCAGCAGGGGTCTTTCCTGCTGCATTTTTTTCTGGTGCCAGACCCATTAACTCCACTTTCACAACATCTAGAAGACAAAGAAACCAATGAGCTCTTCTAAATTCCCTAAACTCCCCTTATAGGGGGCATCTAGAAGACAAAGAAACCAACGAGCTCTCCTAAATCCCCTAAACTTCCCTGGAAGGGGGTCAGCGTCTGACCTCCAACATCTCGCCAACAGCATCCCTCCCTTTCCCTTTGTGGGAAGTTTTTGTGTGTAATTTATGCCGTTTTTTGTATATAACTCAGGTTAAAAACAAGTGCTGGCCATAGGAATATTATGTCACCTCAGCAAGTATCTGTGTGTTTAGACATCTAGCCTTTTAGGGAGGATGCTGTTTAGATTCTTGCTAGACTAAGCAGTTCTGAGTTGTACTTAAAGGAGAGGTTTGATTTGGACCTGGGCTGTACTGAAAGATGTTACCGAGTACAAACATATATCCAATACCCACCTCTGCCATCTTGAAATTAAATCACAATGAGTTGTTTGACAAGCTACAACCTTATAAATGTCTTTGGTCAAACTCTTTTAAGTTTTGTCATTTGTTGGTGCTTTAGTGCTCATGTAGACAGTCACCATATATTTTCAGCTGAAATCCAAGCACTTCTACAAAATATAATTTTCAATCTGTTCCCGTCCTATCTGTTCGTCAATCAACTTAATTTCAAGATGACGGCGACCGAAAAATTATTTGAAGGTACTGTCTTTATAAACTGTCTTTTTGATACATGTAAAATACCTGTGCACTTCAAAATTATGGTATGATGGATGGCCTTCACATCAATAGGGTGTTAGAATGGTATATGTTTATACTTATCATCCAATCACAGACAGATGTATTCATTAAAGAAAAAATTTGTATCAATTGATTCAGGACAGATTTTTCCTTCCTATGTACACGTATTCACAACTCTGTCCAAGTTCCCCTGTTTCTCTCACTCATTCACTCACTCATTTATTTGCTGTTACTGTTGTTTGCATGATTAGGGCACCACCTGTGACAAAGACCTCAATCAACAGTACTCAAAGTCATGTTGCAACCACATTGTTTCGACATTTCCATGCTTCAGTAGTGTTTCATGTGTCACAAAGCTACGAACTGTAAATTATCTTACCTGAATGGACTTTAGGAAAAGGGCTAAGAAAGGCCTTCACACGCTTCAGACGTTGACACACCTAAACGCTTAGAGTGAACGTGCATTTAAGGCCCCGTTTACACGCTCCGGGGTGAAAAACGCAAAATATTATATCGTTTCGCCCTATCGTTTAGACGGAAGGTTTTTGGAGGTTGAAAAAATGAAAACCCCCTCCAGAGTGGAAAACTTAGAAACACTCCACTCTTCCGTCATCAAATGATTGAAAACGCAAAACTTCGTTTCTCCTCGCATAGTGACATGCCCCAGTGCTAGAAAAGCAAAATGGCGATCTGCGATGGACATTCAACTTGCTTTAGCTGCACTAGTTTCACTGGAAGAGTTTTTTCCAGCAAGTTACAAGAATGACGCTTGAGAGTAATGCAGATTGGAGATTAATTGTAAACTTTCACAATGATGTTTATTTTTAATTGCGCCGCGCGCTAGGGGTGAACAGGAAGAGAAGTAGAGACCTTACGCACAAGCTTGGTCTTGCTGCTGTTGCCACCTAGCCATCTGGCGTGTATGCTGCATCGAAAAATAGAAAATATCACATACTTTTGCGTTTCCGTCTGTATGCTAAACGCTCGTCTAAACGCGGAGTTAAAAGTGAGAACGAAACGGTGCTTTTGCGTTTTTGGTGCAGATCGTTTCCGTGTTACTGGGGCCTAAGTCTGTGAGTCTGTAAGGTGGGACATTGAGACTGGGCCCTTCACTCCTCCCTCACTAACTTATTAATTCACTTTCTCAACCCTTCACTCATGGGGCGAGCTGCAATTACACTTAATGTAAAGCGCTCAGAAATAATATATTAGTATTGGATACTCGTTCACATTCCACACATTCATTATAAATCAGTCCCTTTTGCAATAATGATGTTCTTGCCTTTCCGGAGTATAAACTGTAAATTATAAATCCCTATAAAGACTGTGTGTACACAAAAGATAGCTTGACTCTCGGGTCAGCTTGAGGTACTTGATGTAACGGATTGAGGTACTAACAAAATAACAGTATAGCTACAATGGCAGAACAGTGACCTAAAAAAAGGCTAAATGCTACAGAGAGGTGCTGTTATTTTGTTAGTACCTCAATCCGTCACAACAAGTACCTCAAGCTGACCCGAGTGTCTAGCTATCTTTTGTTCCTCTCTATTTATCACTGCACACATTCACACATTTTTCAGTCGTTTATTCGTTTTCAAGAGCACATTGCTTGATGGTACAAGGTAAACTTGCATGTTTGGAGCACCTTGGTAATTTCGGTGCCAACCACTCTTTTGCATTTTACACAAGCCATAATATGGGCTCAAAGTGTTAAAAACCGAACTATTCTTTTAAGCCCTTCCTACACTGGAGTTAGACAAACAATTCATAAGGAACTTCAAATTGGCCAAATGGCCTGAATCAGAAGGCAGTTATTATTTGAAGAGGTAAAATGATCTTGTCCTGGTCTACAGTAGGTCAGACTTTCTATATATTATTAAAAATGTAAACCTCTTTTTATTCAATGTCCTGGTGTCAGCCACACTTTTAAATCATTTGTGATCATTTTACAGAAAGAAGATACTTTAACTTGCAATGACTGTTTTACTTATTTTTATTTTCTTCATAACATTTATGAGTTCTCTCATTATCTCTCTGTGGTGGGCAAGAGACTTCAATTGCCATATTCCAGTATGAATCAATTTTTATCTTATTATTGAAACAATCTTTTTTTATGTTGTTTTTTATGTTTTATGTTATGTTTTTGCTCTATTTCAATAATGATTATTCTGATGGTAGTCTTGTGGTACAAAGCCACTGAGCTTACTGTGCTCAGTGCAGGTGGTCTGCATGTGTGTTTGTCCAGTGGCCAGTCTCTCGGCGTTGGCTCCGCTCAGGTCAGTTGGGCTCAGTAGGACAGCTGTAGGCCTCCAGACAGGAGACAGAGTGTGTGTGTGTGTGTGTGTGTAGAGTAGGGGTTTGTGTGTGTGTGTGTGTGTGTGTGTGTGTGTATGTGTGTGTGTGTGTGCATGTGTGTGTGCGCACGCATGCGTGTGCATGTACCAGGGAATGCATGTGTATGTGTGGTCTATAAGTGTGTGTAGTAGGGTATGCATGATGGTGTATGTGTGTGTGTGTGTTAGAGGCCAAAGTCAGTCATCCTTACAAATTCAAGCCGCCAGCAAAAGCACAGTGACTGGGTCGGATTGTGTATGGGTAGATGAAGTGTGTGTGTGCCTGATGCCCGTGTCTATATATACATGTGTAAATGCATGCATTGTTTTCTTCTACTTATTTGAGTTAATTATGCTTTCACGGTGCACATGCCTAATGTATTTGTTTATGTCTGTCACTCTTGTGTGTTATTTTCTTTGTGTATGATTCGTTCCACTTACTCACACACACATACATTTATTTGTGATTCACAAAATTAATTTGTGGTTCCCATAATGCACACTCACAGAGATGTGTGCACACATACAAACAACACGCAGGCACATTCAGACAAGACGCATACACACCACTCTCTCTCTTTCTCTCTCTCACTCTCTCTCTCCTCTGTCCCCCCCTCTCTCTCTCTGTGTTTCTCTTTCTCTCTCTCTCTCTGTCTTTCCATCTCCATCTGTCTTTCCCTCTCTCTCGCTCTGTCTTTCTCTCTCTCTCTCTCTCTCTCACACACACACACACAAACACACACACAAAGCTAGAGCCGATGACACCATCTGTGTGGCTGGCGGATCTCCTCACTGCTCTGCTCCGGTTTTGTCGGAGCCAGACGGCAACACAGACATGCGCCTGGAGCAGACAGCGGCGGGGACATGGAGATAAAGACCGTGTTTACATAATGACCCGCCTCCACGTCATGCCTGTCACGAGCATCAGGGTTATTGAATAAAAAATACTACTGGAGACGGAGGGATAGAGAGAAACGGAAAGAGGTGGATGGAGAGAGCGAAAAGAGAAAGAGAGCGGAAAGAGAGAGAGAGAGAAAGAGAGATGGAGGTTGAGGGGGAGGGAGAGAGAAATGAGAGAGACATAAAGTAGAGATGGAGAAGGAGGATGGAGAGATGGAGCGATATAGAGCTGAGAGAGAGATAGAGAGAGAGAGGGATAGAGAGAGGAAGAGAGAGGATAAGAGAGAGACGGATAAAGCAAACATCTTAATTTGGCCCATCTCCATGTTGTAGATTTGTGGTGGATTGTGAGATCCAAAGTGACAAGAGTGTTCATGTGAGGGCACAGACAGGGCTGCCTGTGTGTGTGTGTGCGTGTTTTCGTCTGTGAGTGCACAAATGCTTGTGTTTATGTGCAGTACAGAGTGAGAGCATTGTCGACAGGCTTCGAGGATTTTTGGAGAGTTGTGTCAAGTAGTACGTTTTTTCTCTCTTCTGTTTGGTGCCCTGAAAGCATTGCATAATGGATTTAAAACAGTCAGATGAACATGGATTTTGGAAATGTTTTGATAAATTAGATTGAAGTAGTAAGAGCAGCAAAGCCAAACAAAAGCAAAAGATGCTGTCCCACAATACACCATGGCACAATGTTGTGTTTGTTGCCAGATATACCAAATTTGAAGGAAGGAACTGACAGTGAAAATAATAAATTCTTTACAAGAACCATTTGTAAAGAACCATTTCTTCCGACCTCTGACCACAGGTTCCACATGGCTAGATGACATCAAAGAGAAAATTATTTTAATTTTGTTAGTTTGTTGACATTTTTACATATATAATGTATTGACTTTGAAATAAATTGACTTTTTTCTCATTAACCCTGAAAATCATCAAAGGCATCATATTCCATCAATGTATTTTAATATATGGCTTGTCAAAGTTTAACTTAGAATATGAATACAATTTTGTCATGTTTGAATCACTGTTAGTTGTAGTACCTTAAAAAATGTTAACCAGCAGTAACATACGCCATTGTGTAATAATGAACCAGAAAAACTCTGTTGATGTAAGCACTGATTACCGTTTGCCTCTATAGTAGCATATGTATGGTGGCATGCTGTGATTCGACCTTCCACCCCCTGCTGACGTGACAGTGATACTTATTGCCTCCTAATGCACTATACAAGCCAGGAACCTGCGTACTCTGCAGTTGATATGTCTGTAAGCATGTAAGCATGCAACAGAGAGAGAAAGGGAAGAATTGAAACAATTACACACACACACACACACACACACACACAACCTCCCCCAGATCCAATGTTCAACGGTCATTTTAAGCTTGGGCTTGTGGACCCTGCTGTGGTATAAACAGATGCAGGCACCATCAGAGCAATTAATGTCATTCAGATCCAGACATGGAGAGAAAGGGAGCACCAGAAAAAAAAACAAATGCCAACTGTCTTAAGTCAAATGTACTGAACTGATTAATTAAACATCCTTTTCTCATTGTTTTTTCAGAGGGGGTTGGGTGTGCATTTTTGTCTTTCGAGTGAGCTTGCTGCTTGACTAGAGATCATTCATTATTGAATAACCGCCATTATGTAACTAGTCACTCTGCCAGAGTCAGAAAGTATTAGGACTGTGCAGTGCTGGCACTGATATGAGTTCACAATTATCAAACATAATCCTGTTATTAGGATTTTGTGGCATTAGACATTAGGTTGTTGATGAAAAACAATCCAACTAGCTCCAAGCTTGTGACATAAGACAATATTATGAATGAATTATGTTTGTTAAAAAGCATAATCTTTTCAATGTTTTTGAGAAAGTCATTGGTTAAATGCATTATGGTTGTTAGTGTATAAACATTGTGTCAGTTTTATTAAATTCAAGCATATCTGTCTCAGGAGGTAGGAGGTATTCACCTGTTTTTTAGCTGAACTCTAAACTTTTAATCAGGTTTTAGATGGCAGCATAAAACAGCATAGCCTGGGCCCGCCCATACTTCCTGTGGCGCTACATTGAATTTCGCAAACTAGTCATTCGTTTTAGAGCATTTCTGTTCCCAAAAAAGTGGGGACCAATGAGAAACAAGCTTCCCCCCCCCCCTGTGCCAGTGAGGCATCTGATAGATGCAGGTTAAGCCCGCCTCTCAGAAGACGGGTAGTATGGTAGGTTCGCCAGTCTAATCTCCAATGAGCTCATTAGTCGCGAAGCCAGGCTAAACACAGGCTAAAAAAGTTTTTTTTTCTTTTTAAACTGAATGTTTGGTCAAGTAAGGTCACAGTAGGTAATTGCATTCTACTTCAGTTCAGAGACACAATCCCACCACACTGTGAGGTCCAGACAAGGAGTCTGGCTCAAATAGAGAGCCATTTTGTTTGGGTGCCTTCTGGTTTTGCTTTCCAACTGTAGTCTTTGTCTTTCTAGTCCCATGTGTGATTTCCCCCATGCTTAGTCATATTTGTGTTCTTTGCTAGAACCAGCATAGTCAGCCAACATGGGAGCACAAGGTGTGCTGTGCTCCATATGGTCGCTATGCACATTGCTAGCGGTCAGATGTGATGTAGGCAAACACTGAAGCTTTTGTTTCAGTGTGTGTGTGTGTGGGGGGGGGAGGGGGGCGGGGGTTATAAGGAGGGGGCGAGTGTGTTTTAATCCTCCAGGGAAGCACAAACCGAACCATACTTGGATTATCATCAGAGGACAAACAAATACAAGGATAATGATGATCATGTGAGTTTGGGTCCGTGTGTGTGTGTGTGTGTCTGTGTGTGTGTGTGGGTGTCCGTGTGTGTGTCTACATGCAAAAGGATGATGTTAGACAAAGAAGGTGGAGTATCATGTGAGGCAAACATATCTTATACTTAAACACTACATAACCATTTATCCTCTTTGTCATCTTTGTTTCGTCAATTCTGTTTAGTTTATATATCATATAGTTACAGCATAGAGAGAACAGGTTAGACTGACAGGTCAGGCGCAATTGAACGCAGTGTGACAATTAGTGTACAAGTAAATCCTCTCACGCACACACACACACACACAAAAAAAAAAATAAAGAAAACAAACAAATCGAAACAGTCACCTCCTCTGCCCCTTATGAATATAATCACACTCTGGATAATCCTGTCGGATAAGATTGAATAGTGTTGCGGCCATTGCACAGTGGTGCGGCATAGTCAGGTGAAACAAGGTGAAGTTAGTGTCCTTGACAGCAGACCTCCACATGCACTTGCCATTGTGTGACATGGAACTCTATTCTGTTTGACATGCAACATTTATTGCATTTATACTGATGCATGAAATGCATGTAAAATTAATGCAACTTTAGTATAACATTTAAAGGAGTAAAGTAAATAAATTGACATTATTTTGTTTGGATGATTCAAATCCTCAGCTGAAAAACTTGTTGCGCCTCAAATAAAGTCAAGTGTTCACTGCAACATAATTTACCCAGGTGGGACATTTGATATTTCATAGAATTGTTGTAGGGCAAGGGCTGAAGGAGTTGCAACAACAATTCTATGAAAAACATGAAAGGCCAAACTTTTCATTTCATCTCTCCTTCTCTCTCTCTCCCGTTCTCTCTCCCCCTCTCTCTCTTTCTCTCTTACTCACTCTCTTTTTTGTTGCTGACAGTGTTGGTACCCATGTCCTCATGCCGAGGTATCCATCAGGCAAGGAGTAGAAGTACACCATTAATCTCCAGATGTGCTCAGATCCCCACTGGGCCTCCCTGACATTTGTGTGTCATGTTGTCTCAAAGCTGACATGTTTATGTTTATGTTTATGATGCTGTCCCACCTGTCTTCTAGACATCCAAACACCACAACAAACAAACAAACTCATCCCCAACCCCTAAACACATATGACTATGAGCTGTACTGAATGAGTTGGCACACACACACACACACACACACACACACACACACACACACAGAAAGAGAGACAGGCACATACAACAAACAAACACACACACGCACACACACACACACACACACACACACACACACACAAACCTCCCCTGTTCAGCTGTCATCATCTTAAGTGCTGCTTACTCGAAACCATGTTTGACAGCCTGTGTCTCCAGATACAGTCTGCTGCCCACCCCGACTTCATGCCAATGCCCCCCTCCCCTCCAACACACACACACACACACACACCTCTCTCTCTCTCTCACACACACACACACACACACACACACTCATGAAGAACACAGAGTTGAGTATACAGGAGCGCTATGTGTGTGTGCTGGAGAGGCCTTTGTTGGCAACACAGTGCCATTCTCATACAAGCTTGTTTTTATGACAAGCTCAGCAGCCATGTCTCTTTGTTTATCTCTCTGTCTCTCTCTTCCCCATGGTCTCTCTCTCTTTCTCTCTTTCCCTGTCTCTTTATTTCCTCTTATTTATCCCCTCTGTCTCTCTTGCCTCCTGTCTCTCTCTTAGTTTTAGCTCTCTTTTTTCTTCCCCTGTCTCTCTCTTTCTTTCTTTCTTTCTCTCTCTTTCTTCCCTCTCTCTCTCTGATGCACACTCTGTAGGTTGTGCCTTTCTGTTGCACTCTCAGCATTGGTTTTTCAAAGTGTCTACAAATGTCTCTCTCGGCCAGCATATCTTATTACTTAATGTTATTTCTGGTCTTCTCGTCCTGTTATTTCATTTATACCTCTCGTTTTTTTTTATAATTTATTTATTTTTTATTCATTTAACAGACACCTTTATCCAAAGCGACTTACATTCTGTTAGCTATTAATTAATTCAGGGCCAGTCCCCCCTAGAGAAAGTTAGGGTTAAGTGCCTTGCTCAAGGTCACAACGGTTGCAGCCACAATTAGAACCCACAATTTCTAGACTACTAGCCCAGTTCCCTAACCATTTCCATTTGAATTCTTCTTGAATTCCAGTTTCTTTTGAATTCCTCAATTCCTGACTCAGCGTAGCCTTTTGATTACAGTGTGTTAGTGTGTTCAGTGTATTTTCTGTTGTATTACTATACTGATATTTACTCACACTTCTGATCCTCTGTCCCCCTCTCGAGATGACT